>JAKIXB010000033.1:0-405434 GCA_021642125.1 Nothophoma quercina | reverse complement strand
AACCCTAACCCTAACCCTAACCCTAACCCTAACCCTAACCCTAACCCTAACCCTAACCCTAACCCTAACCCTAACCCTAACCCTAACCCTAACCCTAACCCTAACCCTAACCCCAAAGTTGATATCTACTACCCTACAAGTAAAGCCATCACGATTCACATTCTTGTTGCTTGACACTATCGTAGTAAGCAACCAATGCTATGGGTAGCGGAGTCGTCGTAAGGACAGTCTATCAGAGCTTGTTCATGTTATTGAGAAAGCCTGATTCTTTGCTATCATGACGTTTCTCTCTGCACCATTTCAACATAGCTGTGTACGCATTCAATACGGTCCTCCAGATCCATTACATCTCTGGACAGGACAGAAAACGCAATGCCCCGTGTCTCCAGTAAGTCACGGAAGGCGACGTCGATGCGCATCCAATCCTCGACATCCTTTGGCATCAACCGCACGCCATCGTCTGTGAGCCAGTGACAACCGGCTTCGCAAAGTACTACCACACCCTTCTTCATTCGACTTTCAAGCTCTTGCCAGATCTTGGATGATAGCATCTCTGCCGCTGCACCTTCTCCGACAAAGCATCTAGTGTACACGATAGGGTCCAGTCCGGATCGATCGCATATGTACCAATTGACTGAAGTTGTAGAGCAAGCCGCAGTCTCAGCATCGTATTGAGCCCTGAGAATATGTTGCTGGAGCTCCAATGCGAGTTTTGGTGATGTTGTTATATCGATGCGGGTGAAACGTCTTTCTTTCAGAACTTTGCGGGCAACCTCACGGATGACGAGCGGATACTGGCTATCCGGATTCCGTTTGAAGCAGTCATCGAGGGCATTGACCAACGTGGTCTTGCCTGTGCATTGCGCGCCAATGATGTAGATATTTTTCATGATGCTGTCTGGAGGCTCTTTGAAATCGTAGATTGAAATGCACTGGCTTCCGGGTGTGGGGTATGAGTTTTGTCTGCCCAACTTCGGGGTTCGCCAAGTTGCACCGCATATGCAGGATCATCGTATCAGCGCTACCCCGCTCCTAACTCTCCATAACATCTTCCCTATCATCCCGCTCGTCTGTCTTGCAGTCCTGAGAAGTTTGCGAATATGAGCAACGCCAGGTCTTTCACCAGAACTCTTCAGGAGACCTTGTCTCCAGAAGACGACAGGTGGGAGTACACGATACCGGATCTTCCAAAATCCAATTTCACCAATCACGCAGGCCTTGTCAAGTGCGTCTCGATTGTCTCCTCGAATCATCAGCAGAAAATCACCCTCCACTTTGCAACAGTGCCATGGAACCGAATCACCAGGACCAACGCCCTCGATAAATTCCTCCTTGTCTCATTCGCAGACTTCAAGCTACAATGGCCTGCTCCTGTCACAGGCGAGGCTCCAACGCTGGCTACAGGTCGGGAGAATGGGGACTGGATAACCAAATTGCTTGTTTCTGGTATCATCATCAACGGTACAACTTATCACTTTTTCGGCCATTCCAACAACCAGCTCAAATCGAGATCCTGCTTCATGTACGCAGCATCGAAACAAGAGATAGCCACCAAAGTCGAGGCAATGGGAGATCTCTCGAAGATAAAGTCAGTCGGGAAGAAAGCAAAACGCATTGGACTTCTATTTTCAAGCGCAGAGGCTACGTTTGATCTGCCACCTGATCGATGTCAAGACATTGATGATGTCGCAACCAAGGACTACATTTTCACTGACGGTTGCGGTCTCATCTCCTCGCAATTGGCGAGACAGTTAGCGCAGAAGCGCAACATCGTGTTTCGGGATAGAAGATACCTTCCGTCGGTTTATCAGATCCGGTACCGCGGTTACAAAGGCGTTTTGACCTTGGATCCGACGTTACGTGGGCATATCCAAGCTCAGTTTCGAGCGTCGATGAGGAAGTTCACGGACTCGCTGGACTATAGTTTCGCTGTCGTGGATTATTCCAAGGTTTATCTCCAGCGTTAACCTTCATTCTCGGATAGTTTACTGACTTGAGACAGCCGTACGCTTTTGGTAGTCTCAACGATGAGGTGATTGTGCTACTACACACACTCGGGATCTCAGAAGAAACACTTCTCGTCAAACAAGCACAGCACCTCACTTTCCTCAAAGATGTGGATAGGGGCGATCCTCGAGCCGCTTTTCAGTTTCTGTCCTACCTTGATCAGATGACAGTGGCTGAGAAGCTGCTCTTAGACGGCGTAGAATCAGTGCACGCAACGCTCAAAAGCCTCGTAAAGCAGGAACACTCTCGGATGATCAACAAGCGCAACGAACAAAAATGTAGAATCTTGATTCCAAAATCTCGTCTACTGTTTGGTGTCTGTGATCCAACGGCGAAAGGTAATTCTCCAGGTCGACTCAAAGAGGGCGAGTGTTTTGTCCGCATCACGCAGGATGGGGACGGGAGGGCACATACTATCATCAACACCGAAGTCCTAGTTACAAGAAATCCGTGTCTACACCCCGGTGACCTCCAGAAGTTCAAGGCCGTTGACGTTCCCGAATACTCGCACCTGGTAGACTGCATTGTATTTTCAACGCGAGGGAAACGACCGAGCGCCGACCTGATGTCTGGGGGAGACTTAGACGGAGACAAGTGTGGGTTCAATACCTATTGCCTGATACTACCTTTAGCCTTGAACTCATGCATGACAGTCTTTGTTACGTGGGATAGCGACATAATCCCTCGCACGATGGCCGAGCCCGCTCTGTATCCCAGCGGCAAAGAGCTCATCACTTTTGGTGAAGTGACTGGCGATAGTCGCGCCGAATACTTCGCTCGGTACACCAACGGATCTTTGGGCAGAGTCAAAAATCTGTACATGAAATGGGCCCGGCTAGGGAATGCCATGAGTCCACAATGTCAACAGCTCAATCGCCTCTTTTCCCAGTGTGTCGATGGGAACCGTATCAGAATACCCGAGAATCTGCAAATTCTAAAGGAGCTGGAAGACCCACCAGAACCGAAATCGACAGTGACGCCATTTATATTGGATTCCCTTCATGAGGCTTGTATGCAGCAGATACAACGCACAGCTACGCTAGAGCCAGAGGGGCAAGATGATGCAAGTATCGTAGACTTGCTACTGACTCGCGACAAGATGGCAATCTCGGAGTTCGAGTTACTGCGGTTCTTGATGAGATGGTGTGATCGAAACAGCGTAGATATCATGTCGTACAGTCACACCATCGACTTCAGTGCTTTGACCGACGAACAGCAGGCCTGGTTCCTTGCTCGATTGCCCCCATCCAGCGCAGCACCAAGTTTGGTTCGCAATGGGCTTTTGCAGTCTGACCTAATTTCCCCACAAGAATTCGGTCGCTTTGGGCTGGCTCATCCGCACTTGCGCTGGAAACCAGTATTCAGGTCTAGAGTCGACCGGATGGGAAGGTTTCTTCCAGTCGTGTGTCGGTCGTTAGAGGCTTTTCACAAGAAACTGATCGTACTGCACATCAACGAGCGTCTGAGCATGGCCGTCTATGTGCCACACAAGATTGTCCGTGCTAGCGAGGTAACAGTGGACAGCGATGTGCGAGTGTTCGTTTTTCCCCACACCCAAGGACCGCAATCAGCCAACTATCGCGTTCTGCCTACCAGAACCAACTATCGTCTCTATTGCGATGAACAAGTCTTCCAACTCTACCATCAAAAAAAGCGTAACACCTGGATCTTTTTGAGAAGTTCAAAAGTCGATGATGCATTGTACCGCGCATTACCCAGTATCGGAGATAAGCGAAGAGTGAGAGAACGTACCGTGCGGCAGGAGGTCAACTTCGACTGCAAAGCGAGTGTCGCTCTCGATAAGATTGGCAGAGATGTGCAGAACCATATTGGGAAGGTCCAAGGTGAAGGTGTCGTGGCTGGTGTAAGTGTCTTCACAAAACGCTCTAACCGATTGTGCTGACCAGAGGGAGGAGGTGTACGTTATCAGTAATCGGGACGTTGCCGCCATGCGCGTTCTAGATCAATGGCTACACTATGTTGATACCCAAGAGATTCTTCCATTGTTTGAGAAACTCGAACTTGACTACACGAAGTCGAAATTGGCCATGCTGAACTGGGATCGATACTCAAAGATGATGCAAGCTGTTTGCCGAGACAACAATCTCTCGTCACTTCGCCAACTAAGCTCCATCACGCAGCTACGAGAGCTCTTCGATCTTCTCAAGGAGCACGGTGAGAAGAAACGCCTTCGGGATGTATTCTCCGAAGTTTTGCTGCTATCAGATGATCCAACCTTCAATCTCCATGGCGGGACCATCGTTTCAGCCTTGCTGCAGTACTTGCCAGACGCAGCTTATCTTACCTCGACGCTTCTTCAATCGCAGTTGTGGAGTAAACACAAAGCAGCCTTGGAGCATGAACTTATTGTTCTAGCTCCAGCCATTGCAAAAAGCCTTGTTTTAGGTTGTAACGAGCTCGCTAGTTTCGTTCTTCGGCCATTGTCAATCTTACTACACGAGTTGAAAATATTGCCAACACAGAGCTTCGCCGAGTTAGTGGAGATGATCGCACTTACTGTTCGCTCACCCGAAGCTGCACTGGATCTGCTTCTCGAGGTTATCGAGCCGGAAACGTCTCGACTACTCTTCGGCCGTCCGGTGTCCACTCAGCGATTGACCTCGTCGCTTTTCGGTATCGCTTTGGACCACATTGACGAGGCGGCAGGTGCTTCAAAGCCCGAGTCGGAGTCTATCCAGCTGGCTGTTGGTGGATGCAAGGACAACCACACAATCGTGAAAAGCATTTTGCGTGTGGACTCGTCCATGACTAGCTCTCTGAAAGTTGGCGACCACGTTCGTCTTACCGTAACCAACAGTCCACAGAATGACCCATTCACGAGGCTCTTTTCTATGGATGCTCTGGTATTGAGTGTGGAGTCGGGTACCGCCACTTTCAGATGTCTACACGACCCGCCTCCATATCTCGCACATTGCGCATGGCATATCGCTCTGTGTGGCTCGTTCGTTACCAGCAAGACCTTATTCGATGCCGTGAGAGCGTTCCATACTGAACGCGAAGCTTGCTGCAAGATCTATGCGTCCCTCCTAGGCCTACCAGCCGCAGACCAGATAGAGCTTCAGAACGTCAAGTTACCCGTTTTCAGAGATCCAAGTCTCAACGCAAGTCAGAACGACGCCCTGACAGCGGCAATGAGGCATCCTCTGACGCTCATCTGGGGACCTCCGGGGACAGGCAAGACTCACACCATCATCATCATTCTGTGTCAGCTGTTCAGGCAACTGCCAAAGTCTAGATTCCTCGTTACAGCGCCGACGCACAACGCAGTCGACAATATCCTAAGAAGATTTGTAAACACCAGAAGCGCACAGGAAGCGGGCACTACTGCCGTGAGAGTATCAACGCAGGTAAGTCGAGTCATAAGCAATTTCATTGTTGGTATATCCACTGACATAGTCATCTCCAGCTCTCTAAAGTGTCGCCTGACCTTCGGCCCTTTACCTGCGACGCAATGCTAGGCTAAGACCTCACGGGCAATTTGCCCGCACGCCGTAAAGCCCAGAAGCGAATCAAGGAGGCCCGTTTGATCTTCACCACATGTGTCGGCGCAAGCCTTGGGGTACTGCGTGACGAGAATTTCGACGTTGTTCTCGTAGATGAAGCATCCCAGCAGACGGAGCCCGCGACGCTTGTGCCACTTGTTAAAGGCTGTTCGCGTGCGATCTTGGTAGGTGACCATGTCCAGCTACGCGCTACAGTACAACAAAACGCTGTGCTCACTGGCTATGATATCTCGTTGTTCGAACGTCACTACAACATGCAAGAACGCGAAGGTGTAGCGAAAGCCATGCTCGACACACAGTACCGTATGCATCGCACCATTTGCCACTTCAGCTCCACAGAGTTTTACAAGGACAAACTGAAAACTGCAGTCGGCGACGACAGTCGACCGCTTCCAGTGTCGCGATTTCCTTGGCCAAAGGACAACCGGCTGGTCTGGGTTGAGTGTGGCAGCCCAGAAGACTTTGGTCGGCAGTCGAAAGCCAATTCAGGCCAAATCGAGCTTTGCAAGCGTATTGTGCAGCTCCTCACTAGCCCTGCGTCGGACGCCGCCTCACAATTTTCGGAGCTTCAACGACCGTCAATAGCTATCCTGACACCATACACTCGGCAAAGGGAAGCACTCAGCGGTGCGATATCGAACATCGAAGTATCTTCCATCGATGGTTTCCAAGGCCGAGAAGCGGACATTGTGATCTTCGTCACTGTGCGGTGCAATGTGTCATGTGACATTGGTTTTCTTGCCGATATGCGCAGGCTGAATGTTGTTATGACTAGGGCAAAGTGTGGCGTTGTGATTATTGGCAGCAAGTTTACGCTTACAGGATGTATGGGGGTGGGGGGCGACTTGGAAGAGAGTAAGAGGGTTTGGCAGAGGCTAGTGGATAGGTGCCAGATGGTTCCGATTGAAGCAGACGTATTGCAGACTGGCTAGCAGGTCTTACACTAAGACTTTAGTGCATGTTGGATCGTCCTCCAATACCAAGACTGTTAAGCACAAGGTCATTTTATTCTTCTTCCACGTAATTCGTGCATAATCTGCGTCTCTGAAGGCTACAATTCCCACCTTGCATTCTGCTGCAGCTTGTCATGGAGATTCCATTATTACCGGCCCTATTTCTGAGTAGTCGTAGTCTTGCTAGATATAAAACATGGTATCCTTGAGTCTTGTATGGATCTGCACATCAGCCGCGTCCAGAGGTCCATCACCACCAGCCGTGGAGACTCCAGCTACAGAGGGCGCCGCACTTGGTGTCGGCGTGTCGAACAGACTCGACAAGTAACATCGTGCGCGCTCACAAGCCAAGTCGGCGTAGTACGCTGGTGGACACAGACTCACAGCTTTGGTTGCTCTTCCAAACAAGTAACACATGTTGTGCGTCAAGTCTTCCACTACATCAGCAATGTTGTGGAATGGCGGCGGTACAGATTTGGCGTATATTTGCCGGAAGATCTCATCGTGCACGATGTAGTAGTGGCACGGGCGCGCGGTTCCTTGAAGTGCGGCATGTGCCTGTAGGAAGAAATCCCAATTCCGTGCCTCCGTCACTCCACGGTCAACGACGGTACCGGGTTTCGTGTTCCCAGATCGGTCGCAGTCTTCCTCCGTCGTTGGGTAGAAGTGCGTCTTGTGGCGCTTTCCGCAGATGATGATGGTGAAGCGTGGAAGACCCTTTTTGGTGTCAGGTGCGGAATATACCTGTACACATGCCTGACGGAGCTGGGCGAGCTCCTTCGAAAGGACCATGTCATATTGTCCTTCTGAGACCCCGTCGCGATATATTAGTATGTTCTCCGGGAACGTGGTGTGTTTGCCTCTAGTCTTCCATACGTCAAGCCGCGACTTCAGCATCTCGGTGAGGTGGTCGACTTCCTCCTGCCTAGCGCGTTGGATGCGGAGCGTTGCCGGCCACTGACCTAGAAATTTGTCCACAGATGCCACCATTGCCGACACAGAAGGGGCATGCGAAGAGGAACCTGACGAGGGGTGTGTGACGTCAATACCGACGACCATTGTCTTATTTTGGTCGATGATGCCAAGATTCTTGCCCTCCACGGTCTAATTGATACCGCCGAGCTTGAGGTTGCACTTCAAGGCCACATTGGCGATGTACTGGTCGCGTCCACGGTCTTTGGCAAGTTTGGATCCTACAGAGCAGATAGTGTGGATACCGTAGCTCTTGTCGGCAAGCGTCTTGATGCGCTTGTAGAGCGAACTGCTGACTTCGGGTAGGATGATGAAGAGGAGGCTCAGAGCTTTTGCGGCGCGCTGCAGAAACGGGCTGAGCGCTGGATCTTCTGGATGCTGGAGTAGAAGACGCTGACCGGGAAGTGGTGCAGGGGCGTTCACGCCAATCCTCCCTAGACATTGGTGAAATTCCTGCATCACGGTTGTCAGGCTCCCCTGATCGAATCGTCCCGTCCTTGAGGAAGTAAGATCATCAGGTATGACCACTTGCCCAGTGAACCACTGGTATTAAACTTGATGTTCATCATATTCCAGCTACCAAAGCGTGGATCAGCCGACTTGTTACCCTTGTAGATGACCTTAGGACTATTTAGGATACGTCCGGGGACCTTAATGAGACCTGGTGTGATTTTGAGGTCGAAAGTCCGCTGGATGAGTTAGTTTGTCTATTTTGACTGCAAGACCAAGGACTTACTAGGAGCGTATTTGAGTTCCCATCGAGACCAGCAACCTGTATGCCCTGCTCGACGATTGAGGGCGCGTTATCCCATGGCTTTCGAACGGCATGACGAATCATTTGTTGGGTCTGGCCGCTGTCGAGCTTCGCTTTCGAAGGCTGACCTGAAACGACGACGCAAACCTCCGGTGGGAGATACATCGGGTTTTCTCTATTGCCACAGTTGACTACTGAAAGTTCGGGATTCCGCAGGACTCGATTGTATGCTGCAACATTGTCAATCAGATCAAAGCGTAGGTGGGAACAATAGCATACTTGCGTTGAAGAAGTCAAACACACTGATGTACTTCCCAGAGCCAGAACTTACGGAGCTCTTCGGCTGAGCTTTGCCCTTACCTTTGCCCTTCGTGTTCGTTCTGTCTGCAACTTCGACCCTGAGTGGACCAGCAGAGCTCGTTTCACCTTCAAGCCAGAACTCGACATCTTTAGCGCCGGCGCCATGCTGCCTAACGCGAGGCGGGTGGACCATACCGTGCCCATCATCGTTCGTAGCAAGTCCGAAAGTAGTCTTTGTGCGCGGGATGACTTGGCTGACTTTGTTGCGCTTCTCCTTTGGATACGTAGTTTGCACACGAACCAGTTTCAGGAAACGTTCCAGTGCGACGGTGCTTCGAGGACCATAGCTGATTATGAGCGACGGCAAAGGACCAGTGTGATAGAAAGCACTATGACTGACGTTGATGTTGACCATAGTACGGCAAGTTGCAAGGCGCACGCTTGAGAAAAAACTGCGAATGGCTTCTAGGCCAGCGCCGAGGTCTCCCTTTGCGGCGCCTTCGCTGAGAGAGAAGCTTTTCGTCGACCCAATCGTAGCAATGTTATTCGAGGATTTGGTGTAGTGGTTCAAAAAGATGTTCAGAGCCTGTATCAATTCTTCCTTGTCTGGAAATGCTTGACCAAGGCTAGTAGAGTTCATCCAGTTGACCAGCTCGCCAATACTCAAACTCTTTGTAAAGCGGACATGGACCTTATACACAATGGCTCCGGTCGCGGGCTCGTCTTCCCTTTCAGAGCGGTATTGGATCTCGATGACGTCTTGACCATGTTGAAGTTTCGATTTGGAGATCAGGATGGAGCGAAAGTCAGTGGCAAGACTGCCTCGATACGGCGCCATTTCTCCCGACTGGAGCAGTAGCTGCACAACCCAATGCCGCCTTCTAGCTGTAGCCTCTGGGATGATATCCATGTCGTATCGTTGCAGAAGCATGCTTGATGGTAACAATAGTTCGATGTAGTTCGCCGTGAGCTCGACCTTAACGCCGCGAGTACCATATCCAGGACGGCAAGTATTGCCCTCTGTAAGTTTCAGGCTACGTAGATCGAGCGTCTTCTTTGTCGCTGAATGCATTGCATCTTCTCCATTCGTGACTGTGGCATTTTGGGGGTTGCGGTTGCTATAGATACAGGTACTGTACTGAGCGATTTCAGATTTGCAAAGCCTTACGGAAACACTTGAATATCTTGCTGGCTGGCGCCACCGCTTCCACTATAACTATATCCTCCACCTCCACCCCTACCCTCCTGGGGACCACGAAAGCCTCCACGATCACCACGAAAGCCGCCGCGCCCTCGCCCACCGCCGCCACCTCGAAGTCCGTACGACATCTAGAGCAATGGCTTGATGATATTCAGGACAGATCACAAGAGGCAACGAGGAAGAGAAATTATGACTAGAAGTGAATAAGAAACGGAAGCTATAAAGTAGTGAAACTATGCTCCAAGGTTTGAGGCTGAGTAACGCGGCAGCCAGAAGGCTGTCGGTAGAAGACGGATGCGGGGTACGACAAGCTAACGAAGTGCTGTTAATCGTAAGTCACCTGACACTATTTGTCCTACATAGAGCACGGTACCCTTTAGCTGCGTGCAGGTCAGATGGGAAGAAAGCGAGCTGTCGCAGCTGCGTTGCTCACTGCCTTAGTCTTTGCGACGTCTTCCGTGTACATAGTCCAAGAGGAAGGCACATGGGCACTTCTGACTGGGGCGCTCTTTGCCTGATTGCTTGTGTAGTGTAGGCGGACATGCAGAGAGATTTTTCCAATACTACGAACGATTAGATAAGTAGAGCTTATCCCGCAGAACAACCTCTAAGGACGAATAACATCACAAAAAGACAAGTAAAGCTGCCATGCGTGAGCCAAGCACCAGGCCATGATAAAGTTCAAATTGAAGCTCCCTACTAGGCCCTAAAGGTGTGAAATCAGCACCTTCAGGAGCGATTGAGAATCCCGACCCTGTTTGTGAAGGTCGTGTGAAAATCCTCTCTAGTAGTATCATGGTTCTCAGAATACCTGTCGCGCACGAACCTAATTAGGGCACAAGAACCTAAATCTAACTAACTTATCTACCTACATAACGAATAGACTAGGTTAAGGTCTAAAAGTCTTACTTATAGTGTAAAATACTATAGGCAGTCTAATTATACCCTTCTTAAACATCTAATAGACAAGCAGCAAGAGCTATATATAACAGGGCTGCAGGTAAGGCTAAGGTACTTAAAAACTAGTAGTTACGTGCGCTTTGATTGATTACAATAACAAGGTACACATCGATAATTATGTGCAGAGTATAGCTGAAGTTGCCAAGGATGCGAAATTGCAACACTATGGCGAGGTTACAGAGTCTCGTGTGTCCCGATGGTGTGACTCGCGTGAGCGAGCGAGTGATACCCATTTGCCCCAGATGTTTACATCCATAATATCCTGCGCGCAGAACAGGATCAAGCGCTACAGGAGGCTATTGTTCACCCTAGCTCCGCCTGCAGTCGATCTTCGTCACTTTCAATATCATTCTCATCAACAATCGCTATAAAGTCAACGGTCCTAGGAGGTCCATCACGCTTTTGCATGCTATCCGAGCCGCCAGTAAACGGGAGAGCGTCGATAGGCCCAAACACTCCCCTTCCAGCTGCCGTTGCAAGTTCAATGTATTTCTTCGCGACAGTGTCTCGCAATTGTGTTTCTCTCTGCACAAGCATCTCTCTTTGTTGCGACAGCTGAGAAAGTATGCAGTCCGCTTTTTGCTTCACAACTTTTGTCTCGTACTCTAGCTTCTTGACCAGTGCGTCGACTTGGCTGTGCAGGGCTTTCAATATGTCCCAGTTCTTAGGGTGTTGTAAGAGTTCTGCTAGTGTGCACGCGCAGTTAATTTGTTGCAGGAACTTATCATGCTCTAGGTAAACCCGATGTACTGCAGAATGTCGAAGCTGAGCAATATCTGGAGCGATTTGCAGGAACAGCGTTTGCTGGGGAGTGTCCATGCAACTGTTAGGAAGCTTTTTGATTTTTTTCTTGATGATTAAGAGTGATTTCGTGAGCTCGATGGCAGCCGCGCAGGTCCAATTGTATCGGATGAGTGTGGCAGGAAGCCATCTTTCCAGGAAGTGGAAGCAGGTTTCTTCCAACAGCTGCTGGACCCGCGATAGCACATAGTGCTGAGCTTCAAAAGGGAAACGCATGAGCTGCGATTCTTCAACGATTGGAGTTTCTGCGCGCGAACTCATAAGTCCTCTTAATGTTCTATATCTAGGCCGCAGGCGACATACCGAGTAAGATATGAGGGACTAAGCTTATGCCATCGTCTGTGCGCCTTCTGTGATCAGTGTTGGTCAATTTCTCAGACGTGACATCACGAGTGTCTAAACGCGCAAGGGCATGTGAGACTGGACGCGATTTCGCAAAGGCATCTGGAATGACTTTTCTCGCCTGCCCTTCGCACTCAAAGACTCGAGTTTTGAGAAGCGCCTGCAAGACAGAGATTGTCTTGGTGAGATGTTGTTCGTCGGGAGTGACTCCGGATCGAGCCCAGTGTTTGAGGACGATACCGCGTATAACCTTGCGATTTCGCACACGGGCTTTGCTGCCATGGAAAATATCGCGATACGCGAGATATGCGTCTTTTTTTTCTGTTTCGGGTCGTGAAGCCATCAAGCTGCGAACACGAGGATTGGGAGGAAGAGACGTGTGCCCGCTCCAAATCGCGCTACCATGGTAGGCAGGGCCCGGGCCGCCCCGCCCCACACGTGAGCGCGTGTTAGACGCGGAGCCGCCCATGTGATGCTTAGTCATACGGCAATAATCGCTATGCTTTAAACTAATGACATGTCAAGGCGCACTGCATTAGTAGACATGCAGCTCGATTCCACGCACCACAAGGCCCGCCACCTCCTCATTCCTTTGCCCGAACACGTTGTTACGCTGCTGCCGGTGCCAGAATGTTGAATCGGGAAACAAGTGTGGCATCAAAAGCCGAGCTCTCATCTCGGTGAGAAGGAGGGGCAAATGCATTCACGGGGACATGGTGCGCTTGTACTCGGGTATGTTGGGGTACGGCGCAGTCACGTGGTGTGGCGGAGGATTTGGGGGGCAACAAGCTTCGACCACTGATTTGAGCTAGGGGTCCAGAATCCTGGCGCTCGACACGTCGCGAGTGTCAAGACACTGTTGCGTTGCTTTGGTGCTGTGTTACACGGGGTGGTGCTCTGTTTTAATTGGCCCCGCCGTCAGCACGCCGGGTCTCTTCATCGTGCCCACGCACCTTGACTTCTTCATCGTCCACGAGCGTCGTTGGCAGGAGGAGATGCGGAAGATGGCGCCACCAAGGGTTCGCATGCCTGTCTTGTCAAGCCAGTACGCTGCATACTGCGCTGCAATTTCAGGGAAGGAGGGGACACAAGGACTCTACACAGCGTACATTGTGGTGGACTACAAGGAGAAGGGCAGCATTCGCTCACCGCGCACGATGGCATGGCGATCCAGGCTCGATCCTCTGGAAAGCGCAGCGTCTAGCGATTCGCCAGCTGAGCTCGCTCGAACCAGAGCCAACGCACTTGCCAGAGCTGATGGGGGTGAGGAGACAGCTGCGTGAACTCAGGAATCGGCAAGAGGCTGGGGGCTTTGAGCGGAAGGCCCAGAGCAAGGCCTTTGAGGCGCGGGGTCCTCCTGGCAATGGGCCATCGCCAGCAGGTTCCTCAAACACCAGCGGCCAAGACGACCACGCTCGACACAGACAGCCTCCGCCGCCGCTGCCAAGCAGTAACACAGGTACCGCTGGCCAGCAATCGTATACTCCACTGTTCCGGAACACACCTTCGGTGCAAGAGGATCACTCGCACACTCGTGGGGCTAAACGCAAACAAGACCTCAACCTCGGCGACATCCACCAAGACACCATCCACATCGCAATGTGAGATGCAGACCGCTCGCACAAGCGCGTGTTTGCGCCCCCCTTCTGAGAAACGCCCACAAGCCCACCGCTGGGGTGGACTCGCTGCATCCACCGAGGAATCGGTGCGGTACTGGAACGCCATCTTTGGCCACATCTTTAGCATGCGCGACACCGATGCCGATGCCAAAGTGTGGTGATTTGTTTTGTGTTTTACGGTCAACGTGATTTTGACATGCATATACCCTCAACCTTGTTTCTTTGCGGCGTAGTATTCTGGAAAGGGAAAAGCGTTATGCTGGTGGCGCTTGTTTGCCTCGTCAGGCACCGCTCAGAAAGCTGGATGCTTCGTGGTAATGAAGGATTCAACTAGTGTACTCGGTGCTGTGATGTTCTAATTATGTTTTCCGCACTCTACAGTGATCTCCTCCCTGGAGCCGGGATGCTCAACTTGCGACCATACCGCGTTCGCTGCAGCTGTGGACCTAAGGGGAAAGTTCAAGCCTTGAGGAGCTGTGTAACGAAGTTGCACAGGTGTATTCTGGTGCAGAGCGGCTCAAAGCACTAAACAGCCATCCTATACGCTCCAGTACTCCGCTGCTCTAGATACCATGGCTGACGTGCAAGCCGTAGGGCTAGATGCGCAACGCTCGTATATTATATAGTAGTCTCCGCTCAGCGTCCGTCCTTGACCCGCACGCTTACATGGTCGTAGTGCACTACAGTTACAGCAGCGTCGCAGTTTCGAGTCTGGACATCTGCTACTCGTCTACTCCGCTGCAGGGCGAGAGGTCGGGCAGATCTACCTCCTTTTGACGACTCTAGATGTCTATGTCCAGCTGCTCGTGTTGCAATGGATGTGGGCGGTGGGAAGCAGAGCTGTGGGATACGGCGAGGACGACGGGGGGAAGCAGAGGCTAGGACGTGGGGTAACCCGACGTGTGGGAGGGTGATTGTCATAGAGATAAATCTGTGCGTGTTTGAGTAGGGGTTGGCTGTGCAGCGTGGACATTTGTGGGGTTAGAAGGTGTTATTGGTTTCCCAGCCGCGAGAACCATCCGGACGTGTCCAACCCGAGCCTGAGGCCTGGACAAGCAAAGCTTAGTCCCGATATTTCTCCATTCGCGCTGAGCGACTTGTTACCGGCAGTAGATATGCGGAGTTAATATGGCGATTGCCGAGAACGCTTCGTTTTCGCCAAGAGACGTAGTCGAAAGTACCCATGTGCCAGCCTTCACCGCAATCCATCCCCAATCTACTCCGAAGCCGCCTCTTCTCTAGACTTGGTCGGACTGTTGGGATATTTAGGATTTTGGTTCACGAGGATTGGGCTCTTATTCGGTCAGCTTGGGAATTGAGCTGAAGTGTCATCGTAGTGAAAAGACATGTGATGTGATGGAAACAACCTGAAAGAACCTTGAAACTGAAAAACAAAACCAAGGAAAAATGGATAGGACCGGCTGCAGAACTCTTGGAAACAATCGAAGAAGCGCACCGGGCTGAACAGAAGTGCAACGCTTACCTACATACAGAATACAAGTGCACAAAGCTTGTGCTATAGGAATCTTGTGGCCGAGCAAGAGTGTTATGAGGGCTCTTTCTAGCTGCAAATACGATAGCAAACTTTTTATTTAGTTACTACTGCCTATATTGCCATGAATTTGCTCTGTAGCATTCTATACAGATTGCCCTATTGGCTGGATTAGGAGCCGTTTGGAGAGATGGCTCTGCGCCGGATGTACGCTGAAGATGGTGGTCAGATGCGCATCAGGTTAAGTTGGAAGTACCTCAGCCCAATTTGCGAATTAACGGCGGGAAATAGAGATCGAAGGCTATGAATGGACCACGTCGACTTGATCTGTATTCTCCATCTAGTCTACCGGAAGATGTTCCAGCAGGAAGACCTGACGTGGATGTTCAGAGACATCGACCGGCTTAAGCTGCAAGAAAGCTCCGTTCTGTATCATCACCGTGGTATCTTTGCAGCATTACTTCGGACCGTAAAAACCAGAGCTGTTGTTGACTGGCAGATCTTGATGGATCCTGTCCTTCGAATGATTCACACCGATCCAACTGTGGTCATAGGACCCAGCTACGCCCAAGAGCTCTATCTACACCTTCATACACTCGGGATCCACTATGCGGAGGTCTTCAGGCAGACAAGTAAGGTCAAAGGGCAGAGGACAAGAGGCCTTAGCGTATAGAAGAATCTCCTAAAGTGCCAAGACAGAGATTAACGGCTTTAACCGGCCCGAAGCGGACTGAAGAGGGTACGCTAATAGCCTACTGCACTTTACGGTCCTTTTCGCGCTCGTCCGTGGGAGGATGGCAACAGTTCTTCTCCGAGATGCGGATCGCGTTCGGCGGAATCGTGACAGTTGGTTCGACACACAACAACGACTTTGCAGTGCGGGGCGTTGAGGATGACTTGAGATAGCAAGGGACTGCACCACTTGCAGTGTCCTTCATGACTCCGTCCTGATTTCTCCTGCTTGAGCCCCAGAATGTCGTGATAGCTATCGGATTACAAAGTATGCCACATACTACTGCTAAATTCATCGTCTCTCTTGGTATCGAGTTAAATATCTTTGAAACAACCCTGGCGGACACAAAACATGTTTACATCTCCCAAAATCCTCTGACGAAGAGCCTAGTCAACCGTATTGAATGGTTTCTCGGTTTGATTGCGACAAGGAGGATTTGTTCGATCAAAGTGGATGATGATGAACTCGATCTCTGGAGGCAGATCATACCCTCGTTCGCCGAGCGCTGTAGGACTTGGCAGCATAAGCCTTCCTGCGATTATACTCAAGTCATAGTTCGCACCACTAAAGATGCAGATGGTGTCTTCTGTAGCTGTAGTAAAGGGCAGTTGCCAGTCGGCTTCATCAAAGACGTTCCGAATTGGAAAAAAGATGTTGGCCACACAACCAAAGCAGCTATCTCTCCACTTTTCTCGATGCCTTTGGCGAATCCCCCCTTTGATGGCCTGTCCGATCCATCTGGCTGCGCCACGTGTGGTGTAGAAGAAGTGAGCCATGATGCAAAGCTTTCCAGATGCAGCGCCTGCCATATCGTCAGACATTGTTCCAAGAGCTGCTAAACAAGAAACTGGAAAAGCCATAAGCAGCGTTGCACCAAGTAGGGAACACCTATCGGACACTGGGTGTGAATTTCACAAGATCAGTGCAGAGTATTTGAGGTCCCTGAGAGCGTGAAGGCTGCGATCCTGCCTTACTTGGTACAGAAAGCTATAAAAGCATGACTGAGCTAGAGTAGCATTGGACCTGTAGATAGGAGTAGTCCCTGATTATCCTAAAGACTCTACTTCGGCCGTACACACGGGCAGGCACAAAGCACGACTATAGAACACTTAGATCTACAGGCACTTGGTCCTTGCAATCCTGACAAAGCAGAAAAGCGTCATTTTGTGCTCTCTTCCGGCTTTCTAGTATGGCACTCCAGATTTATCCAAGTCTACAATACCTTGAACTTGTCCCAATGCTCTGCACCGCCCAAGAGCTCACCACCTGTGTGGCAATCCATCATAACATCATCGTTCCAGGACTCAGTCTGCTCGTCAATGCTCTCTTTACGCCAAGAACTCCTGGCACCTTCAATGCTGTAGCCTCTATGGATCGCGCCACAGGACACTTCTAGTCGTTTCCGGGTTGCTTCGCGAATTTGAGATACCCAGAACGATCCTCCTATTCCATTGCGATTCGCAAGTAGCCGATCATGATATTTTTTCCACAAGATCGGTAAGTGCAAGATTCTCTTATCCAAATTATTGTTTCTGCCCGGGCCATCCAGAATGAGCACGTTGACATCGAGGCTTGAGTCTTGGGCAATGCATCTATCAAGTCCTGCCAGCCACTCGCGATCATAATCACTCTGGCGTAATGCAATCTCCATAACCTGCACTTCGTGGACATGTGATCGTTCGATGCAAGGCTGGAGACCCTCATTAGACTTGTTTCATCCACCAGAGAAAGTGAATCTGACCGGAACAGACAGCCTGATACCACAGCTGTCAAAGAGAATTTTCGCTGGCTTGCGCGCATCGAAAAAGACCTTAGTCGCTGCACCAGTCTCAAGAAGGCTCTTTAATACAAACGCGCATTTCTCCCTATGATGCAGGGCCTGGACGATTAATTGCAGGCTGATTACGTTGACTGACTGGGTCGGAAGGACATAGATGATCAGACTTCGAGGAGTGGTAGAGAGGTATAGAGATGCGGGATTGTTTGGCAATCCATTAAGGCTTTGGCAAAGCCTATCAAGCGCGTCTCGGCTTGCAATAAATTGCGCTGTAATCGGTTTTGGTGATTCGAAGGCCATTGCATCTGAGAGACAGAGTGGTGAGATTGTGTTGTTAACGTCTAGCGAAGCTGCGTTCTTATGCGTCGGCCACGTTACACGTCAAAGCTACCCTCACTTCCAGCGAGTGACATGTGATAATCACTTGTGCATCGTGCATTAAAGGGACCGATGCAAGGATGGTGCTGCTAAACTTCACCGGCAGTCAGATATGCATATTTACGTAGGTGACATTCCAAAGTAAGCCGTCATTAGCTGCAGTACTATTCTCCAAGGATTCACATTTGGCAATTTCGTTACTTCAATGTTGCCTGCGTTGGCACAATGCGATACATCGCGCATTAGCTACGTCAAGGTCACTTTGCAAGTCGAGGTAAGATCTGTCTTCTAGCCACTGTCGTGAGACCATAGAGACCTCATCGCAATCCTTGAACGTTGCAACGGCCAAGCGTGCCACAGCGATGGTGATTGGCACGACAGCCGACGCGATTTGACTGACGTGTCACGATAATAATGACGTAGTTGTTTGTGTTGCCAAGGAGACAGCAGATTTAATCGGTACAAGTTCGAGGTCGGTGAGCAGAAGAAGACAACTCACAGACACTGGAGAGGATCCTTGTTTATGGATGGATGACATCGAGAGTGCTATGAAGTATAGATAGATCGCCATGCGCAGAAAATATATAAGCAAGAGCTTCGTGCGTTAAGTCGTTCCTTTTCTTCTTATAGGTGCCCGCTCGATGCCTGCACTAGGTGTATGTTTCACGACAGTGGCGGTGAGAGTCACTATCCTACCAATAGCAAGATCCATACCACTGACCAACATTACGTTACCGAGTCCCAGTCCCAAGGCTGGAGACCAGACAACCAATCCATGCCGCGAGCCTTGCATGTTATAGGTCTCGTAGTTCCAGAACATATCTGCGATGAACCATTGACTTGACTCACCACCGCAGCAGTCCGTACAATTTCACATTAGGTTTGGTAATCTTTCACCCTCGACCTTTATCACTCGGCACTATCTTGCTTTTTCGAATACAAAGTGCTAGCCATGGGCACGGACGCTGGTTTCTATATGGTTCCTCGCCTTACTAAAGGAGCCGTTGATACACGTAACTGGGGACAATTCATGCAACTGATCAAGAGTCATTACAAAGACGACGTGCGGGTTGAGATGAAACAAAATTACATCCTGTTCAAAGCTGGTGAACACCCAAGTCTCCCCTTTGAGGGTCACAAGCTCCTGCGTTTCAGCGCAAAGGTTTTGGGAAGCATCGCAGCGGACTCCAGAGTGGAATCGTACATCGACGCGGTTACACGTATTGCAAAAGGCCAGTTCGGTTACCGCATTCGATACTGGCACGAAGGTATCGATGGATATGGTCACTACAACTGGGATGAAGTCAACGGATCGATTCAATCTTATGAACAGGTTCGTCGTCGCCCTACAGGTTTACTCTCTGATAGTATTTAACCTCTGTTCCACAGAGGGATGAGCCCGAGGTCCGTACTGGCATCGCCTCGTCACTCATCAATGAGATCGATCCCATGAAAGAGCTCGGCATTCCCCTATTCAATATCAAGAGGATTCCCGGGAAAGGAAGAGGCCTTATTGCTCGCTCCAATTTATCGAAGGGCACTCGAATTCTCTGCGAAAAGCCACTTCTTACAGCTGTATCCATGCCACGCGGAAAGTTAGAGTCGATCCTCGCAATACAGCTGAGAGCACTACCCAAGGTATCACAACGTCAGTTCTTGTCTCTCCACAACAAGTCTCCTGGAAAATAACCTCTTAGTACTGTCTTCAAGACGGATGCTCTGCCGTGTGGATCGAAAAGCAGAACGGGTGCAGTCTACCCCACGATCTGCCTCATCAATCACAGCTGCATCCCAAACTCTCATAACAACTGGAACGAAGATGAGAAGCACGAGACCATTCATGCAATTCGACCCATCAAAGCTGGAGAAGAAATCACAATCCCGTATGATCATGGAGGTTCATCCGCTGAACGTCGTGCCTTCTTGAAAGAATCCTTTGGTTTCGACTGCAGCTGTTACCGGTGCTCTAGCTCCTTATCCGAGCTCCAAGACAGTGACGCTCACCGCTGACAAATTCAGAGCCTCGAGGATGCTATTGGTGATCCAATGAACATGATGGAAAATCCAAAGAAGAGTTTGGGAAATTGCCTTGCACTTCTCCACATTCTCAAGACTGAATACGACGATGGCGCTGAACCCCTCAATGCTAGGCTCTTTTACGATGCCTTTGAAGTTAGTATTGCGCATGGGGATCAGGCTCGAGCTAGCGTTTTTGCGGAAAGAGCGTACCAGGCTAGGGTTGTGTGTGAGGGCGAAGAAAGTCCCGAAACGCAGAGGGTAAAAGCTTTCGCCTTGAAGCCATCAACTCACGCTAGCTATGGACTGTGTTCTATGAAGTGGAGAACAAAAATGGGAATGGTGCCGAACGGATTCGATGCTGTACAGTTTGAGAAGTGGTTGTTCAGACAGTAGAGTGGACTGATGTTTATGTGGAGAGCTCTTTGCTGGCTTCGTTAGTTGGTGCGGCAAGAATTGCTGCAAGATATTACTGAGTAATATGATATTATCACAATTCTACGACGCAGTCTCCTGCTGGTGGAGACGAACTACTTGGTTCCAAAGACTTTCGATTGTGACATAGTGTACACCTTTTCGACCCTGACCCCTGGGATGCGGGCGCCGGTCTCGCGTTGCTGAGTGATTCCCCGCACGCGGCGGTTCGCAGTCTCAGGCTAGCTATTTCAAAACGCTCTTGGTACTAGCTAGTGCATCGCCTTGCACACAGCTGCTAGATAGGCCATGTAGAGTTTTTGGCCTGCCCCTCGCGTGCGTCTTCTGTCTCACCTGAAAGCCGTCTTCCGTGCAATAGCGTTGCTCTAGAGAAACCCTTCAAGTGGGAGATCCACCCACTCTGTCAGCTCCAACCACAGATCAGCCTGTTGGCGGCAGTCTTGGCGATTTGTCTAAGTTGCAGCTGCATGAAAGCTCGCGAACCTGAAGGCCGTCCGTGTTCTGTACATACCTTGACCATTCCAGATCTTCATCCTCAGCTCGTAGAGGTCTTGGTGGGGTTGCTGCGATGACAATGATGGTCCAGTGATCCTGGCAAAACCGGATGATAGTAGGTTATGAAGCCCCTTGAAAAAGACAGACGACGTTATCTTCTATGTTTTGTTTTGCTGAAGGCTGAATGTCCCAGCGGCTGCTCTATTTTTTTGTAATTGCTGTGCCCAATTTGTTTCTCTAGGCGACAAGTACGTCCTGTCTGCCATTTACTGTAGTCTTAGCTTATGTAGTGATGCTGCTGAGAATATAACCTTTGCCCCTTATTATTGCAAATTCTTCAACTAGGAGAGTCTCCACAGCTAGCGCTTTGCAAAGAACATGTCTTATAAGTGTTTCAAAAAGGTTTTTCTACAGAACACTGTAGTTTAGCTCCAGACCAGTGTTATAAACATCATCTAAATTCATGCCTAGTAATACATATACCTTGTTAGGGTATAAGGTAGCCTCGTAGGTATTATACATGTTAATCAACTTGCTAAGAGAGCTTACTATATTTTGCACGTAATCTCCTCTCCCTTAAAGCCTAAATAGTGCTCCTCTTATAGAGTAAGCAACCAAACAAATCAAACTCTACAAGTCTCGCGGCCCGTCGCAAAGTTTCATCAAAGACTCCACACTTAAGCAAAACGCATGTCCGTTAATTTGCGCTAAGCTACAAATGATCAAGTTATTTCAAGCAGCAGCAACCTCCTAGACTATCTATTATCACTCCTTAGCTATTACACCTGTTTTTATCAGATATTCTCTTACCCAGATACGTCGAAACCGTTGTTGTTGCAGTAGCTCCAGAATTAGCGTCTTAACTGTTTCCTTGTCTTATGAACGGGAAGACGTCTCACCCCCAGCAATACGAATAGCATTAAGTGCTAAGTCGCTGTTTCTTGCCGCCTCGCCAAGCTAAACAATTATACGGGCTGCTTGGTTGTAGATTTTTGCCGTAATCTTAATTTAGTCTTGCTTTTCTTCTGCATATGTTTAATCAATGCATATAGCATCTGCCCATAAAATTCGCTCCAAAGTGTAGTTTCAAAGCTCTAACGGCGCCTCGTAAAGATTGTCTGTGACATTAAAGCTGCAGCTATGTATAAAGATATGCAGCTTCTTCTACAATCTACCCTATACGTAGGAAAGAGCCTCGTAGAAATAAAATCCTAAACAATCCTGAAGAGGATGTTCGAACAGCTTACAGTGTACTTCAGCTAATCTGTCTGTGTTTGGCTTTAGGCGAAGCAGGCAAATGCTACCAGCCCTCGAAGAAAGCATGGAATGGGAGTACCGTGACATATGATCCGTAATACATCACATCGAGAATAACTATTTGTATAGTACTGTATCTGGGTAGATTAATCGTTGAAGATGATTATGCTGACTCTTATGTCTCTGCTGCTGCCTAGAATGTTAGCGTAGCGAGCAGCTGATTCTGAACGCCTGACCGGATAGGGTAGGTGGAGGTCCTTACCCCTGCGAAAACGGTATCGCAGCTGTGTTCAGGGGTGATCGCAATCGCTAGCGACTGGACAAAAGCTGAATGTTCTACTCATTGTCGCTTTAGGGTGCGCTTAGGCTTTGCTGATAGTGGTAGACGTCTGATGAGCTTCTGTGAGCCCACCCTGATCTCGACATGAAGTGGAGACATCGTCCAGCAACGTTACAGCCGTCTTGCCGACCCTCTAGAAACCAACTCGAACGGACTTGTCGCAGCCTGACATCCCTCAGCCATGCTTACCACAGCAGAGGAAAGGCCGTAGACTACAGGAGATATCGAGGTATGTAAATTGCGTCCGGCTACTGCTCTACTCCTGTGAGCTGATGGCATGACTCTGTACGCAGTGTGGATCCGCCTTTTTCCTTTCCAGCCCGAAATCAGTCTCTACCCAGTATCCGTGGACCCGCCTCTCGACTGCGATGCGACAGGTAGAGCTCACCGTAGCGCACCCAGTCGTTGGCGGCCGGAAGGTGCTTCCACATCAAGCGAACCAGATTCTCAGAGGCGGGCAGTTGTGGATCGTGGGTTTTGCGGTAGCGTCGCTATACGTCCGGCACGATGATGTGTCAGGTCTCACTCGCGACGAGAGAAGGGGCGCGGCTCTGTTCCTGGGCACATCCTGGGGCGACGTCCAGCATCGCTGGCTGTCGGGTGCTACTCTAGCTCCATTATTGTACAGTAGCGGCAGGCCTGATCAACAAATGGCCCGCCGACTAGCCAAAGTTTGCCTGCCTGCAGAAATCGCCCGAGGTCCGAGCGCTACCTCGTTCATGCTGAGTTATTCAGGCGATGGCAGATGCCGATCCGGCCAATGGCCAGTCCGCTTATCCGTAACTTCACCATCGACAAGGCTCTGCTGGCACCCCACACTGTGCGATGACTTGCCGGACACTGGAGATGTCTGAGCGACTTGTATGAAGGAAGTTACGGAGTCATGGGATGCTTGTCCCACGGATCAGCAGCTCAAGGTGCGAGGTGAAAGCGAAGCCCCGCCTACGCTTCACGCTGATGTACATCAGCAGCAATAGTAAGCAGTTGAGATAATGGGATGCGGTCTTTCACCAAACATTACGCGTAGCTAGCTGACCGGTTCACTCTACACAACATCATTTCCCAATCATGCGGGATGCAAACAGAGTGCTGCCGCTGCATGTCATACCAAGGCTCGCGATCCCAAGACAAAGCTATTTCCGCTCACCAAGGAACAGCTGCTGCCTCGCACGCTTCACTCCAGAAGCTGGTCACGCTCCATACACGAGCCTCTGCTCTGATGGATAGGATAATGGCACACGCCCAAACCCTGCAGATACAAACTTCCGAACATAAGCTTGTGCCACATTGTATCATTAAACCTACCACACCAGGCGTCCCTAGCTTATCCAATCCTGACGACATGTCTTTCCCCACCGTCCAACTGCTGAGCAGCTTGGGTGATACGCAGAGACGACAAGGCTGGCAGTAAACGCTGCCGTTTTTCAGCTGAGCTTCTCAGTATGAGGTCATAAGCCGAAGTGGTAATGATCATCATGCGCGTAGATGGAACCATTCTAGCGTATTGGTCCATATACGTGAACACATGCCGGCCGTTCGCCCCAATCCAACTCAGTAGCAGTGCGATTGCAGGCGCCGCATCATGTGCCTTGCTTTCCTACCACCAATCGGGTAATGTTAGCCTTGTGCTCTTCCAAAGTCCAGTTCGCGGCCTCCACGTGGGTCTACCGGTAACAGTCGCCCCGCACTAGTCTAAGACGCTCTTCCTTCCTCCCACCAGCAAGTTCGTGCCCGCGGCTACCGTTCTGATGTATCACGGCGCAAACACAATCTTCTGCAAATCTTAATCTGCTCATCAACTCTCACAAGTCTCAACATTTCGCCATTGTAGCCGAAATCCTCAGCATGTAGTGCGAGGGGATTATCTTCGGTGTGATGCAGCACGACGCCGCCCATATCAAAAGCTATGCGTGCCTGCAAGTTTACAATTGAGGGACTTGGCTTTATTGCTTGACTTTCAAGATACGAATGTAGGTGGGAGATGTCCCATTATGATGCAAGGTCGCCATCCAATCCATCGGATTGAGTTCGGTGATTACTCCAACCAACCCGTTTACAGCGCTCGCGAGCAAGGTCGCATGCTTTGCTATCAAGCTTTTGAAAATCCATTTTCAAGTGCTTAATTGGCCAGCACTCATTCGGTCATAGGGTTACCCACAATTCCCCGCCCTTCCTGGAGACTAAATATACTTTGTATGGTATTTGACTGTTGTCCATGGTAGGATTTGTGTTACAATGTATATCAAGGACAACATGCATCTTAGAGGAGTTATTGGCGGCCATCAAATGAGAGAAGCAATCATTTCCCGGCTTGTAGCTAATTCGAATAAAGAAGCTCTCGTTGATTGCGCTTTCCTCAAGCTCTTACATGACTTTCAAGCGGAGTACAACTCTCTATGGTGTGGTCCTCCCGCCCATCGCGTCGATGCGGCCTTGCATGTAGGCTGTAGAGCAATCTGGTCTATCTGGGCGGACTTGTGGAGATTTCAAGTCGCAGCCTGCTTTCGATATAATGTTCCCCCTTGTATATGAGAGCAGTGTGAGAACGGATAAACGGACGTTGAGCAAACGACGCTTGCGCGGTCAGCGGCGATGCAGAGTGGCGAGGAAGGTGCTGAGAAGCTATTCGTTTATAATAAGTTTCAATCATTAGCTTTAACCCCTTTACTTCCAAAACGATCTCATCTGTATTTACGAAACGTGTCTGTTTCTACAGCGTAGAGTTGATTGGCCTCGTCGCTGCTAATGCTAGCGTCATCGGTTGATGATAGAGGAATATGCATGCGATAGCATGCATGTGTTGGCTACCAGCGATTCGACCACGTCAGCAACCCCTCCGCGGTCCGCATTGAGGGCCGAAGGATTGCTTGGCGCATTTGTAGTTCCAGTTCGCGATCCACCTTAAGCATTGTCTTTACACTTCTTATTCAGCCTTGCTCGTTTGCAGTAAGTGATGGTGGGAACCGCGGAACCGCGTTGTCCGCCGCGAATCTTGATCAGTCGAGCTGACGCAGGCTCGAACGAAAGGTCAGGCGGAAAAAGAAGCCAAAAGGGCTGTGAAGCTGGCGGATTGTGTTCACTGCAGTACTCGAGCGGTTTTCCGAGATGGGTCCGCCAGGGAGATCCTCCACAACATCCTCGGGAGCTTCAAGACATGTAGCAATGCGCCAAGAAGTTGTTCATAGATTGTGAAGTTCTGCAGCATCCTGCAGGACCGTGTAACGTTACGACACGTGATTGGCTCATATGAGTCACAAGTGCATTCATATTCCAGGAAGATAACGAGACTTCGCGACTGTTCTCTCGTTTGTATGTTGGTACTGCTATCCTATCCAGCAAAGCAAAGTTATCCCTCGAATTTGAGGACCGAGAAGGGTGCCGCGCAAGCACAAAATCAGAAGGCATCGAGATAAGGGGTCTCCTGCTGTTATGGCGTCGTCTGGAACGGCCGGAGGAGTAAGCGACTGGTTTACAGAGTTCACCAACTTCGTATACGATCCCAGCAGCGGTCTCCGGAGCAACTTCGATCGCCTTTCAGCCCAGCGTAGATGGGGCAAAAGATTGGAGAATAAGCGCTGGACTGCGTGCCAAACTGTTTGTTTCGCTTTGCTCTATGGTGGCGATGCCGACAAGGACAAGCTGGAGAAATGGCAGGAGCTGTGCCGCGAGATCTATATTGCTGATCCCCCAAGGTCCATTAGCGGCTGCAAAAAAGTACGGCTACCGAAAATCTCACTAGAGATGTAATATTAATAAGAGACCAGGTGCTAGGAGGTAGAGGGGTCATGGTCAATCTTGTGAACCTGATCGATCATCGTTCCATCGGTGTGCCGGTCATCCGCTTCAAGACTTATAGCGCTTTCCGTGCCTATACCACCAACGGCTGCACGTACCCACGAAAAGAGGCGAAGAAGGAGGGATTCATTAAGGCTTTACTACGGAAGCTTTGAGGCGCCCTTGTACCATTGGACTTACGTTATAGCGAATATGAAAAGTCCTAGAAGGTAACCAATTAAACAAACATCATCACGCAGATGTTATGCATGTAGAACTCCTGTAAGCTCGTGGCTCACGATGGCAGCTCGCAAATCGCTACGTAGTGGGGTTAGACGTTTCGCTACTTCAGCTTCTGCTTCAAAAATTCAACCGTACAAGTAAATACTTTACAGGTCTGAGCTCTGGAACCCAGTCCAGCCCACGGAGTCTAACGCCCGACCTCCTCATCGTCTTGATTGTTACCATATCCGTATCGTCGGATAGACCTATGCTCACATGAACCAACGCATCATCATCGCATGACCCAATTGCCAGGAACTCCAAGGTGATGGATGGCATACGCTGTAGAATTTCGCGCTCGATTGGGGTCCTATTTTGCTTATCAGTGATGGTACAGCTCTTTCCGGGTACATTTCAGACCACGCACATTCTTTAGTAAAGAATCGCCTTGTCTGCTTCTATTTTGAGCGCCTACGCTTCGAAGTACTGATCGTCTTAGAGCTTCAATTCAATAAATGCGTCCTCCCATTCATGCTGGAACAACGCCTTCAGCACCACGATGAGCTTTTAGGACGAGGCGCTCAGTATGTTGTTTACTATATACGCAAAGGTTTCTAGATGTTCCGTAAATCTTACAATAAAAACATCACCTTAGTAAAAACGCCTTGAATTGTTAACGCGATTAATTCCCAGCATTCACTTAATATAGGCATTCTCCAGAAGCTCAATGTTATCATTCCAGTAGACCCAGTAGTCCCCTTCAATCTCTTTGATAGGTTGATTCCCGATGGTGCAGTGTCTAAATTTGCGGTCAAGGTGGTAGGTTGCCCAGAACTCAAGGAAGTCAGGTACGAGATAGAATCCAAATTCTAGGGCCTTACAATTGGGCTTCAGGGGCTGGGCGTGGAAAGCAATAGGCACCAGTCTGGGCTCGCTTCCGTCAGCCAGTATCTGAAACACTTAGACCATTTTCACTTCTGTACCAAAATCGTCGTTGCCTTTATCCAGTTCTTCTACTATCGTGCTTGCAGTCGCGTTTCGTTCCCAGGTAGGATACTTAAGCTTAAGCTTAGATGGAATTGTGCCATATAACGAGCTGCCCTCAGGCATACCAGCAGAGGACTCTGCTATTGCTAGCCTAAGCTCTACTAAGTCTACCAATAGCATTTCCAGTACACAGCGGTGAGTTTGTTTCAAGGCCGCAGCTAAGGACAGACCAACGCTAGGCTCTGCAGATGTTAGGATAGACAGTAGGGTCCACAACAGGTATACCTTTCCATAAGACACTCAAGCATGAAAAGCTGAGGTACGTACGCCGTCCGTAGAAAGTCTAACGTAGTTTCGGAGCACTTCGTTACATAGAAAGCACGGTTTCTTGCTAGTTCCAAGGTAAGGATAAACCCTTTGCCGCCACTCCAACTTACATTCCCAGTATACGAGGACCTACATTTCTACATGAACGTGCAACCACGAGACATCGCAGTACTTCTAATTGTCTTTACCCTTCAAGAGCTGCTTGCGGCCGATAATCTTTGCCAAGCTTTGTACCTGCTTGCAGAACCTGCTTGCTTTAATGCCGACTCCGTAAGCAGACTCTATCAACCTCCACTCAAGAGATCCAAACTCAGGAAAGCTGAGCGCAGTGGTCTTGAAGCATTCATACGCAGCACAGAGCTGGCCAAGCATAAAAATCGCCTTCAGGACTTTAGTGTAGGCCAGTTTATCAATATGACGCCAGTCAGCGCACCGCAGCTCATAGGCTATGTCCAATACCTCTCTAAGGGCAGGGATGCTTAGACTATTCATATATGTGCCATAGAGCTGGAGCATGCACTCAAGTTAACCCGCCAATAGATCGTCAACACCTAATTCTAAGACATCAAGTTTGCATTAGCCAATCTGCGACACATAAGCTTCGAGCCTGCATTAAGAGTACCCAATAAGCCCTTCTTTGTCTTCTCAGCCATCCCAAAGAAGATCGTTTGCCTTCAAAGGAGCTCTACCCGTCGCCGAAATCGCGCAAAGCCAAGTCTAGAGCCTTCCTAATAGTCTGCGATTGCGCTTATCAAGGCCTTCGTTCTTAGCTATGACAATCGTCACTAGGCTATCACAGTGAGAGTTAATCCAAGCTGCAGCAGCTACATGCTTTACTATAGATTATTTTGGCCGTAAGTTAAAGTTCTTTTCGCGCGCAAGCACCTCTAACAATCAATCAAGAAACCAGTCCTTAAGAGTACTTCCAGCCGCTCGGTAAAGCTCTCCGCAAGCAACCGTTGTTTCCCACTCATTGTTAATGTCTTCTTCACTTAAGTCATCATTGTTACCAGTAGGGGGAAAAAGGGCAGGCCTGCAAACAGATTGCTAATGCATGTAACAAGCAAACAGTGCTACTACAGCTACAAAACTTTCTACCTCAATATCTACAAGGTGCCAGATATCGCTCATTATTAGCAATGCTAGTAGTAGAGCGTAGCACAATAAGGCTGGATCTCAGCTATAGGTTGCAAGATCGTGGCTGCCACAATTACAACGCGATTTAGGGATGTAAAAAGCATAAATGCTTCAGCTAATACTAAGTATATAGGTGTAGGTGTCCCAAAGCCTGCCTTAGTTTTAAAGCATGTAGAGGACCTGTTATTGTACGTAGCACCTTTAGAAGACGGGTCGACGATGTCATATAAGAAAGGCGATATAGGGCATGCGCGCGGCAAAAAACAGGGCAGATACATAGTAGCGTTAAGGCGATATAGATTAGCAGCTGTTATGAGCGAGAGTTCGCTGCCTACTTAGCGCTTATCAGCCGCCCCACGGCTGTTCGCGGAACTTGTCCACTCAGGCCGCCCGTCCTCGCTCAACCAGTCTCTCTTTTTAAGCGCGTCTATACCACCGCATCGCCAATCCCTAGTACCCAGAGACGTGATCGCTCAGTCAGATCGAGCCGTCCGCTCTCCACTCATCGTGCCAGACCGTAACGAATCAAGATACGACTATAGACGATCTAGGCAGGAACACCTTGAGTCGCATCCTAGGTCAGGTCCACAGCCGACCCCAAGCGAAAGAAGCAGGGTCTGAACAGGCAGTGCCCAAGCAGCAACGCCTGCCTTTGCCACCAAAGGCCTTGTGAAGCCTAGCTGTCTGCCCGTGCTGCCTGCAGGCACGACGGCCAGGCTAGTGTTTAGTCTCATACAAGCTGGCGCGGAGCTAGGCGGGCCCTCGTGCAAGGTCAGGCGAGTCAGGGCAAGTGTGCAAAAAAGCGCACCATGCCGTTACTACTGCAGCGGTTCAGGGTGATGATATTGTAGGGCCCACCAACGCGCGAAAACGGCGGCGGTGGCGCGAGCTTATCAGCTTGCCTCTTTTCAGCCTTAACGTCTTGCTGCAATCTCAACACGGCAATCTAAACATCTAAAGTGCTTAGAAATATCAGATCATGCTGCTTGTAAACTGCGCCTATAGCTTGTTATTTTCGCGGTTCTTACCAGATTTAAGACACAATTCAGGCTGCTTATAAAGTGCGTAAATGCGCCGTCCAGGCCTCAAGCACATATGCATAAGAGCAAACAGAGTGCCGTACTTTGCAAAAGACTATGCAGGGGACGCCGTATCACTTAAATAGCCACAGCCACATCTGCCTGCTCCCTCAGCCCGTAGGTAGCCACCATATATACTGTTTAATGCCTCTCTATGCTTATGTAGTGTAGAAGCCTTTACATTAACTACTATACTATACCTTTAGATAATTAGTTAGCTTAAAGAATATATTTTCATATATTTTCTTTCTATAACGTACCCCACGGGCGAGTTAGACAACGGGTAAGCCAGACACTTTTGCTAAGACCCTACTAAAACAAACCCTACTATAGCTTACAACAATCCCCTTTAGAATATTATAGCATAGAATAACCTAGAATATTATTTCAAAAGTACTTTTACCTCTTACTTATATATTTATATATTATATTTTGTCTAGTTACACTAGTTACAGCGCCTTTAAGTTAGCCTACCCCCTTTAGTATATATTTACTTCTTTACCTTCTTCTTATTACTATACACCTTAAACTCCTTTAAAGTTATTAATTATAAGCCTTCCTTAACTATAAAAGTCCTTTCTACTTTAACTTACTTTCTTTTATATAATTTACGTTACGTAGTAGCCTTATTTACTACTTAAAACTTAGCTATTTCTTATTATACTAATACTAGCTTATGCGTAATTATTACTATACCTTTTAAGATCTTCTTAAATGCCTTGACTATAAAGGTTAGAGAGCTGTTCATATACTTCTAAATTTTTACCTTTATAAGCGTTAATTATAACCCTAGTTCTAAGGTATTACTTAGTATTTATAACTACTAATGTCACGGGTATATACTGTTCGAATCCCAGTAACCGCATCTGTTAGGTTACTGTATCTTTTTAGTCAGCGTAGCCGAGGTGGGTTCGAGCCAAGGCCTTACAACTAAGGCTTATTATTAATAAGAAGTAGTAGTAATAGAGTACGTAGCTTTACATTAAAGCCTATTATAACTTATTATAAGTTAAATAGAACTAGTCTAGCGCCTTAAAACCCTCCTTGAATATTACTTTAAGTAAATAACACCTTAAAAGCTACTATAAAGTATAGTAAGAACTTAGTCTTTATTATATAAGTCATCTAGTTATAGATAAGGTTTTTAGCTTAGTACTTACACGTCTTCTTTAAAGGGGAGAAATAACATATATTAAGCAGCTATAGGAGGTGCAATAAGTAAAGAGGTATTTAAATAGTAATAATGTTATTATTCTTATAGTATTACTAAAAGTTAAGTAGATTATAGCTTTTATAGCTATTAATAACTAGTATATAGTAAGTACTAATAGTACATCCTTTTATATACGCCTTAAAGTACTTTAACTAGTTTAGACTACGTTTCTTTATAGTCTAGCTATTATTAAAGACTATAATAACCTAATCTTAGGGTAGATCCTCCTCTTTATACTAAGTAAAGAGGTAATAGTAAGCCTTAAAGATAATAAAGGGTAAAATAGCCTATCTTTTAGCATTAATACCTTATATAAATATTATTTACTTCTAGTTACCTAGCTAGACTACCTTTAGCTATCTATATCTTTCTAAAGCTATAATAACTACTCTTAATAATATAATACCTATTATAAAGCTAGACTTATTAAAGTTATACGTGTTATTATCTAAAATACTATACTTAGCTTTAATATTCTTTATAAGGTAGAACTAGTCTTAGATTACCTTAGGATCCTTATAAAGAGCTCTCTTATAGTTATACTTATAATTAAATCTTACTTTAAGCTCTAGTTAGCACTTAATAAATATACTAGGCTAGTTTACGCTAATATAGCTTAGATTATACTTAGTATATAAGGAATTAGCTATAGTAGCTATATCTACTAGTTATAAAGGAAAATCTTAAGTAACTAGCTTTAGTACATAATTAATAATTACCTACTTTTTATTATTGTCTAGGCTACGTAAGTTAACTATAGAATTAGCGCGTAAAGGTTATCTAGTATATTAGTTACTTAGTATACTTTAAAGGATCTTATAGATAGCTGCAGCACAGCGTAAGGAAAGATTTAAGTTTTATTTAAAAGCTTAAATTATAAGATATATCTAAGCTTCTTTTAACACGTCTAACTAGTATTATTAAGGAGGTATTAGTGTAGTAGGAGTGTAATAGTAAGGTCTTAGTAAAAGTATCTGGCTTACTTATTATCTAACTTGCCTATAAGGTATATTATCTTTACTAAATAAAAGAAAAGGTAAGTTGTCTATTAGATAGTAACTTCTATACCTAGATAGATTAAATCCTACTTCTAGTTATATACTAAGACTATAATAATTTATTTACATAGTACTTACTATCTAGCTTTAATCACGCACGCTATAAATTTACAGCCTAAGGGGTAGAGAGTTAATTGCAGCAGTTAGAAACTACGCTAAGATAGCAGCTTCTCTTCTATTTCCTACTACTAGACTTTCTCTAGGAAGTTTGTGAGGATGTTCTTTAGGCTAATAAACGTTTTAGGCTATAGCATTTTCGTGGAGCGTTTGTGTTTCTTCCAGGTAAAAACCTCAAGTGCCTTACTAAAGACTTAACCTAGGAAACAATGACTTCACGCTTTAACAAGTACTAGGGAGAAGCTGTTGCAGAGAGTTGTATAACTCCAGACGCCTACTTCGACGTGGGAAAAGAGGTGTGCCTAGTACTAAAGGTCCTGCGTCGCAAATAAGGCTGAGGAAGAAGACGGAGTGCACGAGATCCTTGCTAAAACACTGTTGTGGATCGAAAAGTCGCGCAGGCGGGCTTCTCTATAGCCAGTTCTACTCCAGCATTAGTGATTCAACACTCAAACAGCGCCTGTTTGCAACATTGAAAGAGAAAGAGGCACAATAGATTGTAAAAGAGCACAAGGAAACCATGCTTTACGTGGCTCTCTACTCTTCATACTGAAATCTTGCTACAGACTTTATTGTTCTTGCATGACTGCAGTGATAAGTTCATGTCATTTCACATCCACTCACCACTTACGTAAGATTAGCTCCCAGTATCATTGAGATAAAAGCCGTATCACATCATACAAAATTTCCATGTTTCCCCTTGTAGCTATCTAGAAGCTAGCTTCGAACTCACATTTCTCTAACCTCACACCATTCATAACCTTCCCCAGATGTGTCATTTCATCACCTTTACCCTCGCGCCTGATCTTCATAAGAAGACTGCGGAGAAAAGGGACAGGCCACTGTTGCAAGCCCCAGAACTATTGACGTCCGAGCGCCTTCAGAGTTGGATGCTCGTGACCTCCAGTATCGCGGAGCATGTCCTGGCGATGCAACGATGCCTCTTGCATTGCATCGGCAAAGTAGCCAGAATCATCTCGAAGAGTTTATAGATGATCTTCTCGTGCGTTACGCTCAGCCGACGCTAGAGCCTTCAAGCGGGCGAAATCTACATGAGCCGGAGTACGGTACGGAGCCTCGAGGGCGATAATCTTTAGCGACGCGATATCTCCTAGAATTGGTGGTGGTCCAGGGATGAGGAGAACATCGCATTCAATTAATAAAGGTACGTCTTGGAGTAGACTCATGGAACATGTCACGAGAACTACCCAAATGCGTTGTTGTATCTCCAAAGCCTGCAGGCCGTCCTGTTCGTGAGGGTCGCGTAGAGGTAGGTTAGCCTGCTGTGATGTGAACGAGGAGCAAGAGACGCTCACGACACAATCTTGGAGTTGTACTTCTTCGCCGCTGTCACTTTCTAGAGAAATTTGGAATCTTTCTTCCGCAACTCTATTTTACTATCTGCAAAACGCTGGCTACATCCCGAGACTTGCGGGGTGTTCCTCCGCGCAGACGCTCTTATATAGTGAGAGCCTAGTAGTCATTAGTATTTCACACCAACAATTATCAACCGTGATTGTTGTGAGCTGCTAGGTGCAGGATATAGTACTACTTGCTATGCTTGTAAAGCTAAGAAACCGGAAGAAGGGTGGAATTGAGATGGTCATATAGCTCTAGGGCAGGTATCTACGAACGAACGGGTAGGAGGTGTATCACCAACGCTATTTCAACACTATGCTCTTCAAGCTCTTTGACGCGCGCGATTACTGCACGCAGGCAGGGAATTACAGTATTTGCTTCCACGGCCGGGAGCGCTCCTTAATTGGCTAGTTGTCCACGTTGATGCACTGGTATTGGGCTTTCACAGGTTATCCCGTAGGTATGTAGCGCGCTAAGTAACAGACACAGAGCGCCCCAACAAGGTCACTCAATACAACTTTAATACATTTACAGCGAATTATAGCGCCGCCAAGCAAAAATTTCGCTAAACCTCGTCCAGAGGAACAAGCTCAGTGGCTAGCGAAAAGCCACTGGCGCCTAAGCCCCAGCCCAATTCTGAAAGTAAGTTGGAATCCGTCTTGGAAATGGAGGGTGGTGCAGGGGCCTGGTATTCATATAGCTCGTCAGTTCCCCAACTCGCACTGAGGCTGCACTACTTCGCGATGCGTAAATCCGTACCAGATCCAGGTGTAGACTTCTTCATTAGCTTTCATGACCTCGACCCAAACGCGCAGAAGGCTTGTATATATTTCATCAAGCAGGACAGACCAGATCGACGATGCAAGGTTGATTGTTCCGACAACGCGCGGGCAATTAATCTCCACCATATCATCACCGAGAGCGCGCCAGAAACGATACTAGTAGATGATATCGTACATTATATTCTGTCCAACTGTTGTGCCAGAGCAAGGCATCGGGATCTTATTTTGTCCAGCCCACTCTTGATACCGTTGGTCGAACGCTGGCTAGATGAGATATTGAGCCAGAAAAGCGTAGATCATGACTTGGGACAATCGGCTCAGTCGCCTAACCCCACGACGCCCAGGCGGACCTCGAGGGTTGATGATCCAGTACCCAGCTCATGCAGTACATCTGCTTCATTAGCTACAATCGAGACACCCTTGTCCAGTCCCTCATACAGTCTTTCCAATAGCCGCGCCACCACAATCGGTACACCCTTCTCAAGTCCACCATACAGTCGTCCCAATAGCCCAAAGGCGTCCATGGTCAGCTCACTGCCGTTGCAACCAGATGCAAGTCCAACGCCACTTCCACGCATCTCTTCGAAAACCAAACCAAGCACTATCTCCTCTGAGTCAGAGACTTCCGAAGCACAAAAACGATACGACCTTCGTCCCCGCGCTGTCCAGGATGACCTCACACAATGGTCGGCACGAGCCAGAATCTCCTTGTCGGCAGAATTCCACCCTCACATACACAAGCCCACATCCGAAGACACCGTCGCATGGCGATTCTGCGAAGCCCTGAGTACACGAAACCACAAGGGCGACTTCAAAACAGGCTCCGTCTACATCTACAGTCGCGCGTCCTCGCCCGGCTTCGTCAAAATCGGTTGGACATCCCGATCCGTCGATGAACGTCTAGCGGCCTGGTCAGAATGCGGATACACCCCCATCGAGCTGTTTCGCATGACTGGCGTTCCGCACGCGCAGCGCGTGGAGACGCTTACTCATCACGAGCTGATTCGCGAGTGGCGGCGAGAAAGGCCGTGTGGAGGCTGTTTGGAGAGGAAACAGAGAGACATACGTCATCAGGAGTGGTTTGAAGTGAGCCCGGAAAGGGCGATACGGGTGGTAAGTGCGTGGGCGGAGTTTTTCAAGAAGGCTAGGCCGTATGAGATGAGCGGGGAACTGGGGTTTGCATGGAGGAGTGTTGTGGATAGTATGAAAGTTGAGGATGGGGCCATTACTGCACGGAGATTGTTGGAGCACTATGAAGCGAGTGTTGGGAGGAATACAGTACTTTCCGAGAAGACAGTAATTGCGGAACAGGTGGCAATTGTAAAAGAAGCAGAGGCCGCTGCAATTGTCACATAATTACGAAAGCTCTTACTCTTACGAGGTTTTAGCATAGATATATTCAGGCGTACTGAAGAAGACCGACTAGAATCACTGATAAAGGGTGTAGACCATGCATCTGCTCATGTGAGAGCACTAGAAGAAGCAGAGACGATACGTTATCTTCAGTTTCGTTGAGATCTTATTTATCAAGCACGAGCTCCTCGTCCATTTCGTGATGGACTTTCAACGTATCATCTATGAGGACTGTGTCCGCCTCGAACTCAGCCACCCCTACCTCCACTCTGACCCGTGGCCTCCTGATCGTTCGGAAACGTGACTCAACCCTTGATTGTTGTGCTAGTGGGCTAGTCTGTTTAGATCCTCTCTGTGTGCCTCATTGCGACGAAGGAACGACGTTGAACTACGATCCTATCCCTACTGAATGCCAGGATGCGTGTAGTGCAACAAGCACAGCTACTGTCTGACAGATGTTTGCATCGTTATCGACCTTCACGGCTTCTCAACACTTGCTAAGACGGGTTGAAACAAATGTGTACTTAATTCTATATAGTCTGCTCTACCAAGTTTCGGACAAGAAGCTACAATGCACGATTTCCTCACTTTCTTAACAGCACACCATGAAGCTGTACAGCTACGCACAAAAGCGCTTATCGCGAGAAAAGTCGGTAGAGTGATGTATCGATGTATGTGAAAGTCCTCTGTATAGTAACAATAATCGCAAGTTGCAGTGCGACCGCTGCAGGTGGTGACTGTGCGGGAGGGTGGAGGAGGCTCCTCTACAACAACACCACGCCGCGCGCGTGTAGAACGGCTCTTTTCTGTACGGGCTTGCGCAGGTGCTCTACGTGATGCCTTTGAATCGCCTGATTGGGATGATGGTATAGATTTGGCAGCGTTGTGCTCTTGCTTTTTGCGCTCACGATCGGCAGCTTCTTCTGTTCTCCTCTGCCTGGAAGCCTCAAGGCGCGCAGCGTACGCAGCAGGGCGTCTCTCTATCTATTACCTGTTGCGTAGCGTTGCAGCAGCTCGCTCCTCGCGTCGATGGTGTTCTGCCACTTCTTCTTCTTCTTCTTCTTCTTCTTCTTCTTCTTCTTCTTCTTCTTCAAATCTCTTCGTCTCATTGAGCCTATTGCGATGACGTACGTCGCGTCCTTTGCTCGGGGAGTAGAGGAGGGTCTCACTACGTCTTCCGTTGGCGTAAGTCAAGAGTCTCCTGTTTCTTCTTTGAGAAGTTTTGTGCGCCATTTGCTGCAAAGAGTTTTTGTATTCAGCTGTAAGTATCTCACAGGACGCAGAAAGGGGGTGGCTAGTACGGAGCTACCTTGCGTTATCTGAGGTGTTTTTACCCATAACAGCTTTGTATAATCGATCGACTGAGCGCCAGTCGTGACCCTCGATGGGTGGCGGAGTCTTATACTTGCTGTCGCTATCATCGTCCCATCGGCTGAGTAATACGTTGGGGTTGAGCGGCCATACACGCGTGTTCTCGAAGGCGCTGAGTATAAGCTCTTTGGTGAACGTTCGCTGCCACGATCACCAGAAAAAGCATGCGGAAAGCGCTCTTAGGCACGCCTGAGACGCCTTGGCTATTGTGAAGGTGTTGCGTGACGGCACTGCTGTGGTTTTGAGCCAACGGAGCGAAGCACACAACGTCGAGCGGCTGCAGCGACTGTTGCAGCTAGCTAGATTCGCTTCCAGAGCACATTTCTCTTAATATCTGCGTGGACACGAAGGAAAGAGGTTTCTTTGATACAATACTTTACTGAGGCCTTTATGTTTATCTCGCGCCAGCGGCAAAGTTGCTATGCTCGGTCCATCGAGTGGGACTGGGTGACTAGATATCCACATGACTTGGTAGATCTGTGTACGATGCGACATTGCGCCTTACTTTAATTACTATAAATGTATCTAGAAGCGTGTAACACCCCGACGACTGAGACTAAGGCACAGGGTTGAAGGAGTCTGGAAGGAATGATGCGATAGTCGTTCAAGATATTGGTCGTTGATGTTCGGAGCACAATTGTGTGCCTTTTTTTCTTCTCTTTCCACCACGAACTCGTCCATGATAGGTAGTGAGTGCGCAATCTTGTAGGTCGAGCAGAACGTGGGGGTAGGCTGTGGCCGTCCATTCGTGGAGCCGACTGCTTGACCCACATGACCTTCTGGCTGTTCTTGTCTGCTGCCTTGAGTACTGGTACCTAATCCTAGCTGCTTAGCGCAGACTTTTGTATTCCATCTAGCGAGACTCTTTGGCTCCGGCACATCGGAGATGCAGAGTGCATGAGAGTCCAATGACGCACTTGCCATCTTCACCCGTCAGGGGGATTCTCTTCCGTTCTTAGCCGCTTGTTGTGCCGATTGACAGGTTCGAGCTCACCACGATCCGACGAGGGCGTGGGCGAAAGGGATATCGGGGCTAGGGGTATGGTTTCGGACTGAACGGAAGCTCCAGAGGAACTGACGACTTTGGTGGTCTTTAACTTCCGCCTAGGGAACTCTGTGCGAGAAGAAAGGAGTGCATTTTTCAGCGAGCGCAGCCGACTGTCCAACGTGTAGTCCATATGGTTCCATAGCAGCTCCCGTGCTTCGAGAATGTGCTTTTCGTTGCGCAATATGCAGTCAAAGATGCTCTTGATATAATGAGTTGCGGTGCCAGCAGTGTCTAACTCGTGCCAGTGCAGCCATATGTTGAGCGCCTGAATATCGCAGGTGAAGGAGACGTGCGCGCATTCAAGCGATGTTGCCGGCCGGTTGAGGGCAATGCTGTAGAACTCGTCAAGGTAGCGGAAGTTTGCTGGAAATCATAGGCACGGGATAGATTGCGCTCGGGTCATCTTCTCCGGCAAAGAGGAGCAATGGCTGAAGGCGACGAATGCCTGTGCTCTCATTGTCAAGCGACGCGGCAAGGCGATGCTGCACGACGCGGGGGGCGTTGGGCGAGATGACTGCGAGTGCTGTACGGATGTACTGAGAGTGTGCTGTGCGAGGTTGTCGCACGTGAGAGGCAGCGCAAACCCTCGGGCGTCCGAGTCGGTGTCAACGGGGAACTGCGACACACGACTTTGGGGCGGATCGCTGTGCGCGCAGCGCTTAGCTGGACGGAAGACCTCTTAGTCGGCGTCCCAATCACCCTCCTCAGTGGAGACACTGTTGTTTTTGGAGCGTGCGCGCTTTGGCATGCTGGCAGCTTGATGCTGCGTCGTTGTGTTGTGATGCTGAGAGTCGGACGCTAGCAGCTTCCCGTACTTGTAGAGACGTCAATGCGTGCGTGCCCTGGCCTCCTGCAGCAGTGGCAGCTCCAGAAGCCTGGAAAGCCTTGGACCACGCAAAAAACGACCGTATGGGTAGTCGATGAGTCTAACAAGATGCAAAATCTGATTGCAGCCTCACTTCACACTTTACTATGTCTTGGTGAATAGAATACTGTCATCTATTTGGTGCTAATAATGATCCGGCTGATGCTGGAGACAAATCTCAGCACCCGTCGGTCAAATCGTCGGTTTGTTGACCACACTGATTGCGCTGCACGAAGCCAATCATTGACATGTATTCCAAGGTGCTCTTGACGTTTCGTGAACGCTCTCACAAAGAGAGCAGGCCTGTGGCAGGGAATCCGGCAGCGCGGGAGCGTGCGAAAGTGGGGCAAGCATGTTAAATGCCGGACAGCCGAAGATACATGATGACTGGTCTTTGACCTCTATACCACTTGCAGATTACATCACGCTTTAACAACAGCGATATCAAGACATAAGACGTACAGCAGTTGCCGAATTTTGTAAGAGAAACCTTTGCAACCGTAGCATTACCGTTTGCCTATTAGGCGCAGCACGAGTCTACGTGCTACCTTTCCATTACACTCCCACAGCATCAACTTCCAGCTAAGAACGAAGGACTTAAAGAGTGCTATTGTGCATTGTTGAGGTGGCTGCAGACCTGGCTTCGCTCTTGCTGTTTAACTCTTTGAGAAACGGAGAAGCTCGAAGAGCATCGGCTTGAATCTTCCAAAGTGGCATGGCAAGATCAATAAGCTGTGGTCCGAACTCTGCCAGCATCTCGTGAACTTCATCTTCAGATACGCGGGGACAAGTCGAGAGCGCTTCATCTGACTGGAACGTTGCATCCTCCCATTGTTTCTTCCATTTGACAACAGCTGATTGCATCTCTCCACTTTGCGTATCCACCTCTATTGCCACCATATAGAAAGAAGATTTGATTGCATGCTTCTTTTTTGACTTGAAGAGACGCACTCTTGAGCACTTTGTGAAAGTGCGGATGACCTCAGCAGTATCGAATGATTCTGGCTTGTGCATGACTAGGACCAGTGACCCTCGATTGCGTAAACGCTGCAGTGCGAAGACTAACTGGCTCGTGACCAACCGTAACCTCTTATGCGAATCATAATCTTCGTCAGCATGCGCACGTCGGGTTGTTGCGCCCGTCGCGCCACAGAACACAAGGTCGAATGTCTCGTTCTGGAACGGTCTTTTTGAAGAGAACTTTGCGATGTCCGGGTGTTGAGTCGGAATGGATGTTGCTGGTCGTCCCATCTCGTTTGCTAGCATCGTGATATCGGCGAATTCTATACGGATCTTCAAGTCATCCTTCCATCCTGGCAGCATAATTTGCAGACCTCCCAACTCCGAAGGCAACGTGATGCCCCGTATCGTGGCATCGCGATGTCTTCGGAGCACAGTGTGAACGAACCCACCTGGGGCCATACCGATATCCAGCACTCTGGGGGGCTGACCCCCATCAGCTGCGAGTGTAATGACTGATGTGTTCTCATCCATCTCCTGTCCGATCTCACATGTCATTTTGAAGAAGCCTTGCAATCGCTTCTGTGTCTTATTGGCCTTGTCGGATTGTGCACGACGAGCTTGGAAAAATCGATCGCCCTCGGAGGTATTCAAGCCCTAACGGTATGTAAGTAAAGGTCTTGATACCTTTTCCTCTTAGATACCTTTAATCGGAGATCAGATAGTTCTTTGAAAGTTTGACTTTTCTCTGCTAGATACTCTGCGATGATCGCCGACACCGAGACTTCCTCAGGTGGCAAGGTGCTGCGCATCATGTCTGCTAGGTCTGAATTCATGGCTGCAGTGTCGCTGAACTAAAGTTTGGAAAACTAAATGCGAAAATTTCAGCGTTCGAGGCCAGAGGAAGGTTATCAAAGGCTGACAAAAGGATGGAGGCGCCTACTTCTTAAGTATTTCCTCGGTATTTTGGGTGATGTGCTTCGAACAACGTTGTCGTAGGGGCCTCTTGTTCACTTCTAGGGATTCACGTCCAGCTGCGGGGTACGCAGGAGACTGCACGACGTGAGAATCCCACGCCAAGCGATTGTGTACAACGCATGCATGAAGAACGCCTCCCTGACGTGAAGAGCTGGATACCAGTCAAATCAGCCTAATTCAACTGAGATTCGTATAGAGGAGAGTAGTTAACGGCGAGGAGCCTTCTGTGCATGCGAAAGTGAAGAACAGATACATTATCAAGTTTTTGCGATAATAAAGCTTGTTGAGTACCGCGCTGTGTGATCCCTGCGCAAGGATGTGTTTCTCAGAATCTCAGCGGCAAGCGATTGGTTATCTGGGTGCTACGAATGGCAGCCTGATAGACCATACATATCTATTTTCGTTTCAACTCTGAGCAAAGACCCTGGAGGCCGAGTCCCTTGACGGTGGCGCTCTAGACATTGAAAAATCGGCGAAAAAGATATACGACAATTTCCACATACCACAGCCGGGTCAGAAACCAAACGATGCATTTGCGGAGAATTTTGGCGCGCACATGTTCGTGAGGGACGCTGTTGAATGGAACGACTGCATTAAACGGACGAGTAAAATGTCTGTATCTGCACCTCGCTTTGCGATAGCCAATGTATGGTTCGCGTTCTACTTACAATGCAGGGTGGAAAGGACATACAGGGCAAAGGAGAATATCTCGACTGACGAACAGAAGGATTTGGTCACTGACTTCGGTATGTCAGGTCTGGCCATTTCTGGCGCTGTGTAGCTACTAATATGTGTCTAACAATCAATAGAACGACTACACTTGTTATGAACGCGCGTACTGGGGATCATGGTTCTCATTTGATCCAGTCGGCACAGGCAAAACTTCAACCTGACGGGATTACTGATAGAACAAAGTCCGTGAACCTGACCTGGAAGCTGACATTGCCACTTTCAGGCACGAACCCGGAAAGGGATTCTTGTAGCTGCCACTACTGAAGCAAATCCACCACGATCGTTCAAGGCTTTCACGTCTTGGGAACAGATATACCTCATGCTCACGTTCACAATATAGAGCTGACGTCACTCTAAGATCGCCGGTGGCGCTGCTTGGGATACTGTCGACTGGAAAGAGATCATTAAAGAGAGAGAGGCTGCAAGGATAGTAGATGTAAAGAGGAAAATTCAGTTCGCTGCGAAGGACGTATACAAATATACAGCGCCTACGACAACGACACCGAGACCAGATAATAGCGCTCGTCTGCACAAACAAGTCATAGACTCTTACCTCCAGGCGCAGGATAGGAAGTCCAATTGTGGCCGTCCTTGATCAGATTATACAATCCACTTTGTATGTTGTAAGCGTGAACTCGATTGGTCTATCATAGAAACATGCAAGAAGTCTAATAACTTTTCTTGACGTTGAGAGGGCTATCATGACTGCGACACTCTATATGCGTTTGTGAGCTATGGACATCGATCAATATATCGGAAGTACAAAGCACTACTATATTTCAACCTCTCTTCCCAACACACGAATCATTTCATGCTCAGTCTTAATGCTGTGCCAAACCCATCATCTGAAATCTCAGAGACAAGTGTAGCCCTTAAGGACTTCGAGGAAGTCTCCAAATATGCTAAAGCGGCCATAGAGGCGCTAGTCCAGTCTGCAGAAAAGCTGGCCGACCTGAAAAACAATATCAAGGCCGCAAAGGAAAGGTTAGTACGTTGTTCGGAGAGGGCAGGGAGCAGGGAAAAGGGTCGACGACCCTGGAGGCCCAAAACCGAACCGCCAGCTTGGATATACAGAACGCGGTCCAGAATCTCGAGGCCAAGTCCGAAAAGCTGTTGGACAAAACCGAAGGCGAATTCCACGCTGACTTTTCTGCCGTGATCGAGGCTGTTAGCATGGGGTATATGTTTGCCAATCATGAGTCTGTAAGCGACCCCCAACGGGAACTCCAATTTTCAAAGCCACTGACTTTCAATTCGTACATTAGGGCCCTGCATTTACCGTCGGGTCCCTCCCCAGCGTAGGATCGGCTGCATCTTGTTCAAACAGGCAACTAACACGCTTGAAACGGAACCCGGCGTGTCGTTAAAGAAACAGTTTGTCATGGACCACGTGCAGACCTTTATGAGCGACGGCAGTAGGCTACGCGAAGAAATCACCTAAGCCTTTGTCGACATGAAGAAGGAGAGGATCAAAAAGGGAGAAGAGTACCTGACGCAGCTGCGGGTCGATGCGCAAAAGTTTGACGCTATAGCCGAGAGCTACGTACCCAAGGGCGAAGACTCGGACGCCGTCAAGGCCGCTTTGAAAAAGCTCGTCGAGACGGTACAGACCAAGAACAATCTCATTCAGGACACAATGAGTGTCATGCTATCAAGGTGCAACAAAGAGCCGACGCCGAGGCCTTTGGGCAGACTACTACCCGGCTCGAGAAGCACAAGCGAAACGAAGACAGCTCAAGCCAGCAGCTCTGTGGCGTCTTGTTCAATCACCTGTATAGCGACATCGCGCGAATGCCTTCGAGTTTGTCAATGAAGTGGCTCGCAACTACAACTGCATCGCTTGGGCCCCACAATACTTTTCAAAAGCTTATAGCTTCGTACAGCTACCTTACGTGGCTTAAGCTCGAGCGGCACAGCGAAAAAACGTATTGTCATGGACCTGTTGACTTTTTTCTGTCGCATTCAAGAATGCGGAAAGAAGCAAATTCTTAATTGGTGACCATATCCAAGACATCCGTCGCAGAGGACATCAGTCGGCAGATTAAGAGTCTGACTGCTGACGACGAAAGCCCAACAAGTCGACGCCATTGGATACAGTGGTGATGTCCTTTGTGTCATCGCTATCTGAATTGTCGTGTCCGGACTCTGCCGCGCTGTTGACTTTGTCGCTGATGAAGCTTCGCGTGGTGACGTTGTCTTCGTCATAAATATTTTCGTCATAATAACTGCCCTAATCATCGCTATCGCCGTTGCTTGAAAAAAGGTGGACGGCTGCTGGGATGATTTGGTCCTTGGTGAAGAAATCGTGCTCCAATAGCTCTGCAGCCGTTGGGCGCACTTTGACGTTTGGTGTTACGAAAGGCTGCGCAAGCATTTCAATGATGAGCGCTCCAATATCATCTTCGCGATCTCCGAGCTCAGGCAGTATCTGTGGGTATCGGGTCCAGAATGCCTTACCAAGAGACTCCAAATACTTATCCGCAACACCAAGCTGCCAGAAATTTTCCGTGAGATCGAAGGGATGGTGGCCTGTGAGTAGTTCATAGAAAACAACGCCCAAGAACCAGACATCGACTCCGTGGTTGTAGGGGATTTTGAAATATTCCGGGGCAACATAATTGGGCGACTCTGGGCCGTCAATCTCGGGGCGAACGGTCTCGCTGAAGTGACAATGGATTGAGGAATCGACACCTAGAAGGACAACGTCATTACCGGAGATCCCAATGTTGTCAAGTTTGATATCACGATGGATGAAGCCGTTGATATGGAGAAACATAACATGCTGAAGGACCTGACGGAAGAGCAATTTTTGGCTCTGCTGGGGTCTTGAGTGCTTCTTTGAGCAGATCGGTGAACAAACGATTGACTTTGGGCTTGAGAACAGCATAGATGACAGTGTTGATGGGCTGCTGCTCCAGCTGTCGTGGATGAATGGCGGCGAGACGGATGATGCCACTATAATCCTCCCTTCGCAGCAACGCATCGATGTCTTTGAAGATCTTGACGCGTTCATCGATTTCTTGAGCGTTGATTGCGGAGCGCTTGTAAAGCTTCGCCACATGTATGGTACCAGAAGCATTGGTCGCTTCGTACACTGGTCCAGAAACGCCTCTGGCGATGTATCGTGTCAAGCTCCAATCTCCGAAAGTAGTCTTGACCTGGTGTTCTTGGTTCGTCGGCGGCACTGTGTCCACCAGTACTGCCCTCTTCACATTTTGGTCGAAGGAGTTCAATTCTGCTTTGAAGGGCAGAGTGTGGTGATAGTCGGTATACTGGAGTGAGAACTCAAGACCTGCAAACGACACGATTGATTCTCGTTGATGAAGCAAACAGGAGTCAAAGACCAGGTTACCATTCACTCTCAGACCGTTGATGTCGTCATGTGCGACGGAGACCGTAAGCAGGCCACTCGAGCTGTGCAGGGTGAAAACAACGTGATGGCCGTGCAACTTTTCAGCGTGACCACGAAGTAGGATGTGCGGTAATTCCTGCAAGTCACGACCTCCTGCTCCCACGAGCCAGCGCTTGCGAATCCAGATGGTCTTGATGTCAAGTTTCACGTAACCGTGGTAAAGTTTCTGCCAGTCGCCATCGGTTGAGACAATTGGGCCTGGGAGCGCAGGCGCATTGACTTCGAGTTAAATGAGTTGTGATTGTCGAAGGATCCCGAGTCCTCATGAGCGACGTCTGGAAAGTCTGGAAATATTATGGCATGAGCCTCAGGATCGGACGCCCTCCTACTGCCCATGCAATAGTAATCGTCACCGCGATCATAGCCAATGACATCCATGTATCCATTGGAGAGCGTAATCCTTGCTTCAGCTGTTACGGGCGTCAATGTTACGAATGCGTCGGCCATGATCGGTGGTGGGTCAGTCATACTGAGTATCGTGAGCCTTGGTTGATCGCTAACGGAAGATGATTTACTCAGCTTGTTAAAATACCGCAGCGGAAAGAGCTCGGTCCTCCTGTTAGAACATGGTTGGATCACAAAGATCTTGCGTTGCTCGACAGTTGCAAATTAGCACCAGCGGGATCGGCCGCCGCTTGCCGCTAGCGCATGCTTGCAGTCAGGTCCAGTATTATTAGTACTAAAGTCATATCATGGTTATGGAAGGGCTATGACTGGCTCGTAGTATCAGATGGAAGAGCTGTTTCGGCAACCTACTGCTACACTGTAAGGGCAGCTAGCGTCGCTAAGCAGTCGTTGCTAGGCTTGGCCCCGCCGCTTAGTCGCTGGCCCTTCCATGTCACGCCAGACGTGCATGTGATGGGCTGACCGGTCAGGGTTCCATCAAGCGTGGCATCTTAGACGATGATCCGAGGGCGGGTAGTTCATCTTCCACTAGAACGCGAGCCGTGCATTAAATAAAGGTAAGATATCTAGATATATACATCCTAATATAAATTAGATAAAGAAAGTCTAAATCTGCTAGTTAATAGGTTTTAATATCATTAGAAAGAGAAGGTATTGAAAACAAAGGCGAGACTGTATTTACTTTGCAAGTTTTTACTATAAGTACTAATTGTAAGCTTTATTTGCGGGGGACTTTTAGCAAGCAGAGAAGCTGGTCTGGCCTTTGCAGTTGGCAGTAGTGGAGACCTTGCTGCTCTCGCCGCTGCCCTTGTTAACACCCTTGTACTCCTGGCAGACCTTCTTGACACCGGATCCGCAAGAGCTCTGAATGTTGGCAGTGTCTCCGTAGTTGGAGTTGATCCCTACGAGCTCAGAAACACCCTTGGCCTTGACGCCAGAGATGACGACGTTTCTGGGACCTCCGTTGTTGGTGCAGTCACCGCAGCCGCGGTACAACTTTCCGGCATTGACGACGGTGAAGTTCTTGATGGTGACCGTGCCGCGACCATTGTGCTGGACAACTTTGTCCTTTGCTTCTTGAGCACCGCCGCCTGGAGATACTGTCAGTAATCTGGTTTATGTACGGTTGATGGTCTTCATACCTTCGATAAGGACGTCACCGTTCCCGAGCGCAGAGATAGCGTCCTCGCAGACATCCCGGAACCACACGTTCTTCAGTGTGCAAGCGCCCTTGCAGTGCACGCCCTCGAGCTGATTTGTGCCGATTATAACGTTACTGAGAGTCGCGCCGTTCTCGAGGATGAAGACAGCACTATCACTGCCAGTGTCGGCATCGGTGTCGCAAGGCCTTCCACGATCATACTCCTTGTTGCCCATGTCTTTGGAGCCGGAAATGACACTTGGGGACGCGAGGGACACAATCGACCCAACTCGTGTGGGGATGTTCAGGGTCTGACCAGCGGCAAGGCCGACTGCGGCACTGATGAGGGCAAGTTCGAAACGCATCTCGACGGGAGCTGGGATATATCGAATGTGTATAAGGGGTAGGCGAGGTTCTCGAAGTTGATAATGGAGCTGTCGAGGTACGATGATGAAAACCTTTAAATTACCTCCTGCTATTTATACTTGGTCCTCGTAAGGTCTAGTCTATCAGGAGCGCTTCTTTGTGATGACAAGTCACTCGACCAGCGAATACAGCGCTCCTGCAATCTAATCGAAGTCAGGCGTATAACGCTGTTTGGTGGAACAAAGCTCCTCGACAGATATTCTCGTCGATCGTTTAGCTTCGCGGAAACAAAACACAACCTGTGAAGCACAGCGCCCAGCACCGGACTGAGATGTACTTATCTATAGTTCTTGATATCGCCTTGGCTTCTGGATTAGCTGCAGGGCCTGGTACTGGTATTGGTGGACGGTCAGAGCTGGGGCAAATCTCCGTCTTGGCGCACTCAATGTGCCGGAAGTCCCAAGACTTGCACTTCGGCACCCATCTATCACCCTTTGGCAGTAAAGGTAATACCGACTTGCCTGGGATGCGGCAGCATTCGTGCGATGCGAAACTCGAATATTATTTACCTGGAGTTGAACCTGGCAAGCTTTAATCTTGGTGTATAAGATTCTATGAGATCTAGGCTCTTGTACATGATGGCACTCATATAATAGCCGCAGGCTACCAGATCGGGACCGGAGCTCTAACCCATGGGAGCTTAGGGCTGACAGAGGCTAAATAGAACACTTTAACCATCTGCAGTGAGGCTACGACTCGATGAGAGGCTAGTTTGGGGAGTTAAAATCAACGCATGGTTTGGACATGGACCAAGAAAACGGAGACATCATCATATCAGTGGGGTCTGAATAACATAAAATAGACCGACTTACGCTGTAAGGCTTAGTCGAGAAGTGAATGAATGGTGAGATTGCAACTTGCCTGCTGGCTCTTACACCTTTGTGCAAACATGCCACTGCCGTGGAGCCTTGTGGTAGTAATCGATGCGATCGGAGTCCGCAGAAGACGTGCTGCCAGCACGTATGGCTGTTGGGGCTGACACAGGCTTGATATCAAGAGGGTCGGCTGCTGCCTGAGAGACCATGGCTTTGATTGCCTTGCCTTCGTCAAACTAGACAACCTGCCCCTTCAATCCCGGAATGGTGTCAATTACTGGGTCTGGAATCGCATCAACACCAGTGAAGCCGATGTCCTGAGCTCTTAGATGTCGGTAATGTTGAAGCAGGTGATAACCAATTAACGAATGTTATTATTTAACCCGTAGGATTTCGCTGCTATCGAGGCTGCTGACTATCCTATGGGTTGGCATCGACTTGTGCAGAGTCACAAGCGGTCAGGGCGGACCAACTTATATCTGGCCATGCATATCCACCACATCGAAGAGCTGGAACCAGAGAAGAGCGAGGAGCTGTTCGACATGTTGTTCAAATATGCTATGCAGGAGAAGTATAGATTGACCGTGGAGTAGCCTGACGTCAGCGACTTGATCATCTGGGACAACACTTGTACAAAGCATCGAGCAATGGGAGGCGATTCTGCGTACAAGTATCGCAGGGATTTGCGGAGGGTGACTGTTCATCATGACAATAGTCAGACATGGGGCCTGAACAAGAGGACTGATGCACGGCAGGACCTACCCTAGACTTGCTTCGCCGACGTTTTGATTGACGTTAGAATGGACCGATCCGGCCCAGCTTCCGGAACTTGTAGTCCATTTCATCTACACACCCAACTCTTACTAATGAGTTCCGAGATCTTGCAGTCTGGTTCGCTTAGCAGACACAGCTAGAGACACTCACTATTCGTTCCTTACTCCTCAAGTTCCACTTTCAATGCTGCCTCTCTTCTTCATCTCACACGTCGAAAGATGAGGCAAATTCGACAGTAGACATGAGCAAGGCCTAGAAAATCTGTGGATGAACGAGAAGGCCGATGCGTCAGGGGTTGCGGTAGCGCGAGTGGTACAAATGAACAGAATAAAAGACAGTCTGCTTAGCGCCCAGCAGCTGAAACGAGACGGGATTGTGACAGGCGCTCGTACCGTGGTTGTGTGGACCATGATCTGTGCGATAAGGGTAAGAGGCGGGTCATCCTGCCAGAGCATCCGACTGGGTTGTATACATTGTTCATTGAGGACGAGGATGGTCACTTGTGTCAGCCTCCAGGCCCCTGCATATCAGGTTCGTTTAGCATCTGCCAATACGAATCAAGAGACCTGAGCGTCCGCAGCCATCGAAGACGCTGAGTGCTTGCTATGAAAGGAAATTTGGGTATCTCATTGATGGAATCTTGCGCCCTAAGATACAGATATACCTATGGTATACAACATGCATGGAAAACTGCTAAAAAGCGCACGAAGCGCTAGTAGGACATGACGAGCTGCTCCCAGCTACAATATCGACATGTAAAGGACGAGCGCCAGACTGACCGAGTACCATGCATAGGTGCAATGCAAACAACACAGAACGCCTGAAAACTATGCGCATGAACGAACCTTGCTCAGTAGAACGCGTCGGGATTGTTGTCGTGGCCTGACTGGCCGTAGTTGCCGCCAACATCGTCCAAGCTTCGGTACTGGGACTGGCCACCTCCACCACGGCCACGACCTCGACCGCCACGATCGCCACGATATCCACCTCGGTTACCACGGTTGCCGTACTGATTATTCCTGTGAGCACCACGGCCGCGATCTCGGTTGCCGCCACGATAAGCAGAAGAGTGATTGTCCTGCTTCCCGCGTGCGTGATGTCGGTGGTCACCATGGTTGTTGGGTTCAGCAGAACGTTTGCGGTATGACTTGTTCGGGAAGTAGCTCTCCCACTCGCTCTCATTCGCAGTCTCTTCCTCGATACGTAGCATTTGTTTTTCTCCAACGACACTGTCAAATTCGAAGGCCTGGTCGTCTGAGACTGGGTGCCAGTTCACAATGCGCGCTGCATCTGCTGGCCGTCCATTCTTCCTGATGGCTAGAACGACAGTCGGTGTGGGGTTCTCCGAATAGAACTTTGCCGTCTTCGGTACCGGCTCGACCCGTGCAGCCCACAGCTTGTTCTCGAAACAAGAGGAGCCTGTGACCTTCCACCTAACCTTGGCTCCAATACCGCCGACCTTATCGAGGATACTTTTCGGACATGGTTTTGGTGTGATGAGAATGCTGTTAGCGAGGAACCTGACATCGTTATCCGGTGTACCTTGAGGCAGCTTCACCAGCGAGGTAAGCTTCTCGGTCATCGTCGCCGGTATCATGTAGCCGGTGTAGAAGACTGTCTTCTTGATTTGGTATGGGATAGTACCGGACGGTGCTGTGCCGTTCTTGACTTGCGTATTGTGAGCGTTCATCAGCTTCTGAATCTCGGCGATCTCTGCGACAGGATCGAGCTGAGTGGCGTTCTCCGCGACCTGAATGACCTCAGCCACGATGGGCTTGCGATTGCCTTTCAGCTGACCGGCCATGAGATCCTTATTGAACTGGAAGAAGAAGTCTCGGAAGCCTTTAGTGTGCTTGACACGGTCTTCGTAGATGCGTAGTTCTTCCGCGTCCTTGTACGTGTAGACAATGTCCTTCAGCAGCTCTTGCTTGAATTCCATCGTATTTCTGAACTTTTGCCCTGCAGGGCCAATAGCTGGCTTAAGGCAGACCATGTCAAATTCGAGGTTTCTGCTCCTGACAATGCGCTTGATGAGGTCGCCGAAATTGGATTCGCCGCGGCCGGTGAGGAGAACGTTGAGGGCGTCTTTTTGTTGCATAGATTGCTCGACAAGGGTGACGATGTGTTCATTCCACCAGCCTGCCCAGCCACGCTTCTCTTCTTTATCTGCGCCCTCGCCGGTGGCTCCTAGGATATTGGCATCGTGCCACCACCCCCCATTCATGAACATGTCCGGGCTGCCAAGTTGACCAATTGTGGCACTGTTCCATAGCTGCTTGTTTGGGAGTGGGCTCGCGAATACTATGTTCGTCAGTACTGATACAAGCGCAAGGCTCAGATCAAACGTACGTGTGTTGTCGAAGTCGTAGACGTGAATCGCCTTTATCTCATTCACAGCTGGCAAATCTTTGTCGTCGCATGACCACCTCTTGAGCGCAGTCACTGTGTGGTATGTGGGTTTGCCATTTGCACCTGCGACGGCAGGCCTTGTCGACGTTGCTAACATAGAATATGCGGAGCGGCGGATGGACGAGATGGAAAGGCGTTTCGTGGTCGCGAGCAGCATTCACTGCGGTGGTGGCCGGTCGCGCGTGTGGAAAGATTACTTTCAGGCCACAAAACAATGGCCGACGGTTGGTGAGGCTGGAGTTGTGAAGGTCGAGCAGCAGCAGCTGGGTTCGGGAGGAAGTCGCGACTGGATGGTCTGTGCTTTTGCGCCGCATCACCTCCATGAAGTCATCGCCATCACTACTTTCAAACCAACACCGACGCATGGGCACAACGGCAGATATCTACGACCAGTCTGAAGACACGTGCGTAATATGTCTCTCTGCGATTACCGAACGAGCAATCACAGTCCCATGTAACCACTACAGCTTTGACTTTGTTTGTCTCGTGAGCTGGCTCCAGGAACGCTCAGCTTGCCCATTATGTGAGCTGAATGTTTCATTGACGTCAATCATACCACTGATCATCTCGTCAGGCAAGGCAGAGGTCACAGCAGTTCAGTATGACTGGCGGTCGCCAGATGACTACCAAAGTTACAGCATTCGCCGTACTCATTCACCAAGAGGCCAGCCAGCAGCCAACAGCCATCGCCGTGCCTCAGTCTTTGCACCTTATGGATTGCCAGGTCTACGCAGATGCACACGTCGCCCGTTCTCGCCCCCAGAGGACGACGCGGCTTTGCTCAGACGCCGTGAGATCTACCGCAAGGGCCTTTATTCACTTCATATTGGCAGCAATCCCTATTCTGGGTATTGTGACGTGACGCCTCAGATGATCTCAAATGACCCGGAGTTGCAGTCGAAAGCTCGCACTTGGATACGCCGTGAGTTGCGTGTCTTCAGCTTCCTTCATACGGACCCTGCTGGCTCATCTACCCAAGCAACGACAACCAGCAGCAATGCCGAATTCTTGCTTTCGTACGTCGTCTCTATCATGAAAATGTTAGACGTCAAGGCGAGCAACGGAACAGCGGAGGACCTTCTTACCGAGTTCCTGGGTCGAGAAACAAGCAGATTGTTCTTGCACGAACTCAATGCATGGCTAAGAAGCCCACATACCAGGTTGAAAGATTGGGACGAAGAAGTTCAATACCAAGAGTCAGTTGCTTGATCTCGACTAATTTGTTGGCCCACAATTTCGATCTTGGGTTCTCGAAGTTATCGTGCGTTTTTGCCCGCATGTTGATTTACTGTTTCTTTATACCGCGGTTCAAACTTAATCATAAGCCTTACACACCACTTCGGTCCTTGTGGTATGCTCCAACGCCTCCAGACATGGGCCTCAATTCCATTCGACCCATCACCTCCACTGCGATGTTAGTCAGATACTCTGGTGCGAACGGCACAGCTACCTCCTTGAACATGTGGCCCTGCGCCTTCGACAAGTACAAATCAACCATCAACACCCGTGCTCCGTACACTTGTGCGCCGCAGGAACAAAGACTAAGCAGCTGCACTGACTGCACGTTTCAAAGTGGTTCGATGTTGCCGCGGAAGTGTTGGGCAGATGCGCTGCACTTATAGCCTCTGGCGGCGAGGACGATGGAGGCGCTGGCTGGACGATCCCGCGAAAGAGTGAATCGCTTTTCAAGGGCGGGCTCGTGAGGTCACTCTGCATTGAATCTGGCATATTTGCGGAGGGCGCATCTGGTGTATGTGCTGGCGAAGCCAACGTTGGGTCAGTGCCGCCAAAGTTGATGAGTGTGGACATTTGGGGCTTGATCGAGCGGGTTGAGAAGAGTCAACATCACGAGCAAGGAAGAGCTACCTAGGTATGGTGGTCGCAAAGCGATTCGTATATGAGGCGGAACTGGGGAGTCAGCAGCTATCAACCTCTCAGTTCGACACAAATTCTTTTCATTAGTCGTGTTCGCACCAATGTTCCCTATATTCGGCAGCGTCTGCTTTATCAAGCTCAAAGACTCCCTCCAGAACAGTACCATGATACCGCATGGTAAACAAATTGTCAGAAGTCCCAAAACATACCGCCTGCCAAGCATCGTCAGACTCCTTCTCGGTGGGCCAGGACGCACTAAGTAGGTGGACTGCGAAACATACTCCAGATGAGTTTCCCATTTCCTCTATGGACTCACAGAATGAACCCACGGTATTGAACAAGTCATTATCGGTATCCTCACTCTGCCTAGCCAGAGCTATCTGCACCATCGGTCCTCGCAGCTCGAAAAGGCCCCAAGGATTCTGGCCGAAGGCTACACGCTGGAGGTCCTCCATGGAACAGCTTTGCGAAAGATGATGGAGCTGCCAGCCAGCTTTCCACACGAAATCGAGCGCGAATTCAATGCCATCTTTGATAGTCCCGTGACCTTGTCTGTACCCGTGTTCCCTGAGCATACCGCCGACCCGGTACTGCTCGACGGTGAAATGAGGCTCGTCTCCATCAATCTGAGCCCGACGCAGCGTCTGGTACCATTGTGCGACTGCATCAATAATTCCATCTTCCATAGCAAGGAATTCCAGGCTTTGACAATGGGTCTCGATTCGAGGCCCAGGGCCTGATGCCCTAGGATTGCGGCCTTCCATTGCACTAATTCCCATGATGTGTCGCGCAGCTGAACGCACAATCGGGCTCGCTTCCTCCTTGACAAGTCTGCATGTCGCGAGAATTGCGTTAGGTGCAAGAGGTGAGATCAAGGTAAAAGACGTTGTAAGTCTTCCATCCACAAACTTGGTGTATTCAGTGCGGCTGATGCGGTTTGGTAAGAAGCTGTATACCAATAGACGAAGCTCTTTGGGCAGATCGAGGAGACGGAAAGCTTGGACTGAAGCAGTAGACATGTCTTCCACCTGCAACTGCTCTCACGTTTTGGGAACTCGATATTGAATGGGTGTCCCAACAGCTGATGAAAGTCCTCGATCTGTGTTGGTCACCAAGGAAGTCGTGCGCGGCACGCCTGACGGAAACGATGACGTAGCTGCGGGCTGGCGAGCCTTCCTTTGTCAGCTCCAGCGCACCTATACCTGACAAAGTCGATCATTGCTTGCATGCGTCGCAGCGCGTTCGACATCAGTCCTTATGGCGTCTGTATCAAACATTTTGAATTTGTCAGTATCAAGAGGAGAGTCATAAAGATTCATCGAAGCACGTTATGTCTCCGGGATATTTATATGAGCAAATAACCCCATTCGACACCAGCCCGCCGTCTATGCAGTCTTCGAGATCTTAAAGCCGCCGGGTACGAGCGTCTGAAAGACCTTGCGCGGGTCGTACTTCGTCGCAGCCGCCTTCATCTTCTTCACATTTTCCGCTCCGTAGCCGGCAAGAGGGTCTTGCGTCTTGTCGGCGTAGTCGAGGTACAAGTACGGGTTATCAGCACCAATGCTTACAGCGTAGTCACGAATCCTGTTGACAAGGTCCGCACCCGCCTGCTGGAAAAGCGTATCTTGCTCGGCGCCCTGCCAAGCGATATATGGTTGGTACACTGGAGGTGGTCAGCATGACAAGTCCCAACTCGATCTCTCAGATTGTCACTTACAGCACAAGGTCTGACCGTTGAATCGCTCCAAACCGAGCACGTTGCCACCTCTTGCGGCGCTGTCCTTCCAGTATGCAGGTGGCAGTGGCTGGTACAGGACGTAGATCTGCCAGTCACCAGTCGCCTTCACCTTGAGATTGGCCAACACATCCATGTAGATCTTATGGGCCTCATTCAAGACACGCAGGTCGTTGGCAAACGTAAGAGTCCCGAAGTAGATACTCGAAGTGGTCGATGCAGCTAGCGCAGCGGCAAGATCCGACATGTTCGTCAGTGAGGTTGTGTCAGAGATGTTGCCAGGAATTGCAAGGAACTCATCGTAAGCCGCAGGACGTACGACAGGCGCAGCGTGATCATACGCATTCAGTATCAGGTCGGAACCGACGCTCGACTGGTACACTGGCATCACAATGACTGCCGATTTGGGATTCTTATCGACATTGTTCGAGAAGTTGATGAGCGCCTTGAAGTGATCCTCGATCGTGGTGTTGGGGTAGGTCACAAGGCCACCCCACATGCCATTGTAGTCGAAGGTACGGAACTTGAACTGGGTCACGATACCGAAGTTGTTGTTTCCACCCTTGAGCACAGTGAACAAGTCTGGGTTTTGAGTCTTGTTGGCAGTAACGATGCGACCGTCAGCGAGGACGACTTCGAACTCAAGAACGTTATCACAGATTAGACCGTGTTCGGGAGTGAAGTACGAGATGCCGCCGCCGAGTGTAAGCCCGCCGACACCGACGGTCGACGATCGTCCACCGGTTGTAATGACACCGAGGGGCTCGAGCGTTGTGAACACGTCATTCCATCTAGCACCGGGGCCGACCTTGACAAGGCTGTTTTTGGCATCGTACTGAACGGCGCTGATGTACTGCAAGTCGATGGTAACACCGTCTTCAATGTTCGAGGCGCCAGCGTACGGAGTGTGGCCACCACTACGAATCGCGAACTTGCAAGGCCTTGCGCCGGATGTAAGCGTCTTGACTGCGAACGAGACCTCCTTTGTGTTCTTCGGCTGCACGATGCAGTTTGGCGTAATCAACTGCTGCTTGACATCGAAGTACGAGTCGAGGCGAGACTCGTACGCTGTCTGGCCCGGATACAGGATGCGAGCCTTCAATGAGCTACGAGCCAAAGCAGCACACTACGTATGGTCAGTCGCCAATCATATGGAGGACACTGAAGAAGCTTCACTCACGCAGTAGTCAGTGTCGTTCTGAGCAATTGCTAGTGGCGCGAGAGCTGCAGCAAGCAGCGCAAACTTCGGACCAAACATCCTGAACGACCGGGTTCAGAAACGACTCTGGTTACACAAGGAACGATGGCCGGTGCAAAGACAAACATACACTCGGGAGAGCCTCTATATAAAATGCCCGGTCAATGAGAGCTGCGCAGCTGTGCCGCAAATTACCGCGGGACCGTATCCATTGTCCACGAAGATTGGCCTGGACGCGCGCATTACCTAGCTGTCGGAGCTTTTCCTGCTTCCTTGCCAGCATTGCATATGCAAGATGAAGGAATTGTACAAGTGGATAGACACCGCCGCGCCGCACAACTAGCGCTATAATAATTGCAGATGCTACCTGCACGCGACGGCTGCCCTGCTTACGTGGGTGCATGTAGCTCGTACCGTCCCGTGTGTAACATCCGACCCGGAATCGTGCCCATCTACGCGACACGCATACCCTTGATATGAATGATGCCTAGAATCAAGAACCACTGGGTGATCAACCACTGTCGCGGATCGACACATCAAGGACGGGTGTTGAAATGGTGGACTCGGATTCGTTGATGAAGCGCGAGGTCCACTTTCAACGCCCAAAGAAGCAATACTGCCGTGCCGTGCTAGGATCATCACGGCCAGCACTCCGTGAGCATACTACAAGTACGCTGCCGAACTACAAGTCGAGCGTCGTCGAGATTTGTGAATGAGCGCACCTGCATACACAAGGTTCCAGACTACTAGAGGATGTAGCGATCGAATAAGCAATTCAAGCGGCAACGGCCTATCAAGGTCAGAGCGACTACGATCACGGCTCATTCCGAAATGAACTACACTCGCCTTTAGGAAGTAGCCTGGAGTTCCAAGAGCCTTGGAGATGCGCCCCTATAACGAACTGCTCGGTGGCTTTGAGTTGATATGCTAGACATACTGCTCGCTTCGTTATGTGGATCGATTTGAACGCGATCTCATGCGTTGAACGCATTGTCTCTCAATCCCGACAATATGGGCATACACGCTCCTTTATTCCCCGCTCTAGATAGCTATGTCGTCGATCTTGCGAATCCCCCACGGATGGGCCAGGCCGCGAACATCTATGCCGGCCTGATTGACATGATCCTGGCGGCGTTGTTCCTCGGTATTTGGATTAACGGTCAAAGTTACCCTATGATCAGACCAATATGAGCGTGGCACTTTGGGCATACATCGTTATGAGATCTCAGTATATAGAGTCAATTCAACCTTTGATGTAAGCAGTCTTCCAATTCTTTCAATGAGCGAGGCGAATGCTCTTCAGCTCATCAGCGTCTGCAGTAGCCTGTACTGTTCCTTCCTTGCTGCCGCCAAGTTCTCGCTGTTCTTATTGTTCCTCAAGCCTTCGCATCTACCATGGTTTCGCATCACCATCTACGCGAACACGTTCCTCGTGGTCGGCTACAACATCACAGTTGTCTTCCTTCTGATCTTTACATGCACACCAATCAGAAAGTTTCGATGTCTTCGTCATGGGAGGATCTTGCCTTAAGCGAACACCACTTTACATGGCCACGGCAGTTCTCAAGATGGCCACGGATGTCATACTCTTAATCCTCCGGTTCCTATTATCACCAAGTTGCAGATACCTAGGGTCTGGAAGGCAGGCCTAACCTGCATCTTCGGTGTTGAGTCCGTAACATGTGTTACCAGCGGCGTACGCCTATTCCTCCTATTTCCTATGTTCAAGACTATCGGTCAGACCTGGGCAGTCGTCACACTAGGGGTCTGGATCCTCATTGAAGCAAAGCTCGTGATTGTCACAGGAGCTCTGCCAACCATGCGCCTCTCTTTCCGTCACGTCGCACCATATCTCGTTGGCAGCTGAGCGAGAGCGATAGTCGAGTTGTGCGCCTAGATTTTGAGCGCGGCTGTTGCGTCAAACTAGACACACTGTGAACACCAAATGGAGAAGGCCCGATTGCGCCTCCGTGCCTTGCCTTGCACGTTCGCACATGCATCTGCAAACATCGGCACGCAGTCAGCACCTTATACTTCCTGACGATTACTGTAGTCTCTCGGATCCTTCGCCATCCGTAACATATGTCCCCTTCACCAGATACCCAACGTTCACACAAACACTCAAAGTCCCACAACAAACTTCGACTTCGACCATCGTGTTCAACCTCCTCGCCTCAACGTCGCGAGGGCTCAACGTCCCGCGTCTCCACTTCTCTGCCGTGAGGCGGGCAACGCGCCGCATGTGGCGATATCCGAGATCCCATAATTCCCGAAATCCACTTCCTTTCGACATGACTCGTAGTCCTTCATCCTTTGTAATCCTACCCGCCGAGAATATCAAGTAGCTCCAATGAATCCTGCAACTGCACGTCAATCAATCTGCACGGCGATGAGGTGTGCAGTTGGACCGGGGGAGCGTCGCACCCCGCACACGAAATGCTTCGAGAGAACACCTCGGATGCTAAAGGTTGACTTGGAAAGAGATGGGAACGACAGCATACATGACAGCGGATGCTACGGTGCGATGTCGGCCAATTGTAATCGATGGGACAAGGGCGCAGTCCTGTCTTCGCCATAGATCCGCGCTGCTCCACCTCCAAGAACAACTGCCGCGTTGCTCTAGATCCGTTTTTCATATCAGAATGCCAAAAACGTCTACAAATGGACCAGTGCGCACAGCTGTGGGCTCTTCTGAGACGACTCAGATTTCTAGATTTGTATCGGTTGCGAGAAGCGCAAGAAGATATAAAGCATTGAACCTTAAGAGATATTCAAAAGCTTAGGAGAGTCTAGGCGTACCAGAACGAAATGTTTCTTGAGACTCCTAAGAGTGCGAATTTACTACTCGAGTTTTGCGGATACCGGCCCCAAATTAGAATAGCTAGCTAGCAGCTACTAAAGACTCCATATTGCGCCATTCCCTGAATGGTGCAATCGTACTTTGCACATCTGAGCACATCTTGTTCATATCGAGTGCCTGTACTTGATCTTATCGCAGACGCTGGTAATCAGGGGAAGAATGCTCGACTGGAAAGACTGCAGCTTGTCCGCTGGAATTAACACTAAGTACCAAGTGTAGATGATAAGCGGCACCGCAGTGGCTGTGTCCAGGTGCAGGGTAATGAGAAGCATGACAAAATTGCGCGCCACGACCTGAAAATATCGGCCGTTGATGACCACCGGGCACTTACCCTGATAATCATATAACAAGTCCAAAAGAGTTTTCATGACGTTGCAGAGGTCATCAGAGGCGGCGAAAAGAAACACAAAGTCGTGGTTGATGCCAGACTGGCCTTCATTGTCAGCTAACCTCAGAATGTCGAATGCCGGGATGTTGCCCCATAGATACTGCTTCTTACGGCGTAGGTAGACCTATTGTCCCCCATATCTTACCTGTACAATATCAAAAAGGCCAAAACCCAGCCGGATACTCAGACGAAAAGCGACTACTGAACATATTCCTGGCGAACCGGAAGGTGCTTGACGAGGCGCGACCTGTCTCCTTCTTTTTCACACTCATCTCTGCCTTGGCAATCAGCCCCACGCCCGAGTGTAACTCAATCACACTTGTAGGATGCTTCCTAAAAGATCGGCCGCAGTCGCTCTCTTTGGTACGACAGATTGAGTTCCGCCTCGAGGAGGACATGGAGTACATACCAGAAGACAGCCACGGGCCACTCTGAGGAGTTCCAGAGAATGATTTCCATATCTTTCACTGAGTTCGTGGTAACACATTGCAAGTTTCGTCTTCTGCGCATTGAAGTCCGGACATGGACTTGGACTCCTCGTCAAGATTATCAGGCGGCAATCAGAAGTATGGAACTGATGGAAGAAGATTGCAAGAGACCAAGTTGGGTCTTGCGATTCGCGGTAATAAAGGATTTGGAGTGGCTGGATGTGCATTGGGAGTACCATACCGTCCCGACTCTTCTGCAAATTATTGCTTCTCTCAAGTTCATACGTACAACAAAGTTTGGGGACGGTGCAAAGATCCAAAAATGGGTAGCCATCAAGATGCCAGCTTACGCAAGGTCTCGAACTCGACAGCCAGGACGAACTGATCCGCTCAGAGTACAGGTCGCTGGACTGCTACTTGGAAATCCACAGAGGCTACTCTTGGCTGTATAAGGAGAGAAGTGTCAGAGTTCTGCCAAAGAGATGGTGTAGAGACTGCGGGATCTTCCTTGAGAGGGCGGGCTGCGACTGCGGTCGTACGAGAGGCACTGAGCGTTGTTCGTTTGGCAATGTCGAACACATCAAAGATACCGTTCGACTCGACCACGGAAAGGATTCATATTGCTGGAGTGCAAAGCTGTTCCCAAGGTTACAGCGAAGATGAGCTAGATCACCCCTATTGATACGGCGTGTGGGACAGCCGGAGATGGCGTGGAGGACCGATGACAGATTACCTTCCCAAGGGTGTGACATTGGAGGATTGGCGGTACGCAAGAACTCTTGCGGAAGATGACGTATGCATCATGCTTCAAGACTACACCTGCGATGGGTACACAGAGAGCGATTTTGGTGATACTGACAGCCTGCTTAGTATCCAGATGAGACGCGAGGCAGAGTAAGAGCGGACATCAGGGCAACCTGATGCAGATATCAGCCAGGTAGAACACATGCAAGGTATGACGGAGTATTGAGAAACCTATCAAGATGGAAGAGCAAGCCAGAAAAAAGAGAATCTTGATGCTGAAAGTCCTTGGCTTCTACAATTTGCATTGCAGCTACCAAGTTCGTTACCATACCAGCACACTCTTAATCACACTCCCCTCCTCCATCTTCGCCCTCGCCTCCTCGAACTCTTGCACCCCAAACTCCTTCAACATCTTCTCCACCGGTAAGATTCCCTCCTTACTCCACTTCACCAACTCGGGCAATGCTTCCGCTGGGTCCCTATCGCCCTCAATAACTCCAATCAGCCGTCTCCCATTCACCATATGCGTCAGTAAGTCCAGCTCATACTTCGCCCCCACAGGCTTAACACCGACCTGCAGCAGTTGCCCGTTCTTCTGCAGTGCCTCCATACATTGTCCCAGCACCGCGACGCTAGGCGATGTATCGAGGATATGACTACACCCCAGCCCGCCAGGAGTGAGTTTCTTAATTGCGGCGCTCATATCCTCGCCCTTCAGTCCTTCCTTTGTGCTCAACAACCCCACCGTCGCGCCGTGCTGCAGCGCCAGATCGATGCGCGACTGCAACAAATCCACTGCGATGACGTTCTTCACGCCCCGTTGCTTCGCCGCGCAGACCCCCGCCAGCCCTACGCCGCCCAGTCCCACCACCGCGACCACGTCCTCCGGCCCGCATCTCCCTACGTGGGTAATCGCACCCGCGCCCGTCATGATCCCGCACCCTAGCGGCGCGTATGCCCTCAACTCATCACTATCCTTGATCAACTTCGTCACGTTGGCGGCACATGAGACTTTGACGGGCACAGGCGATGCGAACGAAGACTGCCCGAAGTAGCCGCCGCCGATGACTTTCTGGGGGTTCGAGGCGAGCACGAAGTTGGGCTCGTTGGAGGCCAGTGTCAGAGCGGCGTGGTCGATGCAGTACGCTGGGTGGCCGGTGGTGCAGTAGTGGCAAGAGAGGCAGGCGGCGGCGGAGAGGATTACTAGGTCGCCTTCTTTGTAGTTCTGTTCTTGCTGTTTTGAGCCGAGTTTGAGGATCCGGCCAGCGCCTAGATAAACATTAGCTACGATGATCCTGGGGTCAGGATGCAATAAGCAAGGTTTGGTGGGAAATCACCTTCATGACCTAGCACGCGCGGGTAGATGCCCCCGTAGCCTGAGATATCGGTGTGGCAGACTCCTGTTGCTATCATCTCGACCAGAAACTCATCCTCCTTTGGTTCGCGCGTGAGCAGGTCTTCCCATTTCCAGTCGTGCTGCGAGTAGGCGACTATGCCTTTGCAGGGGATTGTGTATTCGACCATTTTGCCTGCAATGGATTCCCTCCTTCTCTTTTCTTCGTCAATCTCAAGTCCCTGTCTGAGATGCTGCACGTTTGATCGGTGCGTGGTTTGACGCGCAATGCTAACACAGCACGACACCTGGTTTTACTACATCGCGGCTACTTGCACAAGACATCGTGTAGCCGATCGAAGACTCGCTGCTTTCGTCATAGTTGTTGTCGGGCATGCGGGGTTTGGCGTGGGCGCAAGTCTGGGTGCTGTGATGTCGGAGCGCGGTCCGCCGGAGAGGGCTGGACCCTGAGTGGGCAAAGGCTCGATCTGATGTTTAGCCGAGCAGCCTCACATGGGCGTGAGCTTGGTGTTAAGAGTGGAACTCTGTCTGAAGTGAAAAGAAGAAAGGCCAGAAAAATTGGAAGCGACGAAGCAGTGCTGAAGTGATTAGCGATTGTAGGACCAAGGAAAAGTAGTAAGGTTGATTAGGAAAACCCAGGATTCAAACGTCTGAGCGATAGATGAGTGACGTCTGGGATCAGCAATTGTTCTTCGAGTAGATTTCATCATTGGATTTGGCGTCTGTCTTTCTTCCTGCTGACAATTTCCTCCTCTTCCTAATATATGGTATCATCTAGTTGATACTCACCCTTCGAAAAGCCCCCACTCCTTGATCTCAAAGCTCTCCAGAATTCTCTGCTTGATTTGTTCACTATCCTTCATCAACTGCGTTTGCTCACCCTCCTTTGCCTTCTCATACTCGCCAGGGTAGTGCGGGATGTTAACAGAAATCATCAAGTCCGTGCCCTGCTCTTTCAGCCGCAGCAGCATGAGGTGGATGTACACAAACTCCGGCACCTTGCGATTAGGGTTCGTGTTAGGCGGTGGTGTCTGGATGAAGCGGAGGGTGTAGACTGGTTTGTCGCTGTGGAGATGTTAGTATATTGAAGCGATGGAGAGTACTGAGATGGGCTGGTGGGAAGGAATAGGCGCGCACGTGCGCGTCTCCCTATTTGAATTGCAATCTAGAAGATGATACGTACCTCAGCTTCGCCATCACCGCACGGCCCTGCTCGAGGATGTTCGTGCTGTCTTCCTCGTCGATGAGGTCGGCGAAATGGCACTGCAGCGCCTCTTCATCGCTGCCTTTTTCTTGATACTCGAGTATCTCAACCACGATTGATGAGTAGCCGTTGGTGTCGAGGTAGACTTCCTGGTGGTCCGGCACTTCCCGGATTTGGCTGTATTGTTGACATGTTAGCTGGCTTGTGCACTGGCGATGCGGGATGTGGAGGGATTTGAATTGGGGCTGAGGAAATTTGAGGACGGACCTTGTGTCGGCAAAGTTGGATGGCAGATCGACTGTGATGGCGCCGCCGTAGAGGGGTGTGTCTGTGAACGACATTGTGCTGTAGGTGGTGTTTACTTCGAAGATGGATATTCAAGCTTGGAGGGCGGATGTTATACTTTGCGCATTTCGGTGTTCTTATGTTGGTGGTCAAGATGTTTTGATGTTCCAGTCACCCAGGCTATGATAGGCAGATTCAGGCATCACAGCAGACTGGTACCTAACGCTACAAAAATTGTTCAGACATTTGTAAGCTTTCTGAGGTAGCTTGGGTATCATTCGACTTTTTTGTCCTCTATAATGCATCGTTTCCCATATTTTGAACGCCGTGCAATGCATATGCAGCCCTAAGCTGTAATCAGCCCCAAAGGCAGCAATTTCTTGCGACTGCCTATCGATGCCTCCAACACCCAGGATCCACTCGAGATATACATCTTCTTCCCAATGCAGACTTTCCCAGTCAAAGACCCTCTGTCCGCGATCGCTAGCCGTGTCGTCGTGGTCGAATGCGGTGCACTGTATGTAGAGTGTGCTGGGGTCTTTCTTCTGTGGCCGTTACAACCCTCCTCTTCAAGCTGCAGCATTGTCGACCTCCATGGGCGCAGGCGCCGTGGTAGTGCGCTTGCCGTTGTCTGTGGTGAAGCCCATGCCTGCCTCTGCTTCTTTGATCGAGTACGGTTCTTCCTTCAAAGCCTTCACTCTGCGCACTGTCAGTGCCTGCCTGTGTCTTCCAGTAAACTTGAACATACCTCCGCTTGTGCACCTTGCCCTTCTGGTGCGCCAGCATGTTGGCCTCGCTCTCAAAGAATTTTGCGCATTCTTTGCAGTAGTTCTGCCCCAGACCAGGCAGGTCTTCTATGGGCTTTGCATCCTTGAACTCTGCGAGGTGCTTCTCGTCGTGCAGGTCGCGGTGCACCTGGTCGAGGTCGCGCGTGTGTCTGCGCGTCTTCTTCTTGGAGTCCTGTCCCCGGATGGCGGGCATGGTGGCACTGTGGGTTGGATGTGCTGTAACTACGCTGTACGGACTGTATCCGCGGCCGTCGGCTGTTGTCGTGCTGGATGGAGAATTCGGCTATGGGCCGCTGGCTCGTGCGGCTGTTCAGAGACCTGCAGACGCTGAAGAAATTTCGCGGAATGCGCTCTAGGCCTTGGCAAAAGCAGGGCTGCGCGGAAGCTAATGATGCAGCTGGTCTGGAGACGTTCAAAAAGTGACGTTGCTGCTTACTTTTCCGGTCGCCAGTATCGCAGCTGCGGTGCGCACGGCAAAACACCCAATTGTGCACTGCTATCATGCAAATCGCTGCCAATCAAGCTTCTGGGAGCGCTCAAGCGCACGCACGCGGGGTTGGCTGCACATCAACGCCTGTGACGCCATCGCCAGCAGTATATCAACGCGCGCATGTCCCTCTATCAGCGCGCTCGTCTTTCAAAAACCTCGTGCACGTACAATCGTTGTCCAAGAAGACGCGACACGTATCCAGTTCCAAACACCGTCCGCGCCAGCACGTGAAGCAGCGGCCCAGCGGGTGAAAGCTACCGTTGTATTCGTTTGCGGAAGACCTCGGCTTGCCGCAACAAGCACCGCACGGTGGGTGCTTGTGGAGTCGCTTTAGCAGCCAATCACAGCCGGACTGATAATCGACAGCTCGAAGCAGCTTCTGACGTTCTTTTCTTCCGCCCTCTCCATCACTCCTCATCTCCACTCCACCCATCCTCACCCCATCCAAGATGCAGAGGTTCTCGAGGCTTGGCCGCGTCGGCCAGAGCTTCGTCTCGCGCCGGTCATTGGCCACCGTCAGCGATGCACCGCTCTCCCGCAAGGTCGAGATGACCAACTGGGAGAAGGGCAACTACATCAACTACCAGAAGATGTCAGAGAACCTCAAGATTGTGCGCGGCCGCCTCAACCGCCCGCTCGCTCTTGCTGAGAAGATTCTCTACTCCCACTTGGACGACCCCCACAACCAGGACATCGAGCGCGGCACATCCTACCTCAAGCTCCGCCCCGACCGTGTTGCTTGCCAGGATGCCACCGCCCAGATGGCCATTCTCCAGTTCATGTCGGCTGGCATGCCCTCCGTCGCTACCCCCTCCACTGTCCACTGCGACCACTTGATCGAGGCCCAGGTTGGCAACGAGAAGGATTTGGCTCGCGCCATCGACATCAACAAGGAGGTCTACGACTTCCTTGCCACATCCTGCGCTAAGTACAACATTGGTTTCTGGAAGCCCGGTTCTGGTATCATCCACCAGATCGTCCTTGAGAACTACGCTTTCCCTGGTGCTCTCCTCATCGGTACCGACTCTCACACACCCAACGCTGGTGGTCTTGGTATGGCCGCCATTGGTGTCGGTGGTAAGTACAATTGCGATTCCTCGAAATATCAATCAATTGGCTAACGTGAATTCCAGGTGCTGATGCCGTCGATGTCATGGCTGGTCTCCCCTGGGAGCTGAAGGCCCCCAAGGTTATCGGTGTCAAGCTCACCGGTAAGCTTTCTGGCTGGACCTCGCCCAAGGACATCATTCTCAAGGTTGCTGGTATCCTCACCGTCAAGGGTGGAACTGGCGCCATTGTTGAGTACCACGGTCCTGGTGTCGAGTCTCTGTCTTGCACTGGTATGGCAACCATCTGCAACATGGGTGCTGAGATTGGTGCCACCACCTCTGTTTTCCCCTTCAACGACCGCATGTACGACTACCTGAAGGCCACCAAGCGTCAGCACATTGGTGACTTCGCTCGCGAGTACGCTGCTGAGCTCCGCGAGGACGAGGGTACTGAGTACGACCAGCTCATCGAGATCAACCTCGACGAGCTCGAGCCTCACATCAACGGTCCCTTCACCCCCGATCTGGCCACCCCCATCTCCAAGTTCAAGGAGGCTGTCAAGGCCAACAACTGGCCTGAGGAGCTCAAGGTCGGTCTCATCGGCTCTTGCACCAACTCCTCGTACGAGGACATGACCCGCGCCGCCTCCATCGCTGAGGACGCCATGGCCCACGGCATTAAGTCCAAGTCCCTGTTCACCGTCACTCCCGGCTCTGAGCAAATTGTATGTATTTTCTATATCATGATTTTCGCTATTTCCGCGAAGCCTGAAGGTATTCAGCATACTGACTTATTGTAGCGCGCCACCATCGAGCGTGACGGTCAGCTCAAGACCTTCGAAGAGTTCGGCGGTATGGTTCTCGCCAACGCCTGCGGTCCTTGTATCGGGTAAGTGCCTTGTAGCCATCATACCGCATTATTGAATTTCAAACTAACTTGCAATAGACAGTGGGACCGCCGCGACGTCAAGAAGGGCACTGCCAACTCCATCGTCTCGTCCTACAACCGTAACTTCACCGGCCGTAACGATGCCAACCCCGCCACCCACTCTTTCGTCACCTCTCCCGACCTTGTCGTCGCTCTGTCCATTGCCGGCACCTTGAACTTTAACCCTCTCACAGACACGCTCAAGGGAGCTGACGGCAAGGAGTTCAAGCTCAAGGAACCCTCCGGTGACGGTCTCCCCGCCAACGGCTACGACCCAGGACAGGACACCTACCAGGCTCCTCCTGAGGACCGCGCGTCCGTCCAGGTCGCCGTTTCCCCTTCCTCCGACCGTCTCCAGATCCTGTCTCCCTTCAACGCTTGGGACGGCAAGGACGCCACCGACCTGCCCATTCTTATCAAGTGCCAGGGCAAGACCACCACTGACCACATCTCCATGGCTGGTCCCTGGTTGAAGTACCGTGGCCACTTGGACAACATTTCCAACAACATGTTGATTGGTGCCATCAACGAGGAGAACGGTGAGGCCAACAAGGTCAAGAACAACCTCACCGGCGAGTACGGTGCCGTCCCCGACGTTGCCCGTGACTACAAGAAGAACGGCATCAGGTGGGTCGTCATTGGTGACTGGAACTACGGCGAAGGCTCCTCCCGTGAGCATGCTGCCCTCGAGCCCAGGCACTTGGGCGGTCTTGCCATCATCACCCGCTCTTTCGCTCGTATCCACGAGACCAACCTGAAGAAGCAGGGTATGCTGCCCTTGACCTTCTCTGAACCCGCCGACTACGAGAAGATCGGCCCCAACGACAAGGTCGACATCAAGGCTACTGAGCTCGCCGTCGGCAAGCCCATCACACTCGTTGTCCACCCTGCCAACGGCGACAAGGCCTTCGACATCAAGCTCTCGCACACCTTCAACGAGGGCCAGATCGAATGGTTCAAGAACGGTTCCGCCCTTAACACCATGGCCAAGAACCGCAAGTAAATGCATACATGCCAGGCATGACATTTAACTTGTAACCAACAGCCACTGGGGATGTAGATATAAAGAGGATACCCGAGGCACGAGGACGAACATGGGCTGGAAAGACCCTGAGGAGAGAAGCACAGAACATGAGGCTTGGCAGCCCTTGATTGGGTCTGTCACGCAAGAAGTTTTCTTTATAGCTCTTATCCGGGCTCAATAGGGTTGGGTTCGGCTTGTATTTGTGACGGTGTTAGCATGCAATGTACGACTTCTATTTATTCAGCAATCGAAATGTTCATATTCCAAATTCAGCACTTCCAAAAAAAACTGCAGTCTGTGATACATCAAACTTTGGGTTCACGATCATATATCAGCTGTTGTGCTCTTTTCTGGGCTCAAACAAATCCGACGGATATATTTCCTAGTGTAATTGTGGATAACATCAAACGGAATCATGCCCATAGGTTCCGAAAGTCTTCCTCAACAGCTGCCCTCCACGGTTACATCAAATCTACCCAACGGACGCCGGAGACGGACATAAGGCGTCTTGTTTCCATATGCTTCACGAAACGAACGCCTATATGTCTGCAGATACCTCTGTGTCGACAATGCACTTGTACCGAAGTACTCCAGCCTTCAGTCGGACCGAAGGATGCAGGACGCTTTCGCGGTCATCCATGCTCACTATGAACAAGGTTGACAAAGAACACGCTCGCACGTGACGTTCAATCACCATGACAACGCCCGTCAATAAACACGAGGTCTGACCTCATTGCCTCTCCAAATTATCCTTGCGCATATTTCACCCGTGCTAATTGTGCACACATCGGCATTCTTTGGAGAACATTCCTACTTACCGTACCATTCGCGGCGCTCACTACCATTGACCACGCTCAATCCTCCACGTATCGCTCTGCAGTCGCAGCAAATCGCCAGCAATGGCCCGTCTCCGTAAACCCAGCCCGCTCGAACCCAGTCCTCTATTCCAACAACCAAACCACACGCGCGCAACGCGCTCAAGTCCTAGAAAGGCCGTTCGCGAAGTCAGCTACATCATCTCCTCAGACGAAGATGAAGCGAACGAGACAAATATTCCCCTCCGCCCCAAGCCATCGAAGCGCGATCTCGGCGACCCGTCGTCGATCTTACAAGATGACTCGTTCTACACATCTAGATCGCACGCCAGCCCTTCAGCATCGACGTTGATGTTGACGCCACGCAGGCAGCGCATTCTCAGACCCGTGGAGAGCAATAGTAGACTGCTGCGCAAGCTGAGTGATGAGAGTCTGGCGAGTCCGGAGAAGGCCTTGGGGTCTGAACGGAGGGTGAGGAGGGAGAGAAGCGATGCACAGCAGGGTGAGGGGAGAAAGAGGAATTTGATGTATGCGAAGAGTCTGGCGAGGAGTGTTGCGGGGAGGGAGATGAGGAAGAAGGGTGAAGGGTTGGATAATTCAGAATTTCATCCAAGGAAGACGAAAGCGGAGAAGAGGGAAGTGGCGGTGGAGGTTCATGAGGTCGATCCAGAGCCTGAGTCTGAGCCAGAGGAGGAGACGAGCATTCTTTGTGGCGACGAGGAGGATGTGGCAAAAGAAACAGAGGAGCAGCAGGTTGAGCTGCTTGACATTGAAGAACCCACCTCTGAAGAGCAGGAGGAGGAGCAAGACGAACACGAAGAAGACGAGGAAGATGATGATATCGTTCTACCTATCAGATCAAGCCACCGGCGCCCACAGAGACGTATTGACTCTGCTTCTGAGTCTGAGTATGAAGATGCCGCGGCTGAGGAAGAGCCAGAGGAGGAGCAGGCAGAAGGACCGCAACCGTTAGTCTCGATGCGTCCACCCCACAGAAAAGAACACAGTACGATCTCGAATTGGGCACAGGAAGTCATTGACTTGACAGGCTCACCCAAAGCGCCGGATTCTTGTATGCTCCCGGAATCAACACGTGCTCGCTCGTCCTCATTTGCGGTATCGCGCCCCACCACTTCATCCTCAGATGGCGTTCAGCCGTTCCTCACATAGTACGTTTTACGTACACACTTTGGCAATCTCGTAGGTTTTAACGATTCTGTAGTTCTCCCACACCCACCAAGAAGCGCTCGCCATGCAAAGCACCACCGGCCGCACGTCCAATTACTCCTCCTCTCGCACCTCAGAGCCCAACCAAACTCGTCTCTCCCTCAAAAAAGAAGCCGCTCATCCCCAAAGCGCCGGATCTGCGACCGAGCCTCGATGCATTCTGGAACCCTGAAATCGTGAATGACTGGAATGACCGCCACTCGCCAGCAAAGAAGCTAGTCTCCCCGCGAAAGCAGCAATGGCGCAATGACACCACGAAGATGATGGGCGGCATGGACCTCGAAGATGGCAGCAGCAGTGACTCAGCGTACGAGAGTCCCGTCTCTAGCCCCAAGAAGAAGGCATCTCGCGCGCAGCCGACGAAGAAGGAGTCTCCTGCCGTGCTCGAGCCTCCCGTCAAAGAAATTCGAGCGCAGAGGAAGGCATTTGCAGAAAAGAAGCACGACATCGCCACCACCTTCCTAACTGAACTCGACACTAAAGTCTGCTCCGGCACCATCTCACAACTCTCAGCCGCCACCGGCGGTATCAAGCTTATCTGGTCCAATACCCTGAAAACAACAGCCGGTCGCGCAAACTGGCGGCGCGAAGTCATCCGCATCAAAACCTCATCTGACCCGCCTACCTACGAGACAGAAACCCGGCACCACTGCTCCATCGAACTCGCTTCGAAGGTCATCGACGATGAGGAGCGATTGTACAATGTGCTCGCGCACGAGTTTTGCCATCTGCTCACTTTCATGATCAGCGGTATCCGGAACAACCCGCACGGCGCCGAGTTCAAGGCCTGGGGCCGCAAGGTCAGCGGGGCGTTCAAGGACAGGGGTGTGGAGGTCACCACGAGACACAGCTATGCGATTGAGTACAAATACGTTTGGGAGTGCGTGGATTGTGGGTATGAGTTCAAGAGACATAGTAAGAGCGTGGATACGAGCAGACATAGTTGTGGGAAGTGCAGGGGGAAGCTCGTTCAAACGAAGCCGAGTCCAAGGGGCAAGGCAGTGGTTGATGGCGGAGAGAAGAAGAAGTCTGAGTATCAGATGTTCGTCAAGGAAAACTTCAAGAACATTAAGGCCGAGATGGCTGCCGAAGGGCTGGATACGCAGATGGGTAAGGTGATGGAAGTCGTTGCAAGACGGTATAGAGAGAAGAAGGTTGCGCAAGAAAAAGAAGGCGAGAAGGTTGTCAAAGGGCTTGATGAGGCGCTTGAAGGTTTGAAGCTGTGAGGCTCTGGTCTTTAATGATCTGCATGGAGGCGTTTCCTTGCTTGCATTTGCATGATTGGCGTTGCATATCTGACTTAGTATGAATCGACACTATCTCTTAGTTCTTTCGCGCCTGTTCGCGTCGAACCGCATATCTGATGTATACATGAGTCGAGATTTCAGAAGGTTCCAGAGAGGTGTGTACTTCGAGAGAAACTGGTGCAAGACATGAATGAATGTGCATGGCTTCTGCGGTTCAAAGGGCTGGTTGCGAGCTGTTCCTGGATTGTCGTACAATTCTTTGATCTTTTCTACCTCTTCTGTCGGTACTCGCATCTGAAAAGAGCTGGACTCGGAGACAAGAGTGATACGATATCGTTAGGCTAAGGAGTTGGGATTATCGGGATCACAGGCGCGGATGGCGCAAGACTACATACCAGCTGTCGTACCGACACCAGGGCACGTTGTTAACATCATACTGCAGATAGGCACATTAGGTGTGCTGTACATATGTTTCAGTAAGCGCGCCTCCCACTCTCATACTTAAGAGGGTTGTACTGACGGTGTACAGCAAGACGGACACCATGGATCAAGCACTGGCGTAAGTACAGCACTCCTCAGTCAGGACGCTCAATCTAACAGTCCCAGGAACACTGCCTCTGGCCATCTGGCTCATCGTCCTGATCTATGCCAACTCCACCCTCTTCGTCCTTGTAACTTCCATCATCGTGCATGGTCTCGGCATCAACTCCTCCTGCAGCGTCTGCGAAGGCGGCATCTTGCTCTGCCTGAAATGCTACATGAGCACCAAGATCCTGATCTATAACTTCCTGGTCGAACGCGCATATATTGTCTGCGGAAGCTGGCCGCCACGCCTGAAGACCAAGCTGTGGCTGTATAACTGCCTGTTCATGCTACTGCCGTATACGATTTTCGTCATTATGAATTTCGTTTTGCGGATCGCACATATAAACGACAACGGGGTTTGTATCATTGGGATGCAGAAGATTGCTATGCTGCCGTTGATTACGTTCGAGGTTGTGGTCAATATCTACCTCACGCTTTTGTTCGTTCTGTCAGTGCGAAGTACGCATGAGTGTTCTCGATCCTTGAACTACAAACCAACCAAGACTGATACCTCCCAGAGCTCTACTCGTACAGAAACAACGCCAACTCCAATCTCAATCGCATGGCCTTCCGCTCCCTCGTTGGCTCCCTCGCAACACTCACCACCAGCGTCGCAAACCTGACCATTCTCATGGTCCTCCGCGGCGAGCCCGGCTGGATATGTCTCATGTGCTGCAACGCCGACATTCTCTTCTGCGTCCTCGTCCTGCACTGGGTGACATCCAAGGACAAGCCATCATCATACCAGTCCACACACGCCAGCCGGAACGACACGCTCGACCTCAGCGGCGGAAAAGCAACGCCAGCAGCAGAGCACAACGCAGCGCTCGCCATACCCGAGAAGGTGGCGAGTCGCGATTGCAAGGCGGCAGAAGATGAGATTGTCGAGCTGGAGAGCCAGACTACGCATCTTTCTGTCTGGCCGTACGAGCAGGCCCCCGCGAGTCCCGCACACGCAAAAAAGCTGCCGAGCAGTGTGACGACAGAGATTCGTAGCACGCATGGACATCCGCATCACGCTTCCGCGACGCGCTGCAAGAGTCTTAATGGGCGTGTGCTGCATAAAAGCCGAGACGGTGGTAGCGACTGCGGAGACGAAGTCGAGCTGCACAAGATCCATGTGCAGACTGAAGTATGCATTGACAGCGAGAGTAGCGCGGGTGAGGGCAGGTGGAGTCAGAAGGACATGCGAAATGCGAGTATGGAGGATGCGTGGGGGATGAATCGGAGCGTTAGTGCCGAGAAGATGGTTTAGAGTGTACATGAAGAACGAATCATTGGGCTGGCGTTTTTTGGGGATTGGACATATCATATTGCATCGCGTGGGTGGTATACTCGTTTGGAGTGGCTTGTTAGAGCTACGGGAGATACCCTTTTTCGTAATGAAAAATGTTAATGAGTTATTGTACAAGATGCTTCATTCTTCCTTCTCTGATCTGAGCCAGGTTGATTGGATACTCCCAGACCCTTAGAATGATAATCACATCAGTCTATCATCCAACTGTAGACTTCAAGGTCATATGCTTCCATAAAGCTATCAGTGCGACCGGAAGAGACCGAGAGTATCGCGGTACCGTCGCACAGCATGAAAGTCAGGCCCACAACTGCCCAGGATCTCCAATTTACACAGCTCTTACAACAGCATCACCAAACCCTCGCAGCGGATCTCCAAGCCGAGTCTCGTATCCGAACTGTACACGTACATACAGCATCCCAGACACGCACTCGCAACAAATGTCAGCATGCTGTCAACACCGTGACAGCGTCGATCCAAGCCGCGCTGAAGTGCAACGCATATCGAGACTGATCGGAACTTTGTTAGGGAAAGTTTATGTACGTTACGAACATATGCAGGGTCTTGTCCGGACGGGGCTGCGTTGGATGAGGAAGCTGGCTAGACTGTTTCGGGGAATTGATAGTCGAAGTGGGTTTTGCGGATAGAAGATCCGGGTTTCAGAATTAAGTTGGGAATATGCGGCTTGGAAGGTGCATTTTGGTAAGTGGTAATGGACTGGGGGATGTATCTCTGGGTTACTCTTCCGTAGAAAGTGGCCCCTCGCTGACACGATTTACAGCGCCATGGTTCCTTCCGCGGAGGCAGTCGCTGGACACATGCATGGAAAATTAGGAATCCGACTCTCGGGGCTTCTTCTCGCACGCAGCAGCTCATTCACACAATCTGATCGTGCAGCACGCGGTAGAACTGCCCAAAGTTCCCGCTCCCATCCTTCCCTCCATCGTTGCCTTTTGCGTTGTCCATGACTGCGAAGGCAATATCTTCCCACCATCCACCCTCGAACTCTTTGTCCCTGAACACCTCTAGAAAACACTCGGCTACCTCCGTCGGCGGATTGGCAAACACACCGCATCCCAGCGCACCTAGCACCAGCCTCGTATGCCCCTTGCTCGCCGCAACGCGCAGACTTACTCTGATCTTCCTCTTCGTCTCCGCACGCTGGCCGTCGTCCTTGAACTTCTTTCCGTCGGCAGTGAGAAGCGGGTGGCGCAGCGCAGCGACACTTATCACGGATGTGACGGGCAGGTCAGATGCGGGGGCGGTGTAGAGCGTGTGGCCGGCCGATGTGGCGGACCGGATTATAAGGACGGAGGGGCTGTAGATGACGCTGAGGGAGGGGAGTGGGTAGTAGGACTTGTGTAGGGATAGATAGAGGGAGGAGCGGTAGCATAGGGCTTCTTCTTGGGCCATGGCGCCGTTTTGCCAGCCGCCGCCTGCGTGGCGCTCGGAGGCGAGGTTCAGAACTGCGACGGGGTTTGTTATAGACTTGACAAAATTCGGGGTTGCTTGCGGCTTTTTTGGGATGGGAATTGACTTCTGTGTGGAGAGGTCCCAGGATGGGACAGTGGGCGCTGATGAGTTCACAGGCAGGCCATCCAAGTCCATCTCTTCGTCATCCGTGGGGTTGGTACTGGTGTGAGCAGCGTTTGAACTGGCTGGTGCTGCTGCTGGAAGATTTCCGAGGTGCATCTGAGCTTTGTAATTTGGCTGCATTTCGATGGCAGCATCGAAAGAGTCCTTGTCTAGCACACGTATCCTAGCACCGACTCTGCCAGCTTCCTTGTCTCCACTGGGAAGCGAATATCCGGGGCATTCCTTTGCGTCAAGCGGAGCGAGTCCATTGAGATCATGACTCGAAGAGACGTCTGGTCCAAAGCCAGGCAGTGACTTCAGCACGGCCGGCAAGACAGCCTTTGTTTCTTCTGCGACTTTCTTAAGCTCCATGTTGCGTGCAGATTTGCCGCCTCGATGCTGACTCCGCGTGTTTGGTGGGTAGTTGCTGCCTCGAGATCGGTACGGATGGCCAGGTCTTCTTTCCCGTCGATTGTCGTCTGATCCAGAGTTGTTTGATCGGGAGCTGTTTGATTGGGAAGGTCTGGGCTTGAAGAAGCCTTTGATTGACTGTTGTTGCATGGTGAGAGAAAATGTGGCTGTGCACAGTGAATGCTGCTCAAGTGAAGGTGAGAGAGTGACTAATGCAGCGTCTTTTCATCTGAGCCAGTCTCTGTTACCAACGCAAGAGTAGTGTTGTTGTGAAGGAGTAAAGGCACAATCATCTCAGCAAATGTTCAGACGCGTCAAACAACGCTACGATCAGGCAGCAAGCAGAAGCAGGGGCAGGGGTTTCCTGAGTAGATGACAGCGCAGGATACAGCGCTTCAAGTTTGGTAGACTACAAAATGCAGGGCATTTGACAATTGACCACAGCGGTGACAGATGACAGCCCACCAGTCACGAGCGGATGTTCTCCGCAAAGTCCTGGTGAACGCTGCAGGGATCGCCATTCAGCCCTATGAGCGGCTCGTGCGAGTGCCCCACTTCGCCAAAGCGATCAAGGGAAACGGCAGGATGCTTACAGTCAACAACAACACACTCGTACTCTCTCAAACGGTGACTGCCTTGGACATGGCCCTCATGTAAAGGCCACAGCCGGCGAAATGCCACCGATGCAGCTTGCTCACCCGTCGCCCAAGCGCAAGCGCGACCAGCCCCAGCAGATGCCACTGCTCAACACAGCCCTGGCCATTCGACCCGCACAAACCCCACCACGACGAGACAGTCCCGCACCCTCGTCGGGCGCCGACAGCCCCAGAAATGCAGTCGCAGACCAGCTCAGAGGGATGACCCTCATCGCCACGGCTGCCATTCCCATGTCCCCACTCACGCCCACCGACGATGTAATACGCAAGAAGCCGAAGCTAGGCGCTATGGATGTGGATGAGCCAGAGTCTGGGGATACCAGGACGACAAGCACAAGCACGAAGCCCAAGAAGAAGGTCGCTATTCTGGACATTCCCACACTTGAACCTGCGTTGCATACGCCTCGAGAGATCCCGGAGACACCTCAGGCGCCGCGACCCCGCATCGTGGCAGACATTGCCGCTTTTGCGCAACCCACCGCTTTTGTATCGCCATCTGGTGGCACGTTGTCGCCACAAACGTCGTTCAGCAGTCAGAACAGTTCAGCTTCAACATCACAGCCTCAGTCGCCGTCAAAGTCAGACCCACGGAAGATGCCTGCATCGCCCCCGCTTTCAGCTCTCACGTGGCAAGACGCCGAGATCACGGGTCACTTGACCGGTCCAGCCAATGACCCAGATGACGATGGGACTGGACTGAACGGCATCGGATTTAAGCCAACACCTGCAATTGCGTACCAACGAGCGCAGAGACGGAAACAGCAGCTGTCAGAGTGGAAGGCTAGGGAAAGTCGTGAGGCCCGGGCAAAGCGCACACAGAGACGACATCGTGGTGTGAGCGCAAGGCCTCAGGCATCCAGGGAGGCCACAGTGGAGAGGGACGTGCCAGCACAGCCTCTTGAGGTGCCTAGGAGAAAGGTGCAGTTCGCTATATGAAGAACGAAGCTGGAGGCACACGAGATCACAACCACCAATACCTTCCGGGGCAGAAGGCTTCGCAAGCAGACAGACGGCCCAGAGGAAGAACTCACAGCCAGGAAGTAATGTAATCGAATCTGAGGACGACATGGAGGAACGAACGACTTGACGACATGCAACATCACGAACGAGACAGGCTTGGGGATTGGGATTACAAGGGGACCTCGGAATCACGGCGTATAGGCGTACAGGCGGATGTGCGCAAGGCTTTCTTTATGTTTCGGTTTTTGTCCATTGCATTCAGACATGCATTGCAATGTTCCATATCTTACAGATATTACAGACTTATACAGGTTCTGTACATAGCTTCACGCTTCACTTAATCGTATCATCTTCTCTCCACAATGCACAATCCAGTCTTCAGCACCCATCATCAGCACTTGTGCATCCCAACAATCCCCTCACCAGAACTTAACATTCTTCTCATACCAGTACCCCCAGCTCTTCCTCCTCTCCTCCTCCCTCGCCCTCAATTCCTCCTGCCTCTCATACTCCTCCCTCTGCCTCCTCCTCGCCTCCTTCTTCGCCTCCACACTCGCGCGCTTCTTCTCCATCAGCTCCTGCGCCTGCTTAATCCCCGCCTTCTCCTTACTCCTATAATACTGACACACCTGGTAACTCACAACGCTAACACCGCACCACGTCGCAACCGCCCAATTACTCGCTACCAGCACCGGCCTGCCCACAATCGCCGCCAGCGATCCCCCCGCAAAACCCGCTGCTAGCCCTTGTAACTGCGAGTCGCGCACGCACGGCCGCTTGTGGAAGTTCAGGTAGTATTCGGGTCCTAGACTGCGGACTGCGTCGATGTATGAGGGCTCGTTGTTGGAGTCGAGCTTTTCGCCGCCTGCTGTGTGCGCGGTGCCGCCGGGCATGGAGTTTGCGGGTGCGCGGGGGCGCGCGGGCAGGTCTGTGATTTGTGTGGTTTTTACGCCGGATTCGGTGGGCGCGCCGTGGGCGGAGACGATGTGCCGTGTGTCGTCTGCCATGGTGGGCTGGTGTGTGGAGGGATTTGAAGGCTGAGTGTGTGTGTGTGTGTGGGTGCTAGAGAAGACGTGGTCGTTGGGATTGACTGTAGTGGTGGGCGCTGGGAGTTCTGCGGTGGTGGGCAGACGGGGATTGATGGTGTGAGCTGAGCTGAGCTGAGCTCGGTGGTGGTGCGGAAAGGCGCGAGAGAAATGTTGATGATGCCAATGAGGATGGGTGTGGCGCGGGTGTGGCTGGTGCAAAAACGCGGCTCCAACACCATTTTCCACTTTAGCGAATGCGGTTAGGGTCCAACGCGGCGAGAACGCGCTTCGCGTGGAGACACGCGCTGTTTTCTACGCATGGGCGCATTGTCCCCTCTGCTCTCTCTCCCATTACACACCCACGCTGCCAATCCTCGATACCCCGCGTTTTTCTCACTTCGAACTGTCCACATGATACCCTGAATTGCATATACCGGCATTTACACCTCTTAATTCTTCTTCCACACAACGCATCATGGGCGCGCCGCGACGAGCAGGCCAGCCCTTCCGCCGGGTTGGCAAGGGCGGGCAGTCGAACTACGGACACAACAAACGGAAGACCGTCGACGCCGGGTCGTTACGAAGCACCGAACAAACGTCACAGAGTGAGAAGCTCGAGTCCACACGGCTGGCGAATCGCATCGATGAGGCCATGGGCTTCCCGCGCTTCGAGTCCGGCAAGAAGAGAGTCGGGTGGCTCGTCAATATGCAGTCGACTGCGATAGAAGACGAGCATGTGCCTGGCGGGCGGGCGGGTGTGGACTACTACTTCATCGGCGAGGAAGGGGATACATTCAAGGCGACGCTGGAGTATGATCCGTACTTTCTGCTTGCTGTGAAGAAGGGGAAAGAACAAGAGGTAGAGGAGTGGTGTCGACGAGCCTTCGAGGGGCTAGTAAAGACGTTTAGGAGAGTCGACAAGGAAGATCTGTCCATGCCCAACCATCTCACAGGGTACCGAAGGACCTTTCTGCAGCTCAATTTCGCAAACGTGAACGACCTTCTGGCAGTCCGAAAAGCAGTGGGCCCGATAGTCGAGAAGAACAAGAAGAACGTCAACGCCATGGACACATATGCCGAGGTTGCGACAGGGAATGTGGACATGGATTTTTATGACAACGACGATTACGAACATGAGAAACGATTTACGGCTGTTGTTGATTCGAGCGACTTCATTCTAGACATCCGCGAGTACGACGTTCCGTACCACGTCCGGGTGGCCATCGACAAGGACGTCAGGATTGGAAACTGGTACACCGTCGAGGCAAAACATGGCGTTATCAGCATGTCATGCATAGAGGATCGTCTTACGCCTGCAGATCCTGTCGTCATGGCCTACGATATCGAGACGACGAAGCTGCCGCTCAAGTTTCCGGATGCTGTGTTTGACCAGATCATGATGATCTCGTACATGATCGATGGGCAGGGTTTCCTGATCACAAATCGCGAGATTGTATCGGAAGATATCCAGGACTTTGAATACACGCCTAAACCGGAATACCCGGGGCATTTTATGATCTTCAATGAGCCGGACGAGAAGGCGGTGATTGAACGCTTCTTCGAGCACATCAAGGAGGCCCGGCCAACCGTTATGGTTACGTACAACGGAGACTTCTTCGATTGGCCGTTCGTGGAAGCACGAGCGAGCGTTCTGGGCATCGATATGTATCAAGAGATTGGCTTCCGGAAAAACAGCGAGGACATCTACCGATCCGACTACTGCGCACACATGGACGCCTTTGCCTGGGTCAGTCGAGACTCTTACCTGCCGCAGGGAAGTCGTGGTCTCAAGGCCGTCACAATGGCAAAGTTGGGCTACGATCCGGACGAATTAGATCCGGAATTGATGACACCGTACGCGTCTGAACGACCGCAAACACTCGCTGAGTATTCGGTTTCCGATGCTGTTGCTACTTACTATCTGTACATGAAGTATGTGCATCCCTTCATTTTCGCTTTATGTAAGATCATTCCGCTGGGTCCGGATGATACACTGAGGAAGGGTACTGGTACCCTGTGCGAGATGCTGTTGATGGTGCAGGCGTATCAGAAGGGCATCGTGCTGCCGAACAAGCATCAAGCGCCAAAGGAAGCCTTCTGGGAAGGCCATCTTCTGGAGTCGGAGACGTACGTCGGTGGTCACGTCGAGAGTATTGAGGCAGGTGTCTTCCGCAGCGATATCCCATACGACTTTGCAATAGATCCCACAGCCATCGATGAGCTGATTCGAGATCTTGATGCTGCGCTAAAGTTTAGTATCGAAGTCGAGGAGAAGAAGAAGCTAGAAGACATCACGAACTATGAGGAGGTGAAGGGTCAGATTATCGAAAAGCTGATGCAGCTCAAGAACACACCGAACCGGAACGAACGACCGCTCATCTATCACTTGGACGTTGCATCCATGTACCCCAATATCATGACGACGAATCGACTGCAGCCGGATTCCATGATTGAGGAGTCAAACTGCGCGGCTTGCGACTTCAACCGGCCAGGCAAAACATGTGATCGCCGTATGCCATGGGCCTGGAGAGGCGAATACTTGCCAGCCAAACGCGACGAGTACAACATGGTCCGCAACGCCTTGGAGAATGAACGGTTCCCCGGAAAGTACGCAAATTCCATGACGAGGACTTTCCAAGAGCTTTCAGTAGATGAGCAAGCGGCACTAGTCAAAAAACGCCTGACAGATTACTCGAAAAAGATCTACCACAAGATCCACGACCAAACGACAATAAAACGCGAAGCCATTATTTGTCAGCGTGAGAATCCTTTCTACGTCGACACAGTCGTGAGCTTCCGTGATCGACGTTACGACTTCAAGGGCAAGCAGAAGGTGTGGAAGGGCAAGACCGAGGATTTGAAGAAGGCCGGTGCGCCAGCTGCGCAGATTGAAGATGCGAAGAAGATGGTAGTCTTGTTCGACTCCATGCAATTGGCGCACAAGGTCATTCTCAACTCTTTCTACGGCTACGTCATGCGCAAGGGTTCGCGGTGGTACTCGCTCGAGATGGCCGGTGTTACCTGTCTGACGGGTGCCCGCATTATTCAACTGGCTCGATCACTCGTCGAGCGCATCGGGCGACCGCTTGAGCTAGATACTGACGGTATCTGGGCTATTCTTCCAGCTACCTTCCCCGAAAATTTTGCGTTCAAGATGAATAACGGCAAGAAGTTGACTGTCTCGTATCCGTGTACCATGTTGAACCACCTGGTTCACGAACAGTACACCAATCACCAGTACGAGACGCTCGTTGACCCGCAAACATTCAAGTACGAAAAGCACAGCGACAATACCATCTTCTTCGAAGTCGACGGACCGTACAAGGCTATGATCCTGCCCACGTCGAAAGAGGAGGACAAGAATTTGAAGAAGCGATACGCTGTGTTCAACCACGATGGCAGTCTTGCGGAGCTCAAGGGGTTCGAAGTCAAGCGACGTGGTGAGTTGAAGCTCATCAAGAACTTCCAATCGCAGATCTTCAAGTTTTTTTTGGATGGCACCACGCTCGAGGAGACCTATGACGCTGTCGCGAACGTCGCAAACCGCTGGCTTGATATCCTGGATACTCGCGGTGCAACGTTGGCCGACGAAGAACTTGTCGACCTCATTGTCGAGAACAAAAGTATGACGAAGACGTTGGAGGAGTATGGCGCACAGAAGTCGACAGCTATCACCACTGCCAAGCGCCTTGCTGAATTCTTGGGCGAGCAGATGGTGAAGGATAAGGGTCTGAACTGCAAGTACATCATCTCCTCACGACCCCGAAATGCCCCCGTCACCGAACGCGCTATTCCGATGTCCATCTTCTCTGCTGAGGAGTCGGTGAAGCGCTACTTCTTAAGGAAGTGGATGCGCGAAGATCCGGGCGAGATGGACATCAGGAGCATCCTCGACTGGGATTATTACCGCGAACGTCTGGCGTCCGTCATTCAGAAGCTCATCACTATTCCCGCTGCGCTTCAAAAGGTCAAGAACCCGGTGCCTAGGGTCCCGCATCCCGACTGGCTTGCCAAAAGGATCCGTCAGAAGGAAGACAAATTCCAGCAGACGAAGATGACGGACATGTTCACCAAGAGCAAGAAGCCACTCACGAATGGTGACGCGAACATTGCCAACGGCAAGCTCTCCGGCGACCTCGAGGACTTCGGCGCGCCCAAGTTGTCGCAAATGAAGAGAGGTGTGGCGACCAAGATGGTTGCGAAGCGGAAAGAGCCTGAACCTGCTGTCCCCGTACAGACAGATCCGTACGCTGCTCTACCGAAAGTCATGCCGGATATCAACAAAGACTACTCCGGCTGGCTCATGTACCAGAAGCAGAAGTGGAAGATCCAACGACAAGCACGAAAGCGCAGACGCCAATTGTTCGGTGAGAAACCGGTGGATACATCCGATGCGATTGGCACGCTGTTCCGCAACCAGGCCGAGATGTTGTTCATCAGCACGTGGCAGCTGATCCAGCTGCGACCCACAGAAGTGCCGGGAGAAGTCAAGGCGTTTGTGCTGATTGACAAGAAGATCCACACGCTGAAGATTGTGGTTCCGCGTCAATTGTATCTGAACCTTCGCAGCGAGGATCTGCCCGATGTGTCGATCAGCGGATGCTCTGTCGAGAAAGTCGTCAACCACACCCTACCAAACGGACATACATCGATTCATCTGTTCAAGCTGCAGATGTCGGAGCAGACGTATGTACAAGAAGCCAACAGCATTTCAGCGCTGTTCAACCACCCAAGCGTGGAAGGGGTGTACGAGAAGCAGGTACCACTGAACATCCGCGCCATCCTCGAGCTGGGCAGCACCTGCACGTTTGACGAGTCCCAGAAGGGCGTTCTGGGTAGGGGTTTGGAGCAAGGTTTTGATCTGTCGTCTCTGCGCAAGATCCCCTCAAAGAAGCTGTACCTCTCCGATGCGTCGTTCAGCTACCTTTATGTGTACCATGTCAGCAGTGGAGACCGCAATATCTACGCAGTCTTCTCGACGAGCAGGACTGATGCACATATCGTCATTCAGAATAGGTCAAAGGACTCTCAGGGTATGCCGAACGTTGACAGAATATATGCCGATGCTTTGCAACGCCGGATGGAAGATGCGCAGGGCGAGCCCTGGCAGACGACTATTGAGTATCAGCAGGATATCCACTTCAGAACCACGATGGTCACAACGAGACGAAAAGCGCTGCTGGAGCTTGGAGATGTGATCAAGAAGATGAAGACTGACGAGGGCAAACCAACCATTGTTGTTATGCAGTCTCCGAATCAGGCTTTGCTGTCCCACGACATCCCTACGCTGAAGGATATGCCTATCTTATCGTTACATCCAGACGAGTCGGACAAGCAGCTGCCTCCTCTCGGCTGGCAATCATTCATCGCCAAGCGCCTTGTGAGCCATTACTTGGACCTTGGATCGTGGGCATCTCATCTCATGGAGCTTGCTCGCTATGGCGACATCCCTCTATGTAACCTGGAGAGCAACGATCCGCGCTTCCTCATCGACATCGCCTACGCCAGGCGACTCCAGAAGGAGCGTGTCATCCTCTGGTGGTCCGGCCAAGCCAAACCTGACCATGCAGGCTACGAGAAGGACGATGTCCTCGGCCCTCTGGAGACAGTCGAGATGCCGTCCATCAACAACCCAGGCACGTACTCGAGCGTTTGCATCGACTTGAACCTTCGCAACCTCGCCATCAACACAATCCTCTCGTCGTCGCTGGTCAACGACCTGGAAGGCGCGGACGTGGCTTTCAACCCAGCAGCCCCGTCCTTCGACTCTGCAGATGACGGCACAAACACCATCCACTCTGACAACGCCTTCGCCTCTGCCGGCATCACTGTGCTGCGCGAGATGGTCAAAGCGTGGTGGTCCGAAGCCGTCAACGCGGGCAATGGGTACTCGATGGCGGACGTCATGGTGCAGCATCTCGTGCGCTGGGTTAGCAGTTCGGGATCGTTCCTGTACGACCGTGCTCTGCACTACTACGTGCAGATGATGAGCAAGAAGACGCTGCAACAATTGATGTCCGATTTCAAGCGCGTGGGTAGCCATATTGTGTTCGCGAGCCCGAACCGATTGTTGCTGCAGACTACGAAGGCGGAGGTCGGGAATGCATATGCTTATAGCCAGTACATCATCAAGACGATCAAGGCGAAGCCGCTGTTCCAGTTCATGGACATCGAGATCAAAGAGTACTGGGACTACCTCGTCTGGTACGACGCCTTCAACTACGGTGGTCGCGGCACCGCTACCGTCGTCGAAGAAGACAGCCAGACACTAGACGACATCATGTGCTGGCAGCTCGCATCCTTCCTGCCGCCAACGCTACAGCCCGTATTCGAGCAGTGGGTCCTCGAATTCATCGAGCTGATGCACGCGCGCAAACGCCCTGCCCCAGGCCCAGACGGCAGTACACCGCGCGTCACTCAAATCCCGCTTCGACCACTAACTCTCGACCCGGACGACAAGACGCAAATCCTGCCCAAGCCCTTCACAAAGGGTCTGTACAAACACATCTCTACGCTGCTCCGCCGGCAGCACGCAGAGATCCTGCACCCAGAACTCGCAGCAGACTACACCTTCCCCTCGCTGCCCGGCAGCCACTTGGCCCTGACCAACCCCGTCCTGCAGCTCGTCAAGAGCATCTGCCAGGTCCTCTCGCTCGACCGCGCCATCTCGCTCGAAGCCCGCCTCCTGCGCAAAGAACTCCTGCACCTCTTCGATATCCGCGAATTCAGTCCCGAAGCTTCCTTCGCCAACCCGTCTGCCACCCTGGTCGTGCGCGGCGTCGTCTGCGACGAATGCACGGCTACGCGCGACATTGATCTGTGCCGCGACGCCGCGCTGCTGCCGCCTGTTGGTGTCCTCGGCAGCGGTGGCGTCGGCAGCGGTGGCAGCGAGACTGATGCGCCCATCGCACTGCCAAAATGGAAATGCGACAACCCCGCGTGTCTCGCGCCGTACGACCGGCTGCGCATCGAAGAGCAGCTAGTCGCGGATGTGCAGAAAATGCTGCTCGAGTGGTGCACGCAGGACTTGAAATGTGGCAAGTGCAAGAGGCTGAGGAGTAATGAGTTCATGGAGCATTGTGCGTGTGCGGGCGAGTGGGTTGCTACGCGAGATAGGGGCGAGGTTAGGAAGAGGATGGGTGTGTATGGGCGGGTTGCTGGGTTTTATGGGTTGAAGATGGTTGAGGGGGTGGTGGAGGAGTGTTTGGAGGGGCTTTGATGAGAGGTGGGGTTGCAGGGTGAGAGAGTGAGAGAGAGGTGTTTGCGGTTAAGCATAGCATAGCATGGCGTTTGGGGTGTACATTGACTGGCATCATACAGATTTCGGCGTTACGGTCCTATTAGTTAGTACCGAAATTCAAATCCTCTTAAACACACTTCCAGCTGCTCTCCTTGAAAGTTCCGTTTTCAACAATTGCTGCTCCTCCATGTGCTGACTGTCTACTTATTCCTTATTCGGCAGGACTCTTGACTACTTGTATATTCTCCACAACCCTGATTCCTTCGGACATCAATTGATAAATAGCAACATTGTCAATTGCGACAGTGGGGTTTCAAGCTGGATCAATCAACAATGCAAATCAGAGCCAGTGAATACTTAATTCAAGTAACTTGACGAATGCCACGGAGTAATGCATGGTCTCGCACATCTTAAGACCTGCTCAGAAAGAATGCTTGAGAAGGACTAATTAGACCTTGTTTGACGATTGCTTTGATGGAGCAAACTGAGTTGACGCAGACACGATATTCGCGTCTAACCCTTCGTTCCATGGAAGCACGGAATATGTGTCTAAGCAGTTCGGCAACTTTGCTAACGAGGCGCGCATATCTGCCATTGCCTTTCTGTCTACATCTGCGGCCTTCGTTCTCTACAGTACGAATGAAGAACACGCCGTGCAAGTTATTTGTTCTATCAAATCCACGAACTGCACGCTCGGTATGAGATGTTGGAAGTCGACACCCATTATCTGCATTCCTTGTGCAGGTCAGATGACCACGAATCGCGTCACTGGCCATGTCTCAGAGGCGGGTAGAAAGTGTGACGAGTCCTCGCAGCCAGGCAACGGATGTTGGTCCTCCAGTACGACAGAGTACACGCCTACTCTGCGATACTTTGTAGTCTTGCTTTGTTATAGTTCACCTTGGTTGTCATGGCTGGCCGGCATCAGAACAAGACCCCTGGGGTAAGGTGTTTCGTCACTGAGCTGGGGATTTTTGTGTTCTGCACGCAAGAAAGACGGCCTCTGTCCAGTCCGTTTCAGTCTCCAGCGCATCGAAAGCAATGGTGACATGCTGACAACAGTGATTCGTGTCTTCCTTACAATCGCCACCTCATCGGCACTCGAAGTTGCTATAGTCCGGATCGTTACGATAGTGTTCTAACCCATCATGTTTTCTGATGCAGCGCCACTGAACATCGAGAGCCGGGCCTTCGATGAGCATTTCAGCTGACCTCACTGCACCGAAAGGAGCTTGATGGTCAACCAGCTGGTAATGGATCAAATGGAATTTGCATAGGTCTGCTACCATCAAGGATTCAGGGAAGACAGCTTCATTGATAGAGACCCACGACCAGGACGGACCCTGGTAGTCTGTCGGTCTTTCCTCTCTGGAACCAGAGTGTCTCCGATGAGTGTGAGCAACCCACCATAGGAGCGCCTGTGAAAACTGCTCTTCCCAATTGCCCGCAACATATCCTCCTCGGGCAGAGAGAGATGTTGAAAATCTCTCCGCCAGGCCGGATATAGCAAGAATTCTGTCTTTGCTATCAGACAAGGATCGTTGACTGTATTGTTAAACAAGACAATTCCACAGGTTGTGAGTTTGCCCTATGCTCGGAATGTCGTGTTCACGTCCCGGATTAACTGATATAAACATAAGAGCATCACCGAGACGTACGTTATCGATGACCTTCCATCTGTCGTCGCTCAAGTGACTGCCAAAGCCAAAAGGATCAAGTAGATCAGATTCAGACAAAGGTTCGAAGCCATCGACATGTAAGGTTCTGTCGCTTCGACAAGACCACTTTATGTGCCAAGTCCCAAAAGCAAGTGAGCGACAAGAGAGGAGATACTCCTGCATCGTCCAGCCCCTTGTTGATAAGGATTTGTTGTCCTCAGACCTTGTGACTGAGTCCTGAATAAGAGTAACCACTCCACACGTGCCATTTTCAGCCTGAAAGCGCAGAAGACTGGTGCCTGATGGGAATGATCTACCATGTAGAAAACCGGCAGCAGCAGTGCTCCCTCGTTCGGCCATGATTGTTAATGAGGCATGAGTGTAAACCTGAGTCATCTGGCTGATCTCTATGGACTTGTCGTGCGCATCGTCTTGTAGAATACACATAGAGTCGATCCAGACATACCGAAATCCCAACGAGTGTGTTGCAACTGCGGCGTCCTCCAGCGTCTTGGGTAGTTCGTACCAGGGGATCTCAATCTGGTAAGCGGCAAGATTGGCTATAGTCAGTTGTTTCTCTTGGGGTCCTCCCCAACAATAGCTCAACGCATCGTATCGTGAAGGGTCGTGATGAAGCACGTCATCTTTGCGTACAAGTCTCAAACGTACCTGGAAATCGAGGACATCCACCTCGACCAGTCGAGACGGAGTGAATGGCTGTTCGGACATGAAGCACATCAGATGCTTGCTGTCGCTGTTGGTCTCGCACTCACCCAACCATTGAGTAACGGAAGAGATTGTTTCGGGCGACAAGGGGTCAACTGCGATTCTCCCTTTGACTTGGACGGATGAACACATCGCATCTCTCGTTGCCCCGCCTTAGCCAATGCTGGTGCTTATTTAGAAAAGGCTGCTGTATCAACAAACCTTCTTCGACCATCATGCTCCAATCACATCCCTCGTCTGATCCGCGTAGAAAGCAGCGATTTTCGACATCGATTGGCGAGGCCTGCGCCGCGTATATTGATCAATTTCACCATTGGCAGAAAGCTAATCCAGTGGACAGCGAAACCTGGGTCTGGAAGTTTCGCAAATATCTCGATGATATCTTCATCAAGCCCCTCGACGCCGAGTGCTAGTAGCTCTCTTATGTAGAACGCTCGCAAATTCGCAAAGCTCACTTGACCATCGCCTCAGGTCTCCCATCGAGAAACCCAAACGGTGGAGGGACGTGTCTTCAGCGAATCCTATCTCTTGAAAAAGATTGCCCCCATCGTAGTCCCCGTACAAATTGGGCAGACTGTCGTTCGATTCTCCAGGCAGCAGGATGCTTTGACAGTGAATGCAGGAATGAGGCCTGAGCTGCCTATCGGGCGAAGAGCCAGTTTGAAGCTGAGATTACCATCGTGATGGCAAAGGCAGGACAGAGAGAATGCTTGAACGACGGGAGACTTTGATGAGAGTGAATGTCAGGTTAGATGCTTGGTTGAACTGCCAACCAGGCAACCGCCTCGAAGCGACAACACAAGCTAGTCACAATCGAGCCATGCTGATCACTGTATCAGGCTGTCGCGATGTACCTTTGGTCACGGAACCTAGCTTGACCCTTGAGGAGGTGAGAAAAGACAGATACTCCAATTGTGTACACGCGCTAGCCATGCGCTGAATGTTAGTATTATAAAAGTGTTCGAAATCAAGAAGCTCCAATCACCGTACATTCTCAAGTCACGCACGCGCAGTCTCACTTCGAATGTGCCGCCCAACGTATATGCGCAGTGTCTCAACAGGGCTGTTTCACCACCTTTCCAAGCTGCTATTCACTATACTCAATAACCCTGCCGACTAGGTGCACCAACCTTCCCACTCGAGAACGTAACCGTCTGCTTATCCAACGCCTTCTGCCTCTGCTTGCCAGTAATGCCAGTCCTATCCGTTGTGGGCTGCGCATTCATAAACGCGTCGAATTCGTCGTCGTCGTCTGCACCATCGTTCGATGCATCAGTACCATCGTCCTGTTGTGCTTGTTTTGGAGCGGGCTCAGTGCGCGGTATACGCTCGGGAGCCTTCTTCGTATCTCCTTCTTCTTCGTCATCAGAGTCGTGGTTGGTTTTTGAAGAGGGGTTGGCGAAGGGCTTGGATGCTAGAACGCGGCGGCGCAGCTCGGCCATCTCTTCTTCGTCGTCGTCGGATTCAGGGAGACCATATGGGTTCTGCGGGTCTGCTTCGTCCTCATCGTCTTCTTCTTCATTGTCGTCGTCTTCGTCCGATTCGTCGATGACTCGCCTGTTCTGGTTTCCGCCAGCCCAGACATCGTCCTCGGCGCCGTCCTCCTTGTCTGCGCGGCTTTGCTCATACTCCTGCTCAATCTTGGCAAGCCAGGCTTCCTCTGCTTTCTTGACTTGCTCCTCGTTCTCGCATGCCTCGTAGCGCTTGAGTAGCGCGGCGTTGATGTCCAAGAACGCACGCCCGTAGGAGAACGTCGACAGAATGTCCTCAGCCCAATCTGGATGGCCACAGATATAGAAGCACGCCGCGAGCGCCTCCACGCAGTTCAGTCTCCAGGGCTTGCCGTAGTTGGTTGGATTCGCCGCGACAAGATACGGCAGCAAGCGCTCGCACTTGCCGCCGATCTTGCCAAACGGTACCTCGTCGATCCTCTTCCAACTAGCCTCCACGACCGCCGCGCCATACTGGTCTAACAGCTCCTTGTCTTCCCTGCTGACAATCTTTTTGCCCTTGGGACTGACCACCACACCGGCAAACTTCTGACCGACGTGCAGCTCTCTCATCATTCCCAGGCGCATCAGCCTCTTCCCCGAGCATCGTTTCGCATCGCAGTGCCCCAGATCCCAGCACGCTGCCTTGAATTCCGGCTTCTTGGGGCGAGGGTTCTCCGCATCGCTTCCGCTCTCGTTTTCAGAACCGGAGTCGCGGCGGGGACGTGGTGGCCCTGCGCCGACAGCTCTGCCTCCTCTACCTCGGCCGCCTCGGCTCGAATACTTGTTATTCGGCTTGAAATCTTTCTTATGTCGCACCATATTGAGTAGTTGTGGCGACTTCGGTGTAAGATGGTGGGGTCGTGGGAGTTTGGAGGGGCAAGGTTAATTACTTCACGATAAATGTTCAGATCGCGCTAGTAGATCAGGGTCCAATGACGTCGCGTATCGTCAAATCTCACTGTTGTGCTAGCTATGATATGCTCTATAAACAGTCACCGAAGTGCCTGTAGGTATCAATTCGAATCTTGAGACTACCAACTTTTGTGTCGAGAGCGCTACGAGACACCCAAGCTGGCGATCTCGCCCTGCTCGCTCTTTTGCTGCCCACCGAGCGAATAGGATGCTTTCCATCTCATCTTCACGCTGTTACCACTCCCTCTTTGGACATTGTTCACTCGAATGTTCTGTGTGATCCCGTGCTTTTGGTTTGGTGCGAGTGTGACGCCCGATTGAGGCTCAAGCTGCAATTGCGCACCCTGGATTGTGTTAGCTGAGTGTTGGGAGGTACAGACGACCGTGACGTACCTTAGATGCTGCGACCTGCAATGTGAGACCAGAAATTGGCAGTGGTGTGTTGTTCGATACCCGAGAGTTGATCAGCAAAGTTGTGTCGCTTTCCCGTGAAACGTTGAAGAGCACATTGATACTCGAGTTGACGACTGTAAGCTCCTTCGAGCTATTGGGCACGGAAGACGCAAATGTCCACTCATCATCATCGTTGGATGCACTTGTGCTACTCTGAGCCAAGTTGGATGTCGGACCAGATATGTCGCCGCCCAATAGGTCAACTGCTGCCGACGCAGGCGCTGGCGGCTTAACCGATTGCTGGTATTGAAATGGTGAGCCTCCACGAGGTGTCGATGTGAGAGCGGCAAAAGGGTCTGGGGTGCGTGAAGGCTGAGCAGGCCCGGGTGAGAATGTAGCAGAGGGCAGTGGTGACGAGACTTGTTGCGGAGGTGGTGTGGATCGCGGTCCCGAGTTGAAGAGGTCGGTGATCGCCTGGTTGGAAGCCTTCTGTTGCTGAGGCACTGGTACTCCGGACAAACCAAGAACCGAACCGTTGGAACCACCAAGTGCTATGCTGCCAGATTGGCCGTAGCTGTCACCACCCAGAGACAACCCCAGCAGATCGTCATCTAACGCGTTGCCCTTGGCGGCCGGCTGCCCTGAGGCTGCACCAGAGGACTCTGCTGAAGGAGGGGCAGGCGCTGGTTCTGGATCGCCAAAGTCGATCAGGTTCAACTGGTTGTTCGCGCCCTTGGATACTCCAGCGCCACTGCGTCCTAATGTGCCTTGCGGTATCTTGTTCGCACCCTCGAAGTCACCATCCTTGATGAGCTTGTATCTTTGTATTGTGCGGTGTATGCTGTCGTTGATCTCGAACAGCTTGGCCACCGCCTCCGTGTCCTCCGACTCTTCTTCGCACATCCTGGAGATCTTAGGCTGCGCGTTCTGTAGAGCGCTGGCGAGCTCCTCGAAGACATCACCCTCCTTGAGCTGGTCTCCAGGCCTGTAGCCCTGCAGCATCTCTTCGAGTATTCTCGCCTTCTGTTGGATCTTGCCGACTTCCTCAGCAGCCTTTGCGCGCCAATCTGTCTTGTTTCTCTGATCGTATCCAGCCATGACCTTCATCAGCTTGTTGGCCTCCTGCAGGTCCTGAGGCCCACCACGACGGATGAGCTCTTGGAGCTTTGCAGACTGTGCCTCTCGCTCTTCTGCCTCCATCTCCTCGGCGGATCGCAAGTTGTCGCTCGGATTCAGCACAGCGGCGTCCTCCTTCCGTACTTCTGGGAATATGTACCCCTTGTAGCTCAACAGCCTGTGCATGTCCCTGACAAATCCAAGGTCGTCCTTGTACCGCGACGTCTGGCATATCGTTTGCCGCCATTCTTCGATCAATTCGAGGATTCGAGCCTGGACGCGCGACGTGTGTACCGGTGGGCGCTCGGGGAACCGTCGGACAAGCTCGTTGAGAAACTCCTTGGTGGAGATCTGGAGGTGGAATGGGTAGCCGCAGTTCTTAACGCAGATGTCGAGGAGCTGTACACAGGTGAGCTATGGGGCGAGTATGGTGGGGCAGTTTCATCGTACACTGAGCGCAAGTAGGGCGACATTCTGGTTGCGATGGTTGACATAGTGTACAATCGACACGGCTGCCTCTCGGGGTCTGCATATTCGTGAGCCGCCTGGTCCGTCCCATTCAAAGTGGTGTGTCCGTACGCAGAGCCCTTCTTCTGGTTGATCAGGTCGGTGATCTCGAGGTTCAGCGCGAGGTTTGGCTCGAAGTTCTGCGGGTCGCACGCCTGCACTGTCTCACGGTCAGTCCCCCCAGGCTTCCCAATCACCCATTGTGGATTCCATACGAATGAAGCGCTGCAGCGGGCTGGTCGGGGCCTCGCCAAATGCGCCGTAGCGGTCGCGGGCGGCCATGCGTGCAGATGCTGCCTCCATTGCCGCCGCCGATGGAGCTCTGCTGGTATAGTTGGGAAACACGGTTGCGCACGGTTCGCGGAACTGGGGGGTAGGGACAGATAGACGTATGACGAGCACCCTATGCCTGATCGGGGTGCAGATTGAGGCGTGGGAGTTGGGATGAATGGCGGGTATGCAGCCAATGGATGCCCACCCGCACGGCGGACGCGGACGACTGCTGTGCCACGACAGCTTGGCGCCTCAACCTCCACTCTACAAAGCACTGAACCTCATCAACACCACGTGCAAAGACTGCCACTTAGATGTCGACATGAATTGAAGACGACCTGTAGTCTATCATTGCATCGAAAAAGTCCTGGAGGCCGAGTCACACAAGCCTAGGATGCTGGGTTCTCAGCCGAAGCATCTCGAGCTGTGTACTACAACAACATATAACCTGCCTAGCTATCACCACACATCGATACACCTGACTGAACGGAACTGCCTGCCTTATATAGACAACAGTCGGACGTTCTTTCGGTCATTCGTAGTGGCTTTCGCATTTACAAAGAAACACCCTGCGTCGATCATGCAATCAAGCAATCCTCCGTTTTGATTACCGCCTGCGCATGGCTCTCTCCATGACAAACAAAACAGCGTGATCGTATGTTTAGAGGACGGAGATTTGGCGTTTATGTTCTTCCTTCTTCCCATGGTGGCACGTACCTCTTCCTGCTCACCCGTCACCTCAAAGAGGACGTTTCATTCCGCTGAAACATCTAGCCTCACCGTTTGACAGGCATTGCTCCACCACGCAGCGGCAGAGCACCCCCTCCGCTCCATCGTGAATTTCCCTTAGCCATCCGTGGACGGAGACTTCCTCAGTGGCTTCGGCGCCGCTGCGTGGTAGACCGTATATGCTCGAGTTCGATGTCATGGAGCGTGAGTATATAGGTAGGGGTTTCCACTCAAGCATTTCCCAATCATACATTCATTTGTCCTTTTTGAACATTCCATTCGTTTCAGTCTCTCGTTCTTCACTTCATTATGGTCAAGTTTGAGCTCCTGGCCGCTTCGGCCTTTGCTATGGGTGCGCTGGCACACCCCACCATCAAGCACATCGGCAGCGAGAAGCGCTTCTGCGCCAACGAGGCCCCCGAGAGCATCTTCGCTCGCGACCTGACCTCGCGCGCCACCATCCCCAAGGCCACTACCTGGAACCCTCCCTCGTCGATGGTCACCGCCCTCGACCAAGTCTGGAAGCAGACCCTCAAGGAGAACCCCGACGGCCTCAAGGACAAGAACTGGATCACCGACCAGCTCATTGCCAACAATGGCAGCATCAACTACTGTGTGCGCTGGAACACAGACGCGCACAAGAGCACCGCTGCGGACCGCACAAAGATCACCACCGCGCTCCAGCGCTCCCTGCAGAAGTGGTTCGACGTGCTCGTCGGCTTCGAGGGCTTCCCGCTCACCAAGCTGTCCGTCAAGACCGTCGGCTACGCCGTAAAGGACAAGAGCCTGATCCAAGGCTCCACCAACGGGCTGGACATCTACACCACCGCCGACGCCGACGGCGTCCCGGAGTGCGACACCCGCTGCTACCGCGGCGCGCACCTCGACGACCCGAATGGCATTTCATCCTGCCCCGGCGGCGAGGACAGCCGCTACGACATCAGCCTGTGGCTCGACAAGTCTCTTGAGGGCGAGATGGGCGGCTACGGATACAACTGGGGCGAGGAGCTGGGTCCCGATTACGTCCTTGACAACCTCGACTCAGATAACATCCACATCTTGCTGCACGAAATGGGCCACGGCTTTGGGCTGCTGGACTTCTACGACTGGGTTCCTGAGGGCCAGACTAGCTTTGTTATGATGGCGGGAAGTGCGATGGAGATTACCGAGTTTGATGCGTGGATGCTGAGGGATTGGTACCGCAAGCTCAAGGCCGCTCGTGGCTGGTAGGCTGAGATAAGTCTACCGACCCGGTTGTATCTCCTTGGCTGAAGGTCCGTACGCTTTGTTTGTGGTTGTGTGAGGTGATGCGTACTAGTCTTAGGTTTTGAGGGTTCGATCTTGGTCTTCTTGCGTTCTGATCCTGTCGGTCACTGCGGATGGACAAGCGTGCCGACGCCAGAGGTGAAGTGCGAACTTTTTGTACATATTATTTCCTTACACTACATATTTCTCAATCAACCATAGCCTTTTTGCATGGTCGAACATTTTAGCCTTGCACCCAATGCCTCGCTTCATACTGATGCCACCTTTTCCTTTTCCTTTTCCTCCACCATCTCAACTAACGACTCTGCACCGCTCACGCGGCAATCAGCAAGAAGTCCTTGACAAGGTACGCAGTATACGCCGCCAACCCAACCAGCACGCCCTGCGATCCGTAGTACCCAACAATGCGTCCCGGGCCCATCGAGTCCTTGATCATCAGGCCTGCTTCGGCGTGGCTGATTCGGAATGCGAAGAGCGCGCCGAGTGCCCAGTTCAGATATGTGCGGTTCGCGCCGTTCAGCTCGGCGAGCAGCGCGATGGCCAGGGCTAAGGGGACGTTCTCGGCGAAGTTGAGCTGGGCGCGTGTTGCGACGTAGAGCGGGTCTTTGACGCCTTTTGTGGGGTCGGTTGAGTCGCCCATGTATCTATGCTGTGTTAGTGTGTGTGGGATGAGGGTGATGCAGCTTTGTTGTTGTGGTGAGCGAAATGGCCGTGTCGGCATTGTATCAAGGCCTGGGTATGGAAAGATGTGTAAAGAGATAAGGGCTGTCGTACGTCTTTGAGTTCAGGCGGTGGTATACGATGCGGTTCTGCAGGAAGATGTAGTATGCAGCGAACGGCGCGGCCCAGGTCGCGGTCGCAGGGGCGAGGAGTGGCATAGGAACACCGAGGCCGACTTTGGTTGCCATTGTGAGCGATGGGATGGCTATCAAGGTGGTTTAAGGGTAGTATGTGAAGGTTGACTGGTGATATAGCTGTTCTCGGAGGTAAGGAGCTCAGATGTTTTGGTCGGAGCTATTCCGGTGGTGACGTCCGTCAAGGATCTAGCTCTGTGTTTAGCGCGTTGAAGGGTGTGGATCATCCGAGAGACGTTTTGAGGCTGATTAATATGAACATGATATGATTGTATGGATTTGTAGTCGTTGTGATAGAATCAGAGCAGACATACATCAGTCAACCATTTCTGGCTGTGACCAGAAAGTCAAACGAAGCTGAATCAAAGATTGCTGACTTTTACGTCGAATCGCTTGTCTCGAATACGAAGAGTATGACTTGAAGATAGATGATATGAACATGCAAGGGTATCGTACAGATGTGACAAGCTTCAGCCCTCGCTGCGAAGTGTCAACATGCAAAGTGTACAGTCGTAATTTATGCTTTGTGGTAGATCACCGCCGCTGTGTGTTCCGTTAGCCTTTCTTCCTTACGAGCAGTATGATTAAACTGACTGGCTTCATGTGCTCAGCGTCGTTATCCTTGTTGTCCTCTCGAACTTCTTTTAGCATCTTGTCGATGCCTCGTTCTGACAATGCTTTCTGTGGCGAGCTTTAGCTGGTCGTTCTTCACACGTGATTGCAATAACCCACCGATAAGCACTTCTCATACTGGTCGAACATAGGCTTGCACTCATCGGTAGTCGAGGTACCCCTCAGAAACTCTAGACTCGATTAACAAAGTCCTTGAAAGCACTTCGATTTGACGTACTCTCACTATACCACTTCAGGAAGCAGTTGTCATATTTCCTTCTTGCCGTCAGCAATTCATACTACAGACAGCATAACAACCACATACTCCTTGACTTCGTTGCACTCTGGTGCCAAAGATGCAGACATGATGCTGGATGTGCAGATTGTAGAACAGAGAAAGACCCACCAGCGGCGATGAAGGTCGCGCCTGCCTGCAGCTCTTATCGATAGCACGTGCCAAGACCTTGAATTCTTTCTAAGAAAGTTGCGACAGGCACAATTCCACGCCATACATCGCCTGCGTCAACAAAGACGCTGCGCTTTCAAATCGCCGCCGAACCCACCGCTGAAGCATGCGCAGGCAGTAAAGACGTCATGGAATCCTTCAAATCGCTTCAGGACGAGATTCAAAAGGCCCTAGTCTCGACAACGCGCTCCGCGACACGCATCGCCGGCGCAGACATTGCCTTCCAGAGGTCGCTGAATCCAGATGTGGGTACGGCCCTCGATGCGCAGAATGGGCGCCTTCTCCATCTTGCGCAACGCCTTCTCGAGAACGCTGCCGCGAGCTCGGACGCTGTAGGTCCCAAGCTACCCGACGTCGAATCCATAGACGGCAATTGGAGGGCGGTCGTTGATGTCATCGACAGCTTGCTTGAGAAGGCCGACACCAGTCTTGACGAGTACACGGGTGTAGTGAAGCGATTGAGTCCCGGTGCGGACCAGGTAAGGACAATGACGTGTACTGTGCATAGGTATATGCTGACTAGAATGCAGGCCGCTGTAAAGCCTCGACCCAATATCGCCGAGAGGAAACACCTTCCAAAGCCCCAACTTACATTCGATAATGTGCCCACCAACGACGAAACTGGCGGCTTCCGCCCACTGCTGGTCACGAAGCCACACGCGAAGATCCCGCTGGAGGAGTGCCTGAAGACCTTCAAGGACAGCAAGGGCCGAGAACAGTACCCCCACCCATACCAGACCGAAATTGAGACTTATAAATTCCCAAAAGCTGTCTACGAGCACGCCGTACCGAAACAATACCCACCTTTCGAGGAGACTACCGCTACATTTGTCGATACACCGGAGGCAGTCGATGCTATGTTGGCTGAGCTGAAGACCGCAAAGGAGATGGCCATCGATTTGGAACATCACGACAACCGTACATACATCGGCATGGTATCATTAATGCAGATCAGCACGCGCGACAAAGACTGGATCGTAGACACATTAAAGCCTTGGAGGCGGAAGCTGGAATGTCTGAATGAGGTCTTCGCGGACCCCAACATTCTAAAAGTTCTGCACGGGTCATACATGGACGTGATCTGGCTCCAGCGAGATCTTGGCCTCTACTTGGTTGGCCTGTTCGACACTTACCACGCAGCACGGTCGCTCGGCTACCCAGGCGCAAGTCTGGCTTACCTGCTGGAGAGGCATGTCAACTTCAAGGCGCAGAAGCAGTACCAGATGGCTGATTGGCGAACACGGCCGCTCAGCAAGGAGCTGTTTGACTACGCTCGTGCAGATACACATTTCCTACTCTACGTCTACGACAAGATGCGGAATGAATTGGTGGAGAAGTCGGATTTCTCAGACCCTGACAAGGACAAGGTCACCGATGTGCAAGAAAAGTCGAAAGAGTATGCCTTGCAGCGGTACGAACATCCAGTTTATGATCGTGAGCTTGGTCTTGGGCCAGTTGGCTGGCACAAGGTCATATCCAAATCGCCCGTTACCTTCACACCACAGCAATTCGCCGTCTTCAAGGCGGTGCACCAATGGCGTGACACACTCAGCCGGAAGGAGGACGAAAGCACGTTCTTCATCATGCCCAACCACGCACTGTTCAGTATCGCACGTTCTATGCCGCTAGACAAGCCGGCGCTATACGCCGCCATACAGCATGTCTCGCACATCGTCCGAGCACATGCGGACGAGCTTGTTGCAGTCGTCGCACGGGCGAAGGAGGAAGGCATTGATGGACCGGAGCTGGCCGACGTCCTCACAAAGATCAACGATATGAGGGAAGCAGAGAAGGCAGCAAAGTACGCTTCTGAGACACCGAAGAAAGCATTAGCCGAGCCAGCGGTGACAGCTGTTGAGACTGCGCCACTGCAAAGCGGCGTTGCCGTACCAGCCGAGCGAATGTCTTCTTCAGATTTCTGGGGTGGACTGTGGTCCACAACACCACAGTTCGATAGGCAAAACACTATCGATGTCGCCCTTGCCCTTCCTTTACCACCATTGACCGCGGAGATCTTCGCCGAGACCAACGGCAAGTCTGAAGCCGACACCCCCAAGGCCGAAAAGCCACAGCACACATTTGTTCCCAAGGAAGACCGACCACAAGAAGACCAGAGGACCGATATGTTTGTTGTCAAACAGCTCGGTGGCAAGAAGAGGAAGCGAGCAGAGGCCTCTGAGGCAGGAACACCAGCGAAACCCGCACTCGATCCCATGACGAACGACGAGATCATGCTCGATGGCAACCAAGAAGACGACGAAGAGGCTGCACGAGCCGCCAGGAAGGCCGCTCGTAAGGCCGAGAAGAAACAGAAGAAGAAAGAAGCACAAGCTGTGTCCCTCAATGACGCCGGCGAACCCGCCTTTGACTATGCCAATGCGCCGACAGTCCTACATGCTGCCGATGAGCAAGCGAAGAAGGATGCAAGGGACAGGAAGAAGGATAAGAAGGACAAGAAGAAGAAGGGCTTCCAGGGCTTTGCAGGTCTTACGGATGCGCCTAAGGGGCTGCCGAGGGCGCAGAAGGAGATTGCTGGCAGGAGTAAGACGTTCACGAAATAAAAGTGGGTGTCATATAGCATTAGCTGGGCGTTTGTGGGCGCATCATCAGTCTTGCATTGTTTCTCTATAGTTTTGCATGATACCTTGCTATGGCGGTATCAATTGACGTCTGCTTGCCTCAAGCGAGTACGCGATCTATTCTCTCGATTATATCAGCAAATGTGTTTGTGACTTAGGCTAGAAGACTGCAGTCATCTCAAAGGCTTGTCGTGTTCCTCCCGTGGATTTTTTAGGGAACAAACTGATCTTCCGGCACAATCGTCATACGACTTCTTCTGCGACAAGTCTACGCTTGGCCATTGTGAGAAAACTTGCGTTGCCGTCGTACACATCTCCAGTCTGCAACTTCTCATGTGTTCACTTCCCAACTTCGATCTGCAGATCGTTGCTGAGCTTCCTGATCAGGTAATCACTCCCGTCAGACTGTTCGTTGAACTCGCCAAGGAGTTGAACGGAAGGCTGGCGCCAAAGCTAGGCTATGTAGCTGAACCCGTGGGGAAGACGCATTATCTCAAGGTCATCGAATTTGTTCTCTTGGTGATATGTGATCTTGATGAGGCACGATATTGAAAGTCGATGATGATGGTCCAACGCACGTGCCATAATGTTAGAGCTGCTTCCTCGCTCAATTCTCCGCGATTGAACAGTTTTGAGAATGTAACACATATCGTATAGCATAGGACGACAACATGAAGAATGCTGACAGTATGCTCATAACGCTCACCAGGGGATGAATTGCGATCGCACAGACGTCTGGCATCATTCTTCGATCATTGATGAAGTTCTCGTCTCGACGCCGAAATAAGGCCCTCTGGTTTACGAGGACCCACATAACTTCCTTAACAGAAGAGCGCGCAACACCAAGCCGCAACAGCTCCTGAACCTCCCACTCTAGACATACCGAAATACTGAATTCATTTTGAAGCTGATGCGGACAGCGCCGTATTCATCTGCCGAACTCGCTACTTGTACCGACGCCAACAGGCGCTCCCGCACTGCCAAGCAGAGGCGCTTCAAAACGATCAAGTCTTGCGGCCGCCACCCATGCTCCGCGACGAGTTAACCCATGCCAGCCAAGAGACTGCCCCGCAAAGCGTCCGACCAAGGAGAACGCCGTTGTATGTTGGCGGCGCTCGCTGCAGGTCTTGTATGGACTCGGTAAGCATCTGCATGGTGAAAAGCCCCTGCTCAAACACTTTTTATCCGCCGCGGAGTAGTGCATCTTTGAAGCTAGTCGAGCCCGAATCAATCCTTTCTGCCTCAGAGCAACTGCCGAATCTTTTGTCCAGTGTCTAGTCCTACGCCGTGATTACACTCCAGAGTCTTGTGAGGCAAGCCGTAACGAACAGCCAATTCTTATATGGACTGTGCTCTTCCCCAGATTCTTTACCCCAGACTGACGAGTTACACCCCTGACTCACGACCTTGAACTGTGTGGGGCCACAGTGCGACAGCGGAGGACTTTTCACAGATTTGATTCTTTCCTCTCAACAGAAATACTCAGAGTCTTCAGCATCATGGCACATCTCGAAGAGAAAGGGCAGGCTGTCCTTTGTACGTCTGATCCATCGCGACTGTCGACAGGCGCTGACATGAAGGCTGAAGACGAAGGCGCTACCTCGCCCAGCGATCGCTCGACTGAAGAGTTCACATGGACTGAAGAAGAAGAGACAGCCGTCCGAAGGAAGCTCGACAGAGTCATCGTGCCCTTGACAACGTTTCTCTACTTGTTGTGTTTCCTCGACCGGTACGTATAGCATCCTTCGAGCTACCGGATGTTCTGACGTATTGCAGTGCCAACGTTGGAAATGCGCGTATTCAGGGTATGGCCAAGGACCTGCACCTCGTTGGCTACCGGTTCAACTGGGTTACTTCAATCTTCTACATCGTCTACATGTTCGTTGAAGTGCCCAGTAATATCCTGCTCAAGAAGATCGGACCAAAGTATTACCTTCCCTTGCTTGTAGTCGGGTTCGGATTCGTTTCGCTGTGCACAGCTTTCGTACACAGCTTTCAGGGCCTTCTGGTTGCGCGCGCCATGCTCGGTGTCTTCGAAGGTGGTGTCATGCCGTGAGTACCTCCAGGTCATCCTACTGTATTGCGTCAACTTACATCTTCTAGCGGCCTTGCATTCTTCATCACATGCTTTTACAAGCGCAACGAGCTTTTGTTCCGTATCGGTATCTACATATCAGCTGCCAGTATGGCTGGTGCTTTCGGAGGCCTTCTGGCTACTGGTCTGGCTCGTATCCCTCCATGGGGCGCATCCTCAATGGTCATCCACACCTGGCGCAACATCTTCTTCTTTGAAGGCCTTTTCACCGTGCTCGTCGGCCTCGCCGCGCCTTTCTTCATGCCAACAACTCCGGGCGAGTGTTGGTTCTTGAACGAGCGGGAACGACGAATTGCGCACGAGCGCTTGATATCGAAGACCGGCGCCGGAGAGCACGAGAAGGTCCAGCCACGTCATGTCAAGCGAGCGGTGTTCAACATCACCAACTATATTTGCGCTTTTGGTTTTTTCTTTATCAACATTACTGTTCAGGGTATATCCCTGTTCTTGGTAAGTCATTTGAATGGCTACAATGTGGCAAGCGCGGTGTCAGGTCACATGCTAAAGTATGTTATAGCCTACAATTCTAAACGATCTTGGATGGACAGCCACCAAAGCTCAGCTCTACTCCGTTCCCCCTTACGTATGCGCTTGTCTTGTCGCCATCGCCGTCGCGTTTGCCAGTGACAAGACCAACCGCCGCGGTATCTACCTCGCCGTTTTCACGATCCCTGCAATTGCTGGCTTCGCTATCCTGCGCTGGGTTACCGACCCCAATGTTCGCTACGCAGGTATCTTCCTCATCACCATCGGTGCCTTCCCTGGTGGTCCTGGTTTCCTTGCTTGGGCGACCAACAACGCCGGCAACCCTTCCGTACGCGCAGTCTCAACTGCATACGTCGTCACTCTCGGTACCGCTGGTGGTATTCTGTCGACCTGGACATACGTCGCCAAGGATGCGCCGAAGTACCCGACTGGTCACACTATCAACTTGGCAGGTCAATGTTGTGTCTTGATCCTGGCTGTCGCTGGCATTTGCTATTCGAAGTGGGAGAACAAACAGAGAGACTTGGGCCGTCGCGACCACAGACTCAACGGCTTGAACGAGGAACAGGTTCGCGACTTGGGCTATAGGTACGTGTTACGTTTTCTGATGTATGTGCTAGCTGCTAACGATCTGCAGACACCCGGAGTTCCGCTACATTCACTAAGCAATGTTGATCTGCCTGGCGAGGACTTATGCCTAAATGGCTATTCTCCATATTTAACAGCGTTTCCATTGACTCAACTCATGGACATGAATCGAAATTTTTCGACTCACTCTACTGTTTCTGCGTGACGTGCACTTCTGTTTACCACTCACTTCGATGATCTGAACCGAATACAACCCATAGCCACCCAGAGACCTTCGAATTCCCACTAGCGATCTGAGACATATGAGACCAATCGATTGACTATCCCATGCCTTGTGTTCCTGCTCGTTGCCGGATCTTGCCATTTGCCTACGAATAGACCCAAGCTCACGCAGAAGGCGCGTTCGAGCAATGACGTGATGCCAACCCAATATGACATGCAGAAGCAGCCACACGTGCTTATAAATGCCTGTCGTGATACCTTAGCAATGCTTGACTTAACAACAGACATCCAGCCGTCTTCAACGGACCGACTGAATTGAACAACAACTTAGCTGCTCGTAAATTCACAAGGCGCAGTGTTCCTATTTGCCCCGCATCTCCACTTCGGTACGCCCTACATGTTCAACTTCACTCCGGTACAAAGCCAACATCAACTACCTCATGCCTGACAACATTAACAGTCCCCATTCGCAATGGCGTCCGAAAGTCCCAAGAAAGTACTCATCTTTGGTGCGACTGGTGTGATTGGAAAATTCATCATCCAGGAGGTTGTTAATGCACGATCGTCGTTTGACAAGATTGGGTTGTTCACATCACCGGAAACAGCGAAAAATAAGCCGAGTGAGATTAACGGCTGGAAAGAGAAGGGTGTCGACATCAACGTTGGTGATGTGAACTCTGAAGAGGATGTCAAGAAAGCTTACGAAGGTACCACATCCTGAATGCAAGCCTGTCACACACGGGGCATTTAACTGACAGCCGCAGGCTACGATACAGTCATCTCCGCCCTCGGTCGCAATGTAATCTTGACTCAGATCCCCTTGATCAAGCTCGCCGAAGCCTCCCCAAGCATCAAATACTTCTACCCCTCCGAATACGGCACAGACATCGAATATAACACCACCACCTCCCCGCACGAGAAACCGCACCAGCTCAAACTCCAAGTACGCAAGTTCGTTCGTGAGAACATCAAGAAGCTCAAAATCACCTACCTCGTCACGGGACCGTACTCGGATCTCTTCTTTGCGCCAAACAAAGATCCACGTATCGGATCATTCGACGTGAAAGGACAGAAAGCAACCCTGTTAGGTACCGGCGAGGAGAAAGTCAGTTTCACGACTATGCGGGATGTTGGCCGTCTTCTCGTTGCAGCGCTCAAGACTCGAACATCGGATTCGGAGAGAATCTTGAAAGTGAACTCATTTACGGTGACAGGTAAAGAAGCTCTCGCCGAGTTTGAGAGGCAAACTGGTGCAAAGTGGGAGGTGTCGTACACTTCATTGGAGGAGTTGAAGAGGTTGGAGGCGCAGGCTTGGGAGGAAGATTGGCCGTCGAAGACGCCGCTCACGCTGCGACGCATCTGGACCGAGGGCGGAACATTGTACGAGAAGCGGGATAACGGAACGATCCACTTCGATGATGGTTTGGATACGCTGGCAGATCAAGTTGGGAGCATTATCGCCAAGCACGGTTAGTTATGGTCAATGTGCTATACTGACGAAGAGAGATAAAGCTATGAGAGCAGCTTCTATTCACCAAGCTATCTAATGTGAGTGCATTGAGCTCAGCGACCGACATACTTCAACTCCAGCCACCTTGCAGGCGGGTAAATAATCATCGTCAGACCCATTGCAACTGGTAGCCCCAGATCCGCACCATCACCGACAAGTGCCGCAATCGGACCAGTGAAATATGTCTGGTACATGCACAACACAGCGCCAACCCAACCAATAATGAAAGCCAGCAGCGCCGCAAATCCGTGAGGAAGCAGATCTTTGCGATTCCAGATCTCCCAGTCAAAGTTGCCCTTGCGGAAGATGAACTCATCCTGAAGAGTCATAGTAATCCAGATAATCGTCCAGTATCCGATCAGACTCAGCCAGTTGATGAAGATATCGAAGAGCGAGTCGCGACCCGCAATAGCGACGATGGTGAAAACGATGCACGTAAAAGTACTCCAGATTGGGCGAGGGATCTTCGCCCATGGTCCGCCGAGTTGCTGCCAGTTGAGTGCCGCAGCGTAGGTACCGGGGATGTTGTTTGCCGCAATACAGACAGCAAGGATGACGCAGCAGAACTTGCCAAACGCGTTGAGTGGGCTGAAAGACTCCACGACTAGAGCACCGATGCCGTGGTTGTCGAATGCCTGCTCCCAGTTGGGGTTGAGTAGCAGGCCGGATCCGAGACCGATACCGAGGAACTCGATGAGGAGCTTGCCTGTCGTGATGCCACATGTTGTTGCTGCGAAGGTACCCCACCGGCTGGTGGTCTTTGGGTAATATACGACGTAGTCGGCGGATGCGGAAGACCAACTCAATGGTCCAGAAGCCACGAGGAAGAAGTATGAGAGACGGTTGCCGTGAAGAACTGCGCCTGTTCCGCGGGAGGGTGTGTGAGTGTCGAAATGTGGACCAGCAACGCCGATCAGAACGAAGAGGACGAGGACAGTGGGTGCCCAAACGAATTGCTCGAACTTGTAGAACCACCTAGATGATATATTAGTAAAGACATCCGGGGCATACTGGAAGTAACTCACTTGATGCCAAAAGTAACCACAACCCAGGTAATGAGCGCGACAATGATGATACCAACAATAACCGACATGCCGCCACCATTGACGGCAGAAAGCAAGAGACCACCAACCAAACAGTCGATGAGGCCGTATCCGATCTCGATGGCGAGGTTGAGAATAACACAGAGTTTTGATGGCCACCATCCCATTGTGTACTTGGCAACATTTAGTGTGCGAAGACCTGACCAGGGACCGAATGTTGAAATATAACCAGTGCAGACGGAACCGAAGATGGTGCCGAACATGCATATGAGGATCGAGTCCGTCAGTCCTAGACCGTAGCTGACGGGACCCAGCACACCCAAGGTCAGTTGGTTAGCTGTACAGTTCATTGAGAACCAGCTTAAAAGTGGTCAGTGTATTGTAGCGCCAATACGTACGTGGTACGTACATAGTATACATGTGAATGTAGTCCTTCAAGGCTATGGGTCGCTCTCGTAACTCCTCTGGAATGCGCTCAATTCCTCGTGCCTCAACACCACATACTGCATCTAGCTTGTTGCAGAAGCGTTGAAGAGCATTGACTGGCTGGCTAATGCCGAGTTCGACGGTGGATGGTGATCGATGGGTGGAAACATCGGCTTTCTCGAGGTCGGCCATCTTTTCTGACATATCGATGTCTGGCATTTTCTCTGTAGACATGGATCCTATGTGCTGAGTAACGCCCAAGGTGATGCTCGGATGTCACAGTATATACAATGGAACCGGATGCCACAATAGGCTGATTGGCTTTTGCAAGAAGGATCCGGTAGTTTGGGATCGACCACGATGATGACCGTCTCGTTATATGTCAGACAGTCACTTCGTCCATGTCCGTATGCGCATTCATGCACGCTTGCCGACCTGGGAGACCAAGGCATGATTTTCACGAGAGTGGGACGAGCCAGTCCGTTCCAGGCTTACGCCTATCTGCAATAGTGTATCCTATCTCCCCTATCTGCAATGGTGCTTCATAACCTGGGGTTTACATGAATGGTCTACCGGGTCCCTGACAAGCGGAAGATAATGGTGGATCCGTTGATAGTCGCGCCAAGTTGCGGGGGCGGCTCAGTGTGCAGTGCGGGCCGTTCATGTTGGAGAGCCAATCAGGTTGCAGTTCTGGTGCCGCCCACTCTTGGGAGTGAATGCTCCCACTCTCGAGTGCAATATGAGACTAAAGAGACAATGTGACATAAACGGCTCCCTTACATCGACCATTCAGAATGGCTTCACGGAAGGGCTAAGCTCCACGATATGATGACCATCAATCTGTAAATCAAACGGGAGCCCGGATGTGAATGCAAATGCGCCTGGTTACGCAGACCTTGTCGGCAGCCTCAGCTGCAGGCTTCCAGGACCCGTGTCTAAAGTTTGAGTCTCTTGCACCAAAGGGCGCATGTTGTGAAGGCTCGCTCCCATAGGTGACAGAGATCGGAGCCATCGCAAGCACGTGCAACAGTGGAGATAGTGCAAGGTCTGGAATTAATCCAGACAGTGCAGCTCAATGTGACGGTGGCTCTTACGATCATATTATGTTGCAAAGGGTACAGCGGCGGACTTGAATGTGATGGTAGTTTTGCGCTGTTTCCAAGTGGCACTGTGTGATGAGATCTCGCCCATGTGTGAATTTTCATTGTCGATACGTCAGTCACAAGTAATCACAGAACAAGACATACGTACGCTCGAGAAAACTTACGTATGACTGCAGGTATGACACGAGGTTCATGTATCCGGGCAGTATTCTTTGAACAGCTCACCGTCCCAGCGCGCAGTTCTGTTATGTCGACTTCGCATAACAGAATGCATAAGTAATCGGACTGTAGCCACCAGATTGTGGCAAATACTATCGAGATGCCACCACGTACGGACTGTAGTACGGTCTGTCAGCTTCTGGCCGAGTCTCACGGCAGTTCCAAAGAACGAAAGGCCCGGGTCTTCTCACTGCAATCATAACAGCGTCAATGCTCAGCTTGTGCCGAGTTCGTGCATCCCACTCCCTATCGTGGCAGGTCTCCACCCGCTGGAGCTCAATGGCTTTGCACTTAGCGTTCTGTATGAGCGCGAGAGTAACATCGAGGTCGTCGAAGCAGCAGCTAGCACCTAGAACGCCGATCGCGAAGCCAGTGTTGGAACTGTAAAGGTGATCAGCGTGCATCTCGTATCTGGGAATGGTAATGAGTAGTGATTACAGAGCGACGACGCACTTGATAATGAGATGTGCATATCGCACCGCCGACACCCGCTCAGGCGCATGCAACTTTAGCTCTTGAAACCAGGGGTGCTATAGTGCCTCGACGACAGCCTCCTCTCAAAGAGGTATCAGTTTCAGACGCATCCTCGCCCAAGGTTGGGCAAGGTCATAGCAATGATTGTGTTGAAACGACTGTCATTGCTCAAGATCTACACGACGATGTCGACTCGTGTTCGGGAGCAGTCAAAGACATACAAAACTCACAGCCTGCACCTAATCCGGCCAGATTGCACCACTCACTACAATAGAGGGGGTTCAAGGACAGTAAGAGGGTGGACCAGTTTATGGTGGGAGATTGGCGATGCGCGTGTTGTCCTTGCTAGAACAGTATTCTGTACGCACGCACGATGCCGAGGTCAGAACAATGGAGATGACTGTGACTGCGAAGGCACCCGTCGCGAAGAAAACATCCTCAAAGTCCAACAAGACGATGGACGATTACACCTTCACATATCCTCCATTTTGTACACTTCATATGCGGGCTCTTCGTAAGGATGGGCGCTGTGGACTTGTCAGTAGGCACGTCTACAACGTATCGTGATCATGATTTACTCCCTCAACGCCTTCACTGCTTCCACTGCAGTGTCTCTACCTAAGCAGATCGCCTCCACCCTGTACTCTTCGACCTCTTCAAGCGTGCCGACTTTGCCTATCTGCGCCGTGTCAGCCTGCTAGGCTAGCACATACTCGTTTTCTGAGGAGATGTACGTGTGGATTCGCCGCATCGCCCGGCCTGAATTGTCCTGTACCCTTCGATGTGAAACAACATTCAGTGTAGCCACCAGTTCCTGGGAAGTGGCCGGCGCCTGCAGCGAAGATGGCGGTCTTGCATGCAGAGAGGGCGCTAGGTGGGACGAAGAAGACGAGCTTAAACTTTTGAAGGGTGCACATCCTCACAAACTTATTTTGTGTGGTTCGTGGAGAACTGTGCTGTCAGGAAGAAGATGAGAGTGACTTCAAAGAGGTGATGTTCTGAGACTGAAGTGAAGAGGGGCTGCACCCGCTGCTTCGAGAAACATCAACATGCATGGGCTCCGTTACGACTGCCTCATGAGGCAGCGCTCTGAAAAGAGAAACGCAGAGCAATATTGATTCGCATATCTTACATTCAAGGTAGCATATGACATTATTCTTTCGATGTGTGTTGTTGTTTATCTGTTGAAGGGCTGCTCTGTGAAACTGGCAGCATGACAGCCCCGGGTTTCATGCGATAATGTATGACCGGCGGGCAAGCTTGTAAACGAAGCAGCATTAAATTGTTTGGTTTGCAACGATCTCCGTCATCTTCCATTGTCCAACTCCACTCGAACGGCGTTCAACGTGAGAGTGGGGCAGGGAAAACGCGACACGTGCTAGCGTGTTGTGGTGGTCATAGCGCGTAAACATTGGCTCGCACAAGTGTGGAGCACTCACCCACCAGACGGTCATTTCGACACTCACTAACACACAGGCAACGACATTATGCCTTCGACCGCACCTCGACGAGCCACGCGCACTTCGCGCCAAAAGGCGCCAGTAGTCGATGAGTCCGACAATGACGAGAACAGAACCCCTTCCCCAGAAGTCGAGGAAGAGGAGGAGGAGGAGGAGTTCACACCGGCACCAGCACCACTTAAGACTGGGAGAGGGTGCGGGCGTCCTAGGAAAAGCGTGGCCCCAGTATCTGAGGAGCCAACACCCAAGCCGGCAAAAACAACGAAGACCACAACAGGAAAGCCAAGAGGGCGACCGAAACGCGCAACTGCGGTCGCTGAAGAGCCAACGCAGATAGAGACTCCCCCGGAGAGCAGTCCACAATCAGTAGCTCCCACAAAGAGTGCGCCTAAGAAGCGCGGGCGAAAGCCACGGGTATCAGTTGAGAAGGACAACGTTGATGAAGGTAGGAAATCCCTGCGACTAAATCCTTCGGTCGCCGAGTCTGGTCCTGATCCTCTATTAGCACACGAATCAGAGTACGAACTAAAGGAAGCTTCTGCTACTCCTGCCCCCGAAGCCGAGCCCAGCGATGCCGGCGACCGAACGCCTCGAGCCGCACAAACACCACAGATTGAAGAGGAGACACCGAGAGTCAGCACTGCTGTGAAACGGCAAAGAATCGAGGTTGTGGTGAAGTCAGAACCCGCCGAGGATGAGCTCATACAGAGCACTGTAGAGGAAGAGACAGTGGTTGCTGAGCCAGTTGTGGCAGAGCCAGCAGCAGCCACAGCCAAATCGCCAGAAGCAACGTTGAAGCCATCAGAGACTCCTGATGCAATCGCGCCATCACAACCGCCACCGACACCGAAGGTGATTGAGAAGGTCAACGCAAACCACACGGTGCTGGAGAGGCCAATGGACATTGTCGCGAAGAGGCGCGCAGCAGCTGTGCCCTTATCGCAGGAACCAGCTCCACCAAAACAGCGCACTGTCATCACATGGCTTGTGCTGACGAACTTCAAGAGTTACGCCGGGCGACAGGAAGTTGGTCCTTTCCATTCTTCGTTTTCCTCTGTGGTTGGACCGAACGGTTCCGGCAAATCGAACGTTATCGACTCGTTGCTCTTCGTCTTCGGTTTCCGTGCCAGCAAAATGCGGCAAGGCAAGATCTCAGCACTGATCCACAACTCGGCACAACACCCGGACCTCGACTACTGCGAAGTCGAAGTCCACTTCCAGGAGGTTATGGACACACCGAGTGGCATCGCTGAGGTGATTCCGGATTCACAGCTGATCATCTCGCGGCGAGCGTTCAAGAACAACTCCAGCAAGTACTACATGAACAAGAAGGAGTCCAGCTTCACCGATGTTACAAAGTATCTGAAGGGCAAAGGTGTGGATCTAGATCACAAGCGTTTCTTGATTCTACAGGGTGAAGTCGAATCAATCGCGCAGATGAAGCCAAAAGCACTCACCGAACACGACGACGGCCTTCTCGAATATCTCGAAGATATCATCGGCACATCGAAGTACAAGACACCGATCGAAGAGTCCGCCGCTGAAGTTGAAACGCTCAACGAGACTTGCATGGAGAAGAACAACCGTGTGCAACACGTGGAGAAGGAAAAGGGCGCGCTTGAAGAAAAGAAGAACAAAGCACTTGCCTACATCCGTGACGAGAACGAGCTTGCAACCAAGCAATCCACGCTGTACCAGCTCTACATTTCTGATTTCGACGATCACATCGAGGTCACGCAGGAATCGGTCGGCCAGATGCAGGCTCAGCTTGACGAAGAGCTGCAGAAGCATCAGGGCAACGAGGAAGGCATAAAAGAGCTCGAGCGACAATACAAGAAGGGCGTCAAGGCGTATGAGCAGCTCGAGAAGCGACACCAAGAGTTCCAGAAGGAAGTTGGGCGCATCGACAAGGAGGCAGTCAAGTTTGAGGAGAAGAGAAAGTTCCTAGCCAACAAGCAGAAGAAGCTTGAGAAGACCAAGGAAACGAGCAGCTACAGCAGATCTGAGGCCGAGACTTTGGCTAAGCAATACGCCGCGGATCTGGAGCGCTACGCCGAAGAGATGCAAGAGCTGGAACAAAACATGAAGGTTGAAGAGAAAGAGCTCGAGCGCGTCCGCATGGCCCTCGCCGGCAAGACACAAGGCCTCTCTGATGAGATTGCAGCGAAGCAGAAGTCTCTGGAACCATGGAGCGCGAAGATCAACGAGAAGCAGTCCGCGATGGCTGTAGCGCAGAGTGAACTCGACATCATCCGCGAGAGGGAGAACGCTGGAGCCAAGGGCATCGCTGAAGTCGAAGCCAAAATTGAGGCTCTGCAAGAATCGAAGGAGAGCAAAGTTGGCGAGCTTCAGGAATGTAAGACAGCCAAGAAGCAGATCACAAAGGAGTTGCAAAGCATCCAGGCCCAGATCGAAGAGTTGGCACAGAAGGAGGCGCCGCTGCGATCTAAGCTGTCGGGAGCACGCGCAAAGGCTGACGAAGCACGCTCGAACTTCTCTGCCAACCAGACACAGGGCAATGTTCTGACGGGTCTCATGCGTCTGAAGGAGTCGGGTCGTATTGATGGCTTCCATGGCCGACTGGGCAACCTGGGTACAATTAACCAGAAGTATGACGTGGCAATCTCTACTGCTTGTCCTCAACTAGACAACATGGTTGTTGATACCGTCGAGTCTGGTCAGCAATGTATCGAGCATCTGCGCAAGAATAACCTCGGTCGCGCCAACTTCATCTTGCTCGATCGCCTTGCCAAGCGCGACATGTCGACCGTCGATACGCCCGAGAACGTACCTCGTCTTTTCGACCTTGTCAAGCCTAAGCATGACCTACTCAGGCCCGCCTTCTTCCACGTCCTGCAGAACACCCTCGTCGCAGAAGACCTTGATCAAGCAGAGCGCATTGCCTATGGTGCCAAGCGATGGCGTGTTGTCACTCTTGACGGTAAGCTCATTGACACCGCCGGTACAATGAGTGGTGGTGGTAGCCGAGTCGTCAAGGGCAAGATGTCGTCCAAGCTCGCTTCTGACGTTTCGCGAGACCAAGTGTCGAAGCTTGAGCAAGATAGGGACACATTGGAACAGACGTTCACCGAGTTCCAGCAAGAACAGCAACATCTGGAGAGCACACAACGAAGCTTGTCCCAGCAGTTGCCAGAACTCGATACAAAGGGTCAAAAAATCATCCTAGAATTGGAGAGCTTCGACCGCAACATCGCCGATCTGGAACGCCGTATTCAGGAGCTTGGTGCGGAGAAGGCTGCTACAAAGACTGATAAGGGCCGTGTATCGTCACTGGAGAAGAGCATCGCCTCCATGGATAAGGAGATTTCCAAGCTGCGTGCAGAAACAGCCGATGTGGAGGCTGAGATCAAAGCCTTGCAAGACAAGATCATGGAGATTGGTGGTGTCAAGCTACGTCTCCAGAAAGCCAAGGTCGATGACCTGAAGCAACAGATCGACACACTTACCGAGCAAGCTTCCAACGCCGAAGTCTCGAAGTCAAAGGAGGAGAAGCAGCGTGCCAAGCACGAGAAAGCGCACAACGATGCCGTCCGTGATCTTGAGAAGCTGGCAACTGACTTGGAGAAGGTCGAAGAGGATATGGAGTCTCATCAGCGCGATGCGTCGGGTGTCCGTCAACAAGCTGAGGAAGCTCAGGAGGTATGCACAGCTCTCACGAACCTTTTTGCCACTATACTAACCACTCGTAGTCCCTTGAGTCTACCAAGGAAGACCTTCAAGCTGTCAAGAAAGAGCTTGACGAGAAGACCGCAGAACTCAACGAGACACGCGCTATCGAAATCGAGATGCGCAACAGGCTGGAGGAAAGCCAGAAACAACTGCAGGACTTCCAGAAGAAGCAGGCTTATTTCCAGGATAAGCTAAGCAAATTGACTTACCAGAACGTCACAGACCTCGGCGAAGAGCAAGAGACTGGCGAAGGACTTCCCACCTTTAGCAAGGACGAGTTGCAAGATCTGGACAAGCAAGAGCTCAAGATCGCCATTGCAGCGCTCGAAAAGAAGAACGAGAGTACGAATGTCGACCTCTCAGTCCTCGCCGAGTATCGCAAGCGTGTTGAAGAGCATGCTGCCCGCTCCACGGACCTTGCAGAAGCGGTCAATGCTCGCGATGACGCGAAGAAGCGCTGCGACGAGCTGCGTCGCTTGCGTCTTGAAGGCTTCATGGAGGGCTTCAGCATCATCACTGCGCGCCTCAAAGAGATGTACCAAATGATCACCATGGGCGGTAATGCTGAGCTCGAGCTCGTGGACTCTCTCGATCCCTTTTCTGAAGGCATTCTCTTCTCTGTCATGCCACCAAAGAAGAGCTGGAAGAACATCAGCAACTTGTCTGGTGGTGAGAAGACGCTATCGTCTTTGGCGCTTGTGTTCGCGCTACATCACTACAAGCCTACGCCGTTGTATGTCATGGATGAAATTGATGCTGCGCTCGACTTCAGAAACGTCAGTATTGTTGCGAGCTATATCAAGGAGAGGACGAAAAATGCGCAGTTCATTGTCATCTCGCTCAGGAACAACATGTTCGAGTTGGCGAGTCGGTTGGTGGGTGTGTACAAGGTCAATCATATGGTAAGCATGTCCCTTACACCAAGGGCTGAGAGCATTTGCTAACAGTTGAGCAGACGAAGAGTGTTACGATTGAGAATAAAGATTACATCACGGCACAGGCATGAAGGTTGTAGCATTTCGCTGCTGAATTGGTGAGAGTAGTGTTGGTCATTGGGCGGCGTTGGGCGCAAAGGTCAGTCTGATTAACAGGCAGCATTAGGGTTGTTGGTCGTGAAGTTTGTTATGATACCATGTTATTACCGTTTATGTGAATGCCATTTATCAGTCGATTATCAGCCTTTGTATACGGGATGCGTTTGGGAGTGGAAGCTGCAGCCGAATTTCTGCAGCATTAGGCAGCTGCAACATGCATGGCGCCTGCAGGAGCTGCACAGCCATGATTACGTCAGTGGGGCTGTGAACACCTGCCTACTCAGCCTGATATAACCAGTGCGTTTCCTCCAAACCCGCCGACAGACTTTCTACTACGAATACGTTACACAATCCACTGAGGAATACGAAATGGAGGCGCTGGTAGCACTTGGTCTTGCTGGGAACGTCGTTCAGCTCACCCACTTTGCTGGCAATCTTCTCTCAGAACTGAAGTCTATCAAGAGGACGGGCTCACCAAGTTCGCTATCTGAGTTGATAACTTTAGTGGCGCGCCAAATTACACAGAGCTGAAGAAGGCTTGGAGCGAACTCGTGATCAAAGCATCGCCGTTCTTAAAGCTGACCCTCTTCATTGACGGTGTGGATGAACTGGACGGAGACCATGCTGATCTGTCCTTGTTCCTCCGCTCATTGTCAACTCCAAAGGTTAAAATCATCGTTTCAAGCAGACCGATCAACGAATGTCTCAGGATCTTTGGTCATCCCTCTCTTCGGCTAGAAAGACTGACAGCCGGAGACATGGATGTCTTTGTACAGGGCAGACTAGCATCTCACGAAGTCCTGGTCTGGCACCGCAAATACCATTCCGTAGAATGTGGTGAGATTGTTGAAGAGATCAAGAACAAGGCTGATGGCGTCTTCATCTGGGTGAAGCTCGTGGTCAAGATTCTGATCAAGGTACTTGACGATGGAGGGACTATCGCCGACTTGAGAAGAAACCTTCATTTATTACCCGGCGATCTCGAAGAGCTCTACGCTCGCATGCTCCGTAAAGTACCCGAAGATTACAGACAACAGGCCGCCGAGATCTTTCTGCTTCTACAGACCTGGCAATCCGCTGTTTCTCAAGAAAGCTTCTACGACATGACTCTGCATTTTGCGATGCGGCCACCTCAGGAAAGCTTGGAGTTGCCGATCAAGCCCGAAGAACACGAGAAGATGTGTCGTGATCAGACCGCTGCTCGTGTCCGTAGTCGATGTTGCGGTCTCGTCGAAGTACGAGAGGAGAACGGATCCATCAACTATATTCATCGAACTGTAGCAGACTTCCTGAAGACTTCTGAGATCGCCTCCGACCTGCAGAAAGTGGCTGATACAGACCTGAAAATCCGACTTATGTCTGCATGTCTATCTGTCATGAAGACGACCATTCATTTGAAGCTTGGCATATACCTTGACGCTTTCGTTGCATTGTATCGACAGGTGTCGTCTGGCTCTACGGAAAACATGATCTTCTACATTGCAGAGGTGGATAAGACCATGACACACTACCAGAAAGTCTATGTGGGACACTCAAAGCGCCCTCTGCATTGGTCCGTGTGGCTCAGCTCCCGAGACTCTGTCGAGGTCAATATGGGCCAATCTCTTGGACCAGTCCATCCTTACGGCCTCAGACGTCTCCTTGAATCCGCTGATCTCGTCACATTCGCGGCGCGCGTCTGTTTCAAACGGTACCTGGAGGCAATAAGCTACGAAGACACAATGACTCTAGTCTTGTATACATTGGAAGGCTGGGCGACAGTATTGTGGTCAGAAACTGGCGTCAACGATGCACCAATTCCGCTCTCAGACCGTAGGGATGTGCTTCTAGCACTGCTGAGCAACGCATCTCAAGCAGCAAGTGAGACGGTAGAACTACTGGACGGCATCTTACTTGTTATGGTACGTGACGACTACGACTTGAGCGAGGACTTTGCTATTCTGATAGCCGCGTTCCTCACCACCTCACGAGATCCACAAAGACTTGTCGAAAATGGACTGTTCGAGCATCACAGCCGTGAAGATATCGTCACACTTCTGCACCACAGTAATGATCCACGTAACCGAGAGCTTGGTGATGCAATGGGCAAAACAAAGTACAAATCCAGAGTGGAGAAACAGTTGCGAACACTGCATTCAGACGGCGTGAAAATCCAATACAACTAGCAACCCTTCAAACACATTAGAAACATAAGCCACCAATCCTACCTCGCTCGTCGAGATCGTGATGAGATCTTTCATGATTCATCTATGGGCGGTGAGAATGATTATGACAAGGATATTGAGGTAACCTATGTCACTTGACGAGCGCTTATCAAATCCAATCGCGTCACAGACAAGGTGAAATCCATATAGTTCCCGAGGCATACAATGTGCCGTTGATTCGAACGTTGATGTGCACGATTGATTGGACCCCGTCATAGCTTCACTGTACTCCGATTCCTTATCCTCTCACCATACTTGATGAACAAAAACGGTATCGGTACCAGCGCCAACGACACAAAAGCCAACAGACTGTTGCCCCATCCCAAACCCAGCGCAGCATACATCTTCTGACTACTAAGCGGTACCAGCGCAGCCATCAAACTACGGAGTACGGTATTCGCGGCCATAGCACTCGCAGCATATGTCGTAAATACGTCTATCAAGTACGTATTCGCCGGCATGAACGTCATTAGCAGTCCGAAGCCGATGATACCAGTACCGAGCAGTGGCACCATATAATGGGTCTGATAGTATGCAGACCAGCCATAGACGAAAAGACCGATTGGCAGGAAGAAGCCACCGATGCACATAATTTGCAGACGCTGCTCGGGTTTGAAGTCGCCTTGCGCGATGTGCTTCGAGACTGTCCTATTGCCGTAGTGGATGTATGCGAACTGACCGATGATAGAACCGATGCCGAGGCCGAGAAATGAAAGACCAGTGATGCCACCGTGCCAGTGGTACTGCTTCGTGAAGACTGCCGTAAATGTGGTGAACAGGATATAGAGGTAAGTGTACGTGATCGCCACGTAAAGACTAATCGCGAAGCAGATCGTGGACCGAGTGAGCATCTTTGCCGGACGAATGATAGAGAATCGGAAGAGTTGTGCGGTGCTGAAGTCGCTGGCCAGCTTAGAGCGCAGTTTATCGTTGCCTGTCTCTGCGCGCAGTTTCTTGGCTTTGCGTTCAAGGATAACAGGTGCTGATGTTTCGCTCATCAAGATGAGAGACATTATGAAGAATGCGCCAGCCTGTCTACATTAGTCCATGCCTTGTTAGCAAGAAAAGGGGGGGGGGGGGGCGCACCACTATGGCCACGAACCAGAAGTTCCACCTCCAGCCTTTTGCGACAGTGAGGAAACCGCCAATGATGGGTCCAACACATGGCCCGATAGCTACAGATGTTAGTCCAGGACGTATAGCGGACGTTGTATTACGACTTACTTGGTCCCATCATCCATATGGCCATCGCTGTGCCCCTATGCTCGCGTGGTATCAGATCAGCTATCGTTCCTCCACCCAGAACCATCGGGGCTCCTCCGACAGCTAGCTGGTGTTAGTATTGTGACCGAATTGTTGTGCCGGTTGCACTTACTGCCCATCAAGAACCTGAAGACGATGAACATTCCCATGTTGGTCGAGACGGCCGCCGCGACGGTAAAGATGATAAATAGCAGATTGCATGAATGGTACAGAGGTAGACGTCCGAACATCTCTGACAAAGGTGCGATGACTGTCACGTTAGCATCGAGTCTCTGGGTACTGGCATTAACGTACTCAGAGGGCCGAAGCTAAATCCCAGAACGTAGACAGACACCATAAATCCTTCCAACATGTTGTTCGTTGATTCGAAATTTTCCATAACTTCCGGCACACCTGGTGCAAACATGGAACTAGCAAGTGGTGTAAGGAAAGTTATGGCGGAGATCAACAACACCATCCCCCATTTCTTGTAGAAAGTCCAGTTCATAGGGTTCTGCGGATCATCTGGACCATCGAAGTCGACGATATCAGGATCTTGCGCCGCTGCATCGTCTGATTTACTGACTATCGAGCTTGATATTGAGCTCACTCCCTTCTCGATGTCTGTTCCAAGCGCTAACGCCTTGATGTCCTTCTCATTCGTTGACGAGTAACATCTTGTAGATTGTTTGCTGGGTAACGTCATGATGGAGCCAAGGTTGCTGGGTATGTCTGCATCGTGTCCTTCCAGGCCAGCAAGATCAATGATCTCTTCTTTAGTCGGCCTGTGAGGCTGTAGCGAATGTGCCATCTTGGCAGATAACGATCGTTGTTGACCTGATGCTCATGCGGCTACCAATACAGGAATTATTGCCAGGGGGACCACGGTCGAGGGCTTCACGTGGCGATTCAGGATTGGCGCAGCCGTGACTGTGTACGCTTGTGCTTGATGTTTCTCGAGAAGATTGAAAGGAAAGAGGAAGGGGTGCAGCTGCCAAGCGCCATACCCGCATGCATGAGCAGCGCAGCGTTAACGAGAAGCATGCGTTTAGCCAGCGGTCAACAGGATCGTTGCCGTATTCCCGTAATTCGCAGCAAATAGCAACCTTGACTCCGTCTTGCGTCGCGGTTGGGATGCGCCAAAAGAGCCTGAGGTTGCATGAGGAGTGGGGCCCATTTGGAGAAGCTCGTACGAGGTGCAGCTCACCGCGCCCTGGCTAGCTGCAAATGGCAAGTGTCGTGAAGGTGCTGCGAGGAGGAACCTCGGGAGGAATTGCTTCCCCGCAGCGGCATCATTTCTTTCACCGTAGCGATTTCACAACACCAAAACTTGAATCGCGTCGTTCTGGATGGATTGTTCATGAACACCAGCTAGAATGATAGTCTCATGATACTGTGTATTTTTAAAAGGGTGGGCGCGGTAAGCCGCCACGATGATCGTTTCCGCTATCCAGCATTAGCTCCGCGTAACAGACTGGTGTTCCAACCGCAGGCGAGAAGTAAGACGCCCTTCACAAACGGATCTGGTAACATGTACCCCTAGAGAAACGGGAACCCGTATTGATGGCCCCTGCAAGAGCAGAAGGTTTAGTGTCATAATCACCATGTGGTTGACATACGTTGCCAACGACTACAACAACAACTGTTTTCAAGACTTCTGACATTCAACCCTAGTCTTCTGACAATCTAGAACAGCTTCCTCCGACCTTTTCTTCACTTAAGTGAATGTCTTGAGGCGAGCATCCTTAGCCGATATTTTATCGGTACCTCCTGTCTCCGGCACCGTATTTCCTAATCTCAAGTTGTCGCACGCAACCATGAAACCATCTTCTCACGTCATATCCGCCAATCGCTTTCCACAGCCAGCAAAATGATCACTCGCCGAAGATGTCCTTACGAAAGTCTCGAACTCCTCTCAGTCCCTTGCATGAAACTCAGTACACCCATCATACGGCATGACACTTAGCGTTTCTCCACTGGCCTCTACCATATCCTCAATTTCACTACGATATTTGGCGTTGAAACGGTGGTCGGAGCACAATGGAGGCGCGTGTATGCGCATAATCGATCCATCAAATCGTTACACGTACATTGAAATTGTTCGTGGATGTTAGAAGAAAGCGAGTGGCTACGGGCAGATATGTTGGCAACTACAATTGAATGATACCATCACCTTGCCTTAAGTCGTGAGGTCACATATACTGTGCGGTGCTACTACCGCAGTGGAAGATATAATCGAAGCGTCTTCTAATACCGTTCGCCACCTAGAAATCTTGGCTATGGACTATCTGTTTCATTCTATTTTCAGCAAACGAGAGCGCTGATCTTTCAATAGCATCTTGATATCTGGACAACCATCACTTGGTTCAAGTAGGTTCGACAAAAACTATCACAGCGAAATAGTCCAACGTCCTACAGCCCTTTTCCTCGCCTTCATCCTCTATCCTCAGAGATGCGGTGACATCCAGAAAGAACTGCACTGCAGATCTTGTATAATCAGGAGAGATGGTCTTACGCGCAAGAAAGTCCAGTGGCAGGGGCCCGTAGACGCGGTCGTATGGACGTAAACATCCAAAAGAGTGGAGTCTGCAAAGCACGCAACCGAATCTATTGAAGTAATTCACACCCCCTACATTTTGTAGATGCATAACCCTCTGTAGCAGGTTTAGCATCCCGGGACTGTAACAAAATCGGATGTGAAAGTTTTGCGTAAGACCAGGCACTGCCATCGCCTTTGGATCCGGACCTCGCTTGCCATCTCTATGTGGAAGATTGCTGAGCTCCACCAACACACCTATGACTCAGGTTTACCTTTACAACATAACGCAAGTCGTTGATAAGGATCACCCGCGTGATAGCAGAATCGCCCCAAAGATATGAGACGGCTTGGTGTTCAGGTGGTCGATCTAGTAACATGAGGGGGAGTCGACAAGAAATGAGCTCTAGTGTGTCTAGGAATTCCGACGGTACGATTTGGAGGACGCGTGTAGTAATGGCATCGCTCGGAAGGTGGCGCTTGTAGATCGCAACCAGGTCATCAGCTACAGGCTCAGTATCTGTGCCTGTTGCTGAAGTCGCGAAAGTAGTGAAGCAACAAAATCAGTGCAATGGAATAGGTTGGATCTTGCTATACATAAGACGGTTGAACATATGCCGGGGTGGTACCCACAAGACTGAACCCTATTTCCCGGCTAACGCTGAGCTGCGACTGATGTCATTAGGCATAAGCATGATCGCTCATGTGGCTATGCAATTAAGAAAGTGGCTATGCACATACGCATCTTGCGGTAACCGGACCAGCAACACCTCAGTGCCATCTCATCCTCCTGATCCCCCATCTACCCCCCGGCATCCCCTCACGATCCAAGCGAAATCCAACATCCCTCTGAAACAGCCGATAGTTCAAGCCATCCATCGCCTTCTTTGTGTACTCAAACCCGGCCCCTCTTCCAAACAGCTCCTCTTGTAGCTTCTGAAACATACCCAACATGATGATCGCTCGTCCGACTCGTACAGAGATCTCGCGATGAGAGACGATGACAGACGCGGGTCGGCGGGGACGTCGCTCGCATAATGGTGCGCGGCAGTGAGGGCAGAGGTTTGCGTTGCGGGATGTGCTGTTCAGCCATCGTGCGAGACATTGTTTGCCAACGGTGTGGTTGCAAGCTGTGATGAGAAAGGCTTTGTGAGATTCGCTGTAGACTTCGAGACAGATGCAACAGTGCTGTGAGGGGTCGCAGTTGCCTGGCGCTGTCTGAGAGGATGTTGCTGAAGGGTGGTGTGGAGGCTGCTCTTGCCCGAAGTCGTCAATGCTGTGATCTGGACCAACGTTTTCGAGCTCGACATCCTTGGATGGGCTTGGAATCAGCTGTTCCAGACGCGTAAGCTGGTGAACGATCTCGTCTTGGAGAGCTAGGGTGCACTCATTGAACTCTTCGTTGAGACCAGGATCGTGCTTCAAGCGGCGAGTTCCGTCAATTGAGCCCGTCATCTCTATCAGATTGACGAAGCAAGCGATCCGCAGACTTTCCAAACGACACTTAGTCTGTATAAGGACATCCATCAACGGTAATTTGCGTGCCTTTCGAGCTGCTTTACGGCTCCGAAACGCAGCTCGATATAGGTTGTCGTGATCTCGCAAGAAATCGATGAGATGTGGAGGCAGGCTCAAAAGCGTTGCATCTTCAGCCGCTTGCAGCTGCTGTGCATATGTGCGCTTCTGGCGGATGAGCGTCTTCATGTTCGTCATGGCGCGATCAATGTAAACGCTATCCCGCTCGTAGTGATGTGCTGAGATGCGTTGTTCAAAATATCGACAAGTATTGCTTACAACACCGCCTGGGATCACCACGAATGCTTGTGTAGTCGCAGATACCCTAGGTTGGGCGCGCTTGAGATAGCCTTGTGAGAAGAACCGCACGTCGAGCATTTGAGTCGTGAGATTGCCAAATAGTGGTTGAACAGTGGTACTTGGCGAAAGAGATTTTGTCTAGTCGTAAAATGCGGTATTTGCGTTGTAGCCGACAATAGATCTTGAATATCATGGCGGTTAGTGAAAAACATGGCAACACATCTTTTGTGAATAGGCCAGTAAAGGTACCTGAGGTGCGACCGGCCTTCACCCCGACCTCGTTGTGCACAGTAGCAGTATATCGCCAGTCTGAGGTGAAGGCAGATCCTGATTCGATAAGCATGACCGTAGAGTCGCCGAAGTCAGCATTTGAGAATGACAAAAGGCTTGCTAATTGGAGTGGTATATAGTTGAGATCAGTGTGCACACACAACGCATCGATGGTCGTCGACCAGCGCTCAGGCCTACTCGACGAAGAAATGGTGATACCGCTTTATGGCATGGCTCACCTGATGGCGGCAGGAGAAGAGACGAAAAAGTGAGTTGAGCTGTCCCAGCCTTAGCGTTTGCTCCAGAGACCCTGCTGGGTCTCTCGGATTCTTCGCTCCTGCTCTTTGATCATTGCATCAGTTTGGCCATGACCGTTACCTCTGCTGTCAACGTGGTCAATCTCCATGGGATCAGAACCCTCCTCTGCAGGCTGTGGGAACTTCGGTGCAGGCGGTGCGCCTCGTCGTGGCTCGTTCGCTTTGATACCATCCATCATACCAGCTGCGCCACCAGCTCTTAGCTGATTGATAGCACGAATTGTGTCGATGGCAGCGTGGAGCGTGCGGCGGGCGTTGAAGTTCTTCTTGACAGTCGGTAGCAGATCCTCTTCGCCTTCGCCTGCCTTTGCGCCTAGGTCTGCAATCCAAGGGTGCGACAAGGCTTCGTGCGAAGTCATACGTGCAGCAGGGTCGACCGTCAAGCAGCGGCGAATGAACTCGCGAGCGGTAAGCGAGACACCGCGCCAGTATTCAAGAGGTGTGAAGGAGTAGTCGGCAACGAGGATGGCCTGCATCTCTTCGAGGTTGGAGTCGCGGTCGAACGGTGTGTATCCACAAAGAAGGAAGTACGTGATCACACCAATGGCCCAGATGTCACTGTGAAAGGTGTTAGTCATGTCAAGGAAGCTGCTACACAATCACTTACACAGGCTTGCCGTGACCAGTCTTTCTGAAGATCTCAGGCGCCATGTAGCCAGGAGTTCCGCAGGTTGTGGTGAGAACATGAAATTGCTCTTCATCCATGATACGCGACAAACCAAAGTCAGCAATGAGCAGATCGGCATTGTCCTCGGGTGTGCGGAACAGCAGGTTCTCGGGCTTCAAGTCTCGGTGTACGATGCCATGGTCGTGAAGGTACGCAACGGCGGATAGTGTGGCTCGAATCAGGTCTGCGGCGTCAGACTCGTAGTAGTTGCCCTTCCTGCAGATACGGTCGAATAGCTCGCCCCCAAGCGCAAGGTCGGTCACGAGGTACACTGGAACTCATTACTCAGGTACTCTTTCGCGATGTATCGTTTGCTTACAGTTGTTCATGGTCTCAAAGTAATCCACCAAGGTTAGGATGTTCCTGTGGCCCATAGACACTCTTTTCAGGACTGCGATCTCGTTCCTGACCATGTGTTCTCGCCCAGCCATAAGCCTTTTGTTGATGACCTTCGCAGCATAGTATCTCCCTGTGTCGATGTGTACACACTCCTTAACCACCGAGTAGCTGCCGGCGCCCAATGTCTTTCCGGTCTTGTAGCGGCATGGCTGCACCTGCGCCTGCGATTGTGGGGTGGACGCTCCATTCGAAGCCATGTTTGCGGTTGTAGTCGTTTATGGTTCGCTATGACCTACACAGCTCGTTGCAGGTAGGAAGGCGCAACGAGGAGCGCAAGAGGACGGAAGGCACGGTCGGGGACGTGTGGGGGCCGCTACCTCAGCCTAGTCGTGGAGAGATGGCGTGTCTTGCTTTCGACAGTATTCTTAGGCGAGATTGGACCACAATATAGGAGGCTGCCAGAGTTCTTGTGTGTTAACGTTCAGCACACAGATTGGTGTTGTGTTCGAGGGGTGTCAACGGCTGTAGACTTTACGACATACGAGGTCAGCTCAAGGCCGGCGAACCCTTGCAAAGCCCCGCGTTAGTGGGGTATCGGCGTGCGCGAAACAGTCCAGCAGCCGTTCTTCCGCAATAGCAAACGCTTTCAGAGTTGATCAGGTATTTTGAAAAAGGGTCGACGATCATAGACCTGTCTGTCTGTCCTGTAGCTTTAAGAGCTGAAGTACGTGGCGTCTCGAGAGCGCCGGTGAGGACGGAGCTCGTGAACGCCCAAGTAGCCTATTTTAGGACCTAAGTTCCAGCCCCATGGGTCAGGCATCAAAGATCAGCGTAATCATGAGGCTGCAAGTCACAAATGTCACCTTTTCTTTGCTTATGTAGCTTGTCATAGCATCGTTTTGGGGTGTATACTATTTCTATACCTACATCGCGGCGTTCAGTCGTAGCCAACGCTCCTATGGTCTAAACAGAAAGGGAATCAAAAGGAAGTAACATCAGACAGCCTACGACTTGACGAGCAGGCTGGAGCCGTCCATGTCCTCAGGCTGGGAGAGACCCATGAGAGCAAGGATTGTGGGTGCGACGTCACCAAGCACACCATCGGTCTTCTTCAAATTCCAAGACTCAGGGGCGTTGGCCATAACGAAGGGAACCTTGTTGGTGGTGTGCGACGTCTTGGGAGTGCCCTCCTCTGTAAGCATCTCCTCAGCATTGCCGTGGTCGGCAGTGACGAAGAGGACGTAGCCACTCTCCTTGCACTGGTCGTAGACCTTCTTGATAGCCTTGTCGGTCTCTGTGCAGGCCTCAATGGCTGCTTTGTAGACACCAGTGTGACCAACCATGTCAGGTGGTGCGAAGTTGTTCATCAGGAACTCAAACTTGCCAGTCTGAATCCTCTCACAAAGCTTCTCAGCAACAGCCATGGCGCTCATTGTGGGCTGGAGATCGTAGGTGGCTACCTTGGGTGAGGGAACCATCTCGCGCTCCTCGTTCTCGAACTGCTTCTCAACACCTCCGTTGAAGAAGAAGGTGACGTGAGCATACTTCTCGGTCTCAGCAACGTGGCACTGCTTGACACCCTGCTTTCCAAGTGTCTCAGCAAGTACATCGTTCATTCGCTGAGGAGGGAAAGCAATGGGGAATGTGTACTTGGGGTTGTAGGAGGTCATGGTAGTAAGGTGGATGTCGGCGGGGTAGGGGAAGTCGGGCTTTGGCGAGCGGTCGACGTCACCCAAAAGCTGGGTAACCTCACGAACACGGTCGGAACGGTAGTTGAAGAAGAAGACGGTGTCCTTGTCTGCATGCACGAATTAGCACAAAGACATCTCGGTACTCATATGCATGACTTACCCTGGATTCTGCGCTCCTTTCCACCGACAATGATGGGCTTCAAGAACTCGTCGTTCTCACCCTTCTCGTACCTCTCTTTGATGGTCGCAACCGGGTCGCTGCTCTCCTCGCCCTCGCCGGTAACCAGACCCTTGAGACCAATCTCAACACGGTCCCACCTCTTATCACGGTCCATAATGAAGTAACGACCGACAATTGTCGCAATTTCGCCGGTGCCAATCTCCTTGGTAGCCTTCAACAGATCGGTCATGTATCCAGCGCTGGACTTGGGGTCGGTGTCACGGCCGTCGCCGAAGAAGTGGATGAAGACCTTGGGGACGCCCATCTTCTTAGCAACCTTGAGGAGAGCGACCAGGTGATCAATGTGGGAGTGGACACCGCCATCGGAGACGAGACCACAGAAGTGAAGCCTGCCATTGCCGTCGATCGCACGTTGGAAGGACTTCTTGACGTTCTCGTTCTCTCCAAGCTTGTCAGTCTTGATAGTCTGGCCAATGCGGACAGAGTCTTGCCAGACAACGCGACCAGCACCGATGTTCAAGTGACCGACCTCGCTGTTGCCCATTAGGCCTTCGGGGAGACCGACAGCAAGGGAAGAGGCCTCGAGCTCGGTGTAGCCCTGGGCAGTCTTGGAGCCTTCCTTCGCGAACTCGTCCATAGTAGGCGTGTCCGCAGCGAGAATGGCATCGCCGTCCTTGCGCGACTTCTCAGTCGCAACACCCCATCCGTCGATGACGATAAGGACTGCCTTCTGGTCGACCTGAACCATGATGACGGGTCAATTGGGTAGATGTTGGGGGGGTATAGGTTGAAGCTCGAGGGGACACTCAAGCTATAAGAAATATAGGCGTAGAGAAGAAGGAGCCAAAAAGTTGTCGAGCAACTGATCCATGGTTGGAGGGGCTCTTAGTGGGGTTGAGACCCTAGCACCGGCGCAAAGCCAGACGTCACAAGTTTCTTCAACAACTCCACCACACCACCACACCACCCGCGGCCGGCACCGTCGCACCGATATCACCTGTGCAGCAAAAAGAAAGCGCACGTTTTGGCGGTCCACTCAAACGCTTGTGAGCGCGCATCAGCAGCCCGTCGGGAGAGCAAGTTATACACAGCCAATCACTGCGCTTCTCATTCGCGCGGCGCGTCGGACGAGGCGCGTCTTCCCGCATCAACACCAAGCCTCACTATCTCCACTATTACCACACTTGCTTCCTCAGCGACACTTATCATGTCTGGAGCTGCCACGCCCCACGCCCCTGCATCAGCACGCGCCTCTCTCCCACCGACAGGCTCTGCGACGCCAGCACTGCAAGCTCCAGCTTCCACTTCTCAAGGCCTGCCACCGCCGACCACCTTCGACATCCTGCCCGACCTCCACAAGCTCCTGAAGCGCCTTCTCGACACCTCACCTTCACCTGCGCTTGTACAAGCTGGCGCAGATGGTCCTCTCGAGATCCAGCATGTCGCTACCGCGGCCACCGACATCAGGCTGAAGATACAGAGGGCGCAGCGTGCTGTCATGGCTGTATCAGAGATTGACAGGACTTGTGAGGATCAGGAAGAGGAGATCGAGGATCTTGAGGAACGCATCGCACGTCTGAAGGCTTCCTTGCGAGAGCTCGGCAGGTCAACAGACGCAGCAGACGACGGAGACCAACGTATGACAGGATGAGCCACCTCAAGGACTGCAGTTGATCCCTTTCAGGCCGCACTTCCGTCGATTGTATGGATGCTCTCGATATGGCTTTAGCTCAAGGAGCGTAGCCATGTTCACACACATCTGCGCAGGCATTACAGTTGGCTCAAACGTACAAGCCTGACTTGTGTATCTGCATGCTACAGCTGCAACGGTCGTTGATATTTGCGCCCGTTGCAGCGACTCCACGTCCTTGCTCGAACACCCTGCTACACCAGCCGCGCCTGCTACACGGAATGACGTAGAACACGCGACATGACGTCAAGATGAGGGCGATCTGCTACGGCAAACAGATAAACACGAGCTCATATGCTACCAATTGTTGGAGAAATGATACTGCACGATACCACAATGTCGAACAAAGAATACACACCCGTCAAGCAGAGCACGGCTCAGACCGAAGAGGAACAGGCACGCCACACCAGACGCTGTTCATACTGTTCGCGACAGTCTTGCTGACACCCATAAAGAAGAACGTCGATGTGGTGAAGGAGTATATGCGTCTTGCGTATTCACCGAAGGAGAACAAAGGGCGTCAGACAGTACAGCATCTTTGTCACGAGGATGCTTACTTCATTGCACCCACGACCTTCCCAGACTGCAAGTCACCCCAGGACTACGCCGAGTCCCACTCGAAAGTCATGGCTTGCGTAAACGACCTACACATCGATTCGTACGATGTCATTTTCGCGAAAGGTGGGCATGTTTGCCTAAGGTACAGCGCATCAGGAAGCCATAAAGGCGAGCCGCATAATGGTATTGAGGCGACCGGTAACAAAGCGGCCTGGCATGCTGCCGCTATCTTCGAAGTTGAAGACGGCAAGATCAAGGGCTGGATCAAGGAGTGGGATAAGCTGCACATGTGGAAGCAGCTCGGCTGGATGAAGGGCGACGAATATGCCTAGACGTTGGAATCGTACAACACACCGAGCACAATTCACATACGCCGTCAGGCAGCACTCAAATTTACGCTCAGTATACCTGCGATAGTTCCTGGCCCATTTGGCAGTTCCCATTGAGCATTCACAGTGAGCAACATCACGTATGCACAGGTCAGAACCAATTTAGGAAAGCAGTGAATGTGCAGCTCTGGCCCTACAGTTATTCTATAAAGCACACAGAGCTCCACACGACCAGCCAACACTCAACTGCAATCTACAACTCATCTCCACCATGCCAGCAGTTCCTCCCTCTCAGCGCGCACCTGCATCTGCCATGCTAAACCAAGGTCCTGACTACCAAACACCTATCGATTGGGACAAGTCGAGAATACGCTTGCCGCGATCGAAACCCACGTGGGTTACGTGCGCACTACCGAAGGAATGTCCTACTCCGACATGCTATGCAAAGGTCGAGTCTACCAGACATCTGAGCGCCCTGAATACCTTCAGACACTACTTGACGATGACGAGACGATGATTGATATTCTCACAACGTTGCGGCAAACCACAGACACAAACAACAATGCTCGTGCGGATCCATTGACTCTGATGCGATGGCAAGCTCGTTACCTTCTCGCTCGATTCAAGACGACGGATATCCGCTGTGATCCAGAGTTTGATGATGCTGGATCTTACCTTACGACTGACCGTGACTTCAATGATCGCATTAATGCATTGGTGCGCTGGATGAAAGCTGAGTTCGCTACTTCTATGACAGAGCTCGATACTTTCTATCCAGGCATGAACCAACAGAAGGTGTATGCCATGTCTGGTCTAGAACCGCATATCATATCCATTGACACCCTCTCCAGCGCTGCAGTGTTACAGGCTCGTCAAAGTGAGGTGCTTCTAGTTGACTCGCTGGGCGAGAACTTGGATCGTGATCACCGTTTCCAATGCGCTCTGTGCCTTGACCACTACAATGCAGACGATCCAGCTCTTCAACTGACGTGCGGACACGTCGTCGGCCAGACATGCATGTCCGTATGGCTCACGTCGACCAACGCCCAAGCCACGTCGTACCCCCATTGCAAACGCCTCCTCTGTCCGCCACGTAAGCGCACGCTTGCCATGCCTACGCCAGCACAAGTAAATGCCTCTCGATTACGCCGCGGGAAGGTCGGCGGATTGCTGCCGTGGCAGTCAAGATGTTACTCAAAACGCACGGGCTTGCGAAGGCGGAAGGTGTTGCTCAAGATATTGTGAATGTAGTCAACGCTGATCTGAGCAGCGATGGCGCGCAATTCACCTGTACAGTCACATCAACAGCAGCACAAACAAGCTGGTCGTGGGGGTCCGGCATAGCGAGGAGCCGCACATCTCAGTTTTGTCGGAGCTAGTTTGAATGGACTAATGTCTGTGAGGCACAATGTATTGCACACACTGTACAGGGTCGCGTATTCTAATCAGAACTGTACAACACACGATGCACTTGCAGATTACTATGTTCCTCCGAATCTCTAACCTTCTCCAAGTATATCTCAATGTCCATACAACCATGTCACCTAGCCCACTATCCCCCCTTCTCACCACCCTCCTTCTCACTCTAAGCCACCGTATTATTCCTCGAGTCATCATCCTGCACCGCCATCCCCTCCTCACCCTCATAGTTCGCCACGCCCACCTCCTTCCTACTCTGCACAAGCGCCTTGATCAGCGCAACAGCTACTTCCCACCCTTCCTTCACCTTCGCCTCCCCGCTCAAATCAGGCACATGCATAAACGCCACCGGCCTCTCGCCGCCATAGCCATGCAAGTCGTAACAATGCGCCAGGCTGTTGTAGTATATGAACCCACAAAGAAAGTTGCCTGCGTCCGGATGAATCCGCACATCGGACAATTGGGGGACGAAGGAACCGGATGCAGCGGCATGTTTGAGGTTCGCGCGCCAGCGGGTGAGCACGTCGGTTGTGTTGAACCCGGTGTGGAGGACGGTGGGGTAGTGTGGTGACGGGAATAGCTGCGAGCTTTGCGCGTCTGTGAATAGCTCGCCGTCGACATCGGCTGTTTTGCTGTAGCCTCGTGAGTGGGCGGTCTGTTCGATGGCGTAGAAGTCTCGCGCGGCGGCGAGGCCGATGTGTAGGACTATGTCTGGGGCTGGGGATTCGTTGCTCGTTGGTGGGAGGATTGTGGGGATGGTGTTTACGATGTTTTGGTAGGCGACGCGGATGGGTTCGTGGTGGACTTTGATTTGGATTGGTGTCGGGTTTTCTGGCGAGGCGGGGATCAGGGCTGGAAGTGTCGAAGCTATCTCCCATGATGAGTTTTTGGGTATCTTCTCGAGAAAGGGCTGGTAATCGTTAGTGCGTTGGTCATCCTGTTATGATGTTCAAGACAATAAGGCTGACCGATCACGACGCCGAAGTGTATGAGTCTTGTAGCATCGTGTATTTGTTGGTATAGAAGACATGTTGAGCAAAGATGTGACCCTGAAGACTAAAGAATCCTTTGCATTTCCAGACGCGAAAGTCTTGAATCAGTCCTTCGTGAGAGTGTTTCTTTTCCAAAACGGACTTGCATTGATGTTTATGTCCGAGGAATCTCGGCAGCAATCTTCCGTGAATTAAATCTGGCGTCATCGTGCGGAAATAGGAAGATAGCTTGAATGACGATGACTGAGAAGACGCAACAGAATACAAGTCGCAATGGAACGATTGAGTATGATAGAATACTTACACCAAAGCCAGTAACGAGCACATGGACAGGCTTCTCGGCCTCCAAAGCCGGAGGCTGCCGTGCAGCGTATGAACCCATTGATCTGGTGGGATCAGTTTCGAAAAGTAAGGATAGCGAAGAACGAAAGCTGCGATGTCGTGCAGTTAAGAAGGATCAAAATAGTAGCAATCCCTTATGGTAAACTCCATGCAGGCTAGCAGCATTGGAGTGATGACGAAGGGGTCGGTTATGTCCGAGATGCATGGGTTGAAAGCATGGTTTTCATGTCGCGTGCCCTGCAGCTCGCAGGTTATCATCGATATATTGAAAGCTGTAGTGTGGTTCAGGGTGCTATGTATCGCACATGAAAGCCAGATCGTGTTGTTGTCATGGTCATGGAGGGATCTCGCGATGCGGTACCTCGGTGCTAGCGCGAATCAGCTCCTCACTAATTTGGGCTGCATCATGGCCAGTTCCGAGCTGCGGAACAACGAAGCCAACCCCACACAAAGCTTCAAGGACCCCACATCGCTCTTCGTCCCAAACGGGCTTGTTTGCGCTGCCTCAGACATCCATCGGAAGGCACACTTGCGATGGAGCCTCATCGGATGAGCACCATCGGCTGGCACACACCCTAGTTGCCAGTTGTTCCTCGTGAAAGACCCTCTGAACCCCCGAATATGGACCTACCGAATCCGTTGCACAAGACGAATGCAGGGTGCCGAGCTACTGTGTGTTGGCTGATTGGCCAGACCCAGAGCAATGCTGTCATGCGTCATCGCTACTCGAGTCGAATGGAAGCTATCGGATGAAGATTACAGTAGGTCGACCTGCAGAGCCGCACCCGTTTTGACAGCCGTGATTTAGGTCTGTAAGCTAACCGTCATCGTCAAGAACAAAACCCTGGGGATAGCTCATAATCCTCAATTGAACATCATACCTCCACACGAAACACCCCGCCATGGCATCGACAGACTCGCCCAAAAAGAACTACAACCTCGCCATTGTCGGCGGCGGCATATCAGGCCTTACCCTCGCCATCACACTCCTCCGATATGATATACCTATCACCGTCTATGAAGCTGCACCTCACTTCGGCGAGATAGGTGCAGGTGTTTACCTGGGCCCAAACGCTGGGCGGGCGATGAAGCTTATGTCGCCCAAGATTCATGAAGCGTTCATCAAGACCAAAACCGGAAACCAGTGGAGAGAAAAGGAAGACTCATGGTTCACAATTCGAGTTGGTGACAAACGCAAAGCGGACAAGGACGGGTTCGTTAAGGAAGGCAAGAAGGTGGGCGATGCTCTCTTCGATGTGCCAATAGAGGCAGGTGGAGACAGGGGAGGTGTGTACAGGGCAGCGTTTCTTGACGAGTTAGTGAAGGACGTCCCAGACAGTGTAGCTCGATTCGGCAAGAGACTGGTCGACTTGAGCAACGCAAAAGACAACTCCGGAGATATGGTGCTTCACTTTGCGGATGGGACAACAGCACAACACTCTGCGGTCATCGGCTGCGATGGTATCAAGTCCAAGACAAGACCGTGGCTGTTAGGCAAGGACGACCCTGCATCTGAAGCTGTGTACTCAGGAAAGTATGCGTACCGGGGATTGATACCTATGGAGAAGGCGGTAGAGCTCTTGGGTGAAGAAGTCGCCGCAAACAGCTCGATCTTCATGGGTTACCACGGCCACATCCTCACGTTTCCAGTACAGAACGGCAAGACTATGAACGGTAAGTGCACCAGAAGCTCCTCAGATGCTTACTACCGTACTGATCATTATAGTCGTCGCTTTCAACTCCAGCAAAACATGGGACCACGAGAAATGGGTTGTCAGCACCTCCAAGGAAGAGATGGACGCCGACTTCGCAGAATGGGGTCCCCAGTCCCAGAAAATTATTGGCGCAATGGAGAAGCCGGATATCTGGGCTTTGTTCATGCATCCACCCTGTAACACTTTCTACAAGGGCCGTCTGTGCCTACTCGGTGACGCCGCCCACGCAACAACACCACACCAAGGCGCCGGCGCCGGCATGTGTATCGAGGACTCGTACATTCTTGCGAACTTAATCGCCGAGGCGAACGATGTGAACGATCTCGAGCGCGCATTCAAGGCATTCGACCATGTCAGGCGGGAGAGGACGCAGAAGAACGTTACAACGAGTCAAGAAGCGGGTATGCTGTACGACCTTGAGCTGTACGGCGACGATCTGGACAAGATTGAGAGCAGCTTCTTGACCAGGATGCAATGGATCTGGGATTTCGACCTGGAGGGTCAACTAGAGGAGGGGAAGAAGATCTTCCATGGAGAGAACGCAAGGATGTAATATGGCTACAGGTAGAAACTCCAAATCAACTGAGAATATTCTATGCAGCGTAAAGTTACGTAAAAGAGTGTGATGCGCCAGCTTGTCGAGTGCGAGGGCGCCAAAGTGGCTCCGCTCAATTATAGTAGCGACGCGGCCTGGAGTGTCGGTAACCACAGTAAGCGGCGGGGCTCTCAAAGTGTTGACCATGGCTCGGTGTAATCAGCAAGTGAACGTGGTGCTGTGATGGGTGTATACTCAAGTGAGCTTGGAGCGAAGAAGATGATTGACCAAAGGGCGAATTTTGAGGTGGGAGTCTGTTGTTGACACCAAGTCCGACGCGTCACGTTTACTTTCACATACTCTCACTTCACTGTGAGCTACCTTGCCAGTTGCCGTGGGCTCACCTACACTCATCATGCATCAGATTTCATCAAAGAGACAAGACAGATTATCAATGGTTGTTATTCAAAGCTTAAATCAGGCTGCAATGGCTGATAGTAAACATACCATTCCAGGTGATATATGAATGTGGTATGCCCGCCCCAGTAGGGCGCAAGGAAAGGCAATTATGGCATGTATCATGTATACAAGCAATGGTAGAAGCTTTGCTTGTTGAGCATATGATGCTTGGGTGATGGCTGTGTCGGTCTGCTCTACGAGCCCGACAAATCGACGTAGGTAAGGTCGGTTAAAGTGACAGGCAGCAGTAGCACCACATGCAAGCGGCCCACAACTTTCCAGGGGCAGCTGTATTCCGCGGCGTGCCTTCATCATAATCACTACACAGGAAGCTGCTATACAAATATATCATACTATATCATTCAGATTATCTGCTGTTATTCCATCAAAATTCACGTCCAAGTGAGCGAGGCTTAGGATACCTCACTATGATACAAAATGAGTGCTCCAGCGCAGTCCAGCGTGCGCTCTACCCCGCGTTCCCCCTGTGCTTTGTCTGGTTTCTTTTTGCTCTTTTTGTTGGCCGGCTCCCCTCTACCTTCAAGAAAGCCGTCCGCCCATGCTCGAACAGCCGCTAACCCTCCACACTCAACTTTTTGCCCTTGCAATAACTTCCTATCAGATTGAACCGCAGGGGTCTCTGCCGACCTACAGGTCTTCGATTAGCTTCTGGATCGTAGGCCGGTCTAATGGAAGACATTCAGCCACTTTTGCCAGCACAAGCTCAGAAGCGCCCTTTAAGAACCAGCAGCCCTGTTCCTCAGCCTTTCTGACGAGCGAAGCAGCCCAGTACGCAAGTATAACAAGAGCAGCTGGGTCGTTCTTTGCAGTCATTTCGTGAAACTCAACAGCTACTTTTGACAACCAAGTCGCCATAGCCCAGATCGTAGCTTCTTCGGCCTCGAAGCCTGCCACGCAGCTGTCTATCAAATCTGCTATTGCTGATAGAGCTACAACTACATCCCGGAGGTCTTCGGGTCGGCCTAAGGCCTCCGCCATGCGAGTTGGGAGGGTGTTCAGACAATGGAGTATGACGGACAATCCGGCTTCATGGACTGTCATGTCCATTAGTTCAGCTGCTCGGTCGAATGGATCCTGCTGGAGGTTCTCAAATTCTGTTCGGGGCAAGTTGCTCGACTGGAGGGGTTGTGTTGTTGTAATGAGTCTGCGCATTGAATCGACCAGGCTCATTAGGTCAAGCGTCAGAGTTTTTGAGCTTATTCTGGAGGTATTCAGTGCACACTGCAGGATGCTCTCTATTTGGTCCAACACCTGCTTGCGTGGCGTAGGGGCACCCTTATAGCTTGTGTTGAAAGGGCCCTGCGTATGTATTTTGCGGCCTTGTATGTACTCCTGGAGGTATTCGCCAGATCTTGCATAGTGAGCGATGGCGGCAGACGACTTCTGGGTAATTGCAGCCATGTGTGCTGCAGAAAGTGCCAACAACCCAGCCATCAGCCACCTCTGCTGCAGAGCCTGTGTTACAAACTCTCCGTGCCAGTACAGCTCTGGGGAGCGTTCGAAATTTGTTGGAGGAAGCGTAGGACTTGTTGCAGTGGTGAAGTGGTCGAAGTAAACCAGGACTTGCATATTGATGTCCGACCCCGCGGTCGTCTGAAGTGGCATGGTTAGAGCAGCGTCTGCATCTGCATTCTGCGTCTCAGCATCCGAATGGTCAGCGTTCTGCTCCGCGTCTGCCATTGTGGCACTGGCTACTTCCAGGGTCTCCGATATAGGCTCTGTAGGCGTGACCTCGAAATACTTGATCTTAGTTCCACGAAAGAACGTTTGGAGGCTGACAGATCGGATAGGATACTCCACTTCGGAGAAACCGTCATGTGACTCGAGTTGATGTTGTCTCATCCGCTTCGAGCTAACATAAAGACCCCGACATTCTCCTATTGTACAGCGAAATCCGGGCATAATTGGCAGAGCCTCGATAGGCTTGCACGTGGTTGGTGGTAATGGTACTTCTTCGGGCTCCAGAATATTGAGTTGAGAGATCGAACTCAGCAGACTATGTCTCTCATGTCGAAAGATCTTGTGGCGAAGGAGGTGACTTGGTAGAGCGCTCTTCTGGATGGCATACCGGCACTCACGGCAGATGATCACGCCGTGATCCGCGTGGAATTCCAGCAGATCTTTGGGGCCGAATAGCAAGAGCGACATGATTTGTGAAGAAGGAGTAAGGCCATGATTGCATGCTATTGTACAAAGAATTTGCTGACAGCCTCCAGGACTGAATAAGAGATGGATGATGACTTGTGCCAATGGCGATTCGTGGATGGAGCAAGCGTGCACGGACCCATGAGAACAGCACATGCCGTTCCCCTTGCTTACTGTCCCTCTTCAACCCCAGTCTCTGCTATCCGTAGAACAGCATAATAGAAACCCGTCACTATGATTACGAAGTCTCGAGCTTCTGTGGGATGTCCGGATACCTCCAGGCTGAGCTTACCTACGCGATCGACCATGCCGTCATTATATCTGGTGTAGGCAGGTACCACACATGCCATTCCCGAAGTTTGCCAATTGAGGTGGTCACGACATTGTCAGCAACACAAGTTGCGCTTGCTCTTGCATAGGAGTTAAGGACTCGCTCAAGCTCCGAGCCGATGTGCTTTCACAGATCCCGTATTTTGCTTAATAACGATCCGGTGCAAACGTGCTGTATAAGTACAGCAGCATCTACATAATTACTGGTACCATCGCTACAAGAATACAGCATCGCTAGCATCAACTCGGTCGTTTTACAGCAACTCAGCCAATATGGGTTCAATTCCGCAGAACAAAGCCGCTTACCTCGACGAGCCCGGTGCTCCTTTGGTTGTGCGAGAAGCTCCTATGCCCAAAGCAGGACCGGGAGAGATCGTAGTCCGCAATGCTGCCGTCGCTATCAATCCCCTCGACTGGCATATGCAGGACAACGGCATGTTCGTTAAGCAATGGCCTGCCGTGATCGGCTGCGATGTGGCAGGCGTGGTATATGAGACAGGAGATGGCGTTGATCTCTTCGAGGTAGGAGACCGCGTCATTGGGTAAGTCGGCTGAGTTGAGGCTGCTTGTTGAAATTCACTGACCGGTGCGTCTGGTAGACATGCCATTCATCTGTGGAGTGGTCGCCCTCAGGATGGTGCTTTCCAGCTATACACCGTCTTATCGGAAGACAAGGCGGCGCAATCACTATCCTCCATCCCGTTCACTGATGGTGTTGTTCTTCCGCTCGCACTCGAGACGGCCATCTGTGCCTTGCACTTCGATCGACGTAACCCACTCCCAGACTTCCTACCAGGCATATCCACGCCAGCGCTCGCGCTACCCTACCCCTCATTGAGGGACACTGTCAAGCCTAGCGCAGGCAAAATTATCGTTGTTAACGGCGGTTCGTCCTCTGTTGGCTCTGTGACCACTCAGCTTGCCGCCGCCGCCGGGCTCTACGTCATCTCCATTGTTAGCCACAAAAATGTAGTTTTGGCCCAGCTCAGCGGAGCTTCCCATATCTTCGATCGCAGGCAGCCTGATTTGATTGGAGAAGTTGTTGCAGTAGTGCGCAAATCAGGGAAAGAGTTTATCGGCATTGTTGACGCTATTTCGATCCCCGAAACAATTACGAGAGATCTGGAGATCCTCAGCTACCTTGATGGCGGCCACCTTGCGCTCACTCATCCTCCCATGGGTAAAGAAGTAATACCGGAGAATGTTGAAATTGGAATGGTCTGGTCCGGGGGAGTCAACGAGATTACGGGTCCCGTTTGGAGAGCCTACGTTGGGGCTGCACTGAAACTCGGCAAGCTCAAATGTCTTCCGCCACGAGACATCGTTGGCACAGGCTTGGAGTACATCGACAGAGCATTAGAAAAGTGTAAGGCCGGTGTCAGTGGAACAAAGGTAGTCGTGAAGCTGGACTGAGTTTGCTGGATGGCCAACCTGACAAAAGAACACTCATGGTAGGAGCCACTTTGTCGATACACCAATCGATTTCGCAACATTGTTCTTACGACCATATTCACAGTCCTGCGCCTACGTCGATTCCTGTTAGCGCGGTTGCGCCACCAGACGTAGGACTTGTAGATTCAAACCTGGATCTATACCCTTCGATACGACATGTTACACACGCACACTCAACGTTCACAGCATCCGCCGTTGCATCCGAACAATCGGTCCTTATTCATGACGTTCCAGATCCTAACGCATGACCATCTTGCACGACTACCATGCTTTAACAAGCTGCCCATTGCTGGACTCCTCTACTCACCTAGCCGAACGCCCCTAGTAGCACGACATTTTCTCACTAGTCGTACACGGCAGTGGAGTTCCGGTGCTACAGTCACAGGTACACTATGTCCATGTACCCGGTTGCTGTGAGAGAACTACGGGTACGTGAAACAGTGTAACCAAAAAGCAAGGTGACTGATGTAGCCACGGGACCCAGAATTTACAAGGATCGGGACTTGATCCCAACAAGGCAAATCAGACGAACGGGTGGTACGAGAACGTTCAATACGATCAGCGCCACTGTCGATCATACGTACCAGCACCCAGCACATCCATGCATCCTGAGCAAAATAGCGTTGTCGTCCGACCGTTTACTAAATAGAGTGCCTTGCAGCTGCCATGCTTTTATTTCGAGCCGCCACCTTCGAGATATCTACCCTTATGCATAGACTACTGACATGCATGGTGCATCACAGGGAACGGTGTGGTACAAAGAAAAGCAAACAGCTCTGCAGACGCTCTATGCGCGGCAACAAGCAAACATAGACTCACTCCACTGCTAAATGCCGGATCAAGTTCGAGTCTCATGCAAGGTAGATCACAGAAAACGGTAGAGCACAAAGAGAAGCAAACATGGACTCCACTGCATCCGTGTCCCAGGTTTGCGGCCGTGCACGCCACATGTAGGAGCCGGCATGAAAAAACAAACAGTGAGTCACTCTACCAACGCTTTGGTAAGCGCTCCAAGGTTGATGAAAAAGCAACTATTGACGCGACGTTTGACTCGAGCAATACAGTACACAAACAGAGTTGCTAATATGCTGGTCGATCGAAGAAGCGTCATGCATGCCTCTGGATCGAGACGACAAATCGCGCCAGTACACAGATGGTATAATGCGATCGATGAATTCTACAGAGAATACGGGCCTGGTTCTGGACCAGAAGTCGGGAACATAGCTGCAGTCACCAAGGCTGAAGAACAATAGCCTGATCTTGACGTTTCCCAATCCGCAGGCAATACGAGACCACTGTAGATATCAATACTTGCTGAAGGATCGACCGGCCATATGAGCTCGTCCCTTGGTACTTCGATCTCATCAATCGGTTGTGGTTCCATTGAGACCGTACTGACGGTGCTTGATGGTGCAGATAACGTCGATCGAGCGACCGCGCGTACATCCTTCGCCATAGCTTTGCCTAACGCCCATAGAGATCCCATGGCGTTCAAGAAGCCGATACTCAGCTTGACACGATCTCGAGCTATTTCCAGGGCATGATCTTCGAGCAGGTTGTTACATGCTGATACTTGCGCGGTGGCGATCTGTGCGCATATGCACATGCTAAAAACATTGTGCTTCTCGATGGTGCACGGGATAGCCAAAAGCTTCGTTTGTAGCTCTACTGCTTTGAGTGCACGTGCTGTGTGTGCGCTTCGGCTCGCGACAGGTGGTATGGAGAACGGTGCTGGTGATGCGAAGGACGTCGTAGAAAGCTCAGGTGTGCTGTATGTCAATGAGGAGAAGGGCCGATGTAAAACCATCAGTACACTAGTGCACTTAGTTAGAACTTTCTGAAGTGTGATACGCGACGTACATTGCACCGATCATGTGAGCCATGTACAGGACTTCGTCCACTGTTCCATCTTTTCGCATAGGCTCCTTCTTGACGGAAGGTAACATCGAGTGCCAGATGGCCATCTTTGCGTCACAACTATCGACGAGCTCTCTGGTGAACTGTGCAGAAGATGCGAACGTTCCCATTACTTCGCGTTGTTAGCGACATCTCAATTGCATAAGTGATGGATCGTACTGTATCTGACAGTCCTGCACATGTCCCATAGATACGCAATGGAAGAGTAAACCACTTCGAGATCTGCAAACTCTCGATTTTCTAGATCTTGAGGTCTCGGAGGCGTTGGGATTTGCTGAATCGTTAGTCAAAACGTATGTACTGGAAGCTGTGGACTTACACCAGCTTCAAAGAACTCGTCATCGCAGGGAAGATCGACATCGCTCGGCATCTGAGCCAATTGATATATGGGCGAGTTCATCACAATGGCGAAATGTTGATCAGTCACTGAGAGGATGTACCAAGTCCGTCGCCATGATTCCTCGAGGACTGGATTTCCTTCGCCATAGGAGCGGGCGAAGTCTCTCTTGTTCATGTCGAGCTCCAGTGCAATCAGGATTGCATGATCCAAACTCTTCCGTGACTCTGGTCGCATGTCTTGATGATGTTGTGCGACTGCGAATAGCATGAGAGCTTGAACAGTGAACGGTGTTCGTGGCAGCAGCGGCGAGGTCATGGCTTCAAGTGCCGCTTGATAGTACGGCTCTGTTGGGCACCACGACGCGTAGATGGATCCGATCCATTCAAGCACCAGTGACAGGTCGACTAGTCCATGATCTGGTTGCATCCTTCGTGCCTGATAGAACTGCAAGGGGATAACCACCGGGAAAGCGGGCCAGAAGTATTCATAGAACAGCTCCAAGATGCGGTCGTCATTGATCTCGAAAGAAAGTGTTGTTGACGCGGAAGGCTGTCCTTCCAGCAAGTGTAAACTCTCCATCGTAGGAAGGTTCAAATGTTCGCTATACATAGGCTCGTTACCATGTGAGGAAGACAGTGGTGTTGCCTGCGAACTGGACTCAGGGGCTTCTTGCAGCTCTTCTGATCTTTGCTCCGATTGTTCGGCCTCTTGCTGGAGTCTCAAACGCCGCCGCGCAAGTGCTTCTTTTGTAAGTCCTCCTCTCCGTGACTTCTGGTACACACACTCTTTTCCGTCTCTTCTACACCTGTTGCAAATCGGTTGATTTGAATCACATTTGACGTGTCTGCTTCGACATGCTACGCAAGCCAACATAACGCGCTCGATGCGCCTCGTATCTCGCTGTGCATCCATGCCGCCTTTCAACCAATCAGGATGCTTTGCCGCTTGATTAATGCTTGATCTCAGCGCTGGTCCTATGGGCTGAACCTTAATAGCGTATTCGATGAGAATCAACGGGGGCAGTTCTAATATTTCAAAGATAAGTTGTTGACGGTTCTTGCAACGGAAGGTAAGCTGAACGCCTTGCGGGGCTGAGTCAGGGTCCTGAAGGAAGGTGCTACCGCTTTCGGCCAAAATCGGAAGTGTACCCGGAAGACCGCTCCTTCTGCACCGATAGTGACTTGGAACAGCTTGATAGATGTAGGATGTAGCAGATTGCTTTCTGAGCACTTGTAGATTGATTTGGACTTACAGATGCTATGATCATACCTCCAGACTCTCACCGCCATCCTTCTTCGTCTTCGGCACAATCTTCAGCGAGAAGTCCACATGCGGAACACCCTGGTGTATGCTGCTCGTGCTCACGATGTCGATATCCCCACAGACATACTTCTCAACATTGTGCTCAGTAAGACCTCCACTGACCTCCACCAAAAAGGTCTTCCTATCGCCAGTGCCTCGTCCCCACTTCTCTTTCAGATCTGCAGCTGCAACTTTAACACCGTCTGGCGTGAAGTTGTCCAGCATGACGATATCAGCACCGGCAGCGATTGCTTCGTCTGCCTCCTCGAAGCTCTGGCATTCGACCTCAACCTTAGTCGCAAAACCACCTGCTGACTTTGCGGCTCGGACGGCATTAGTGATGCTTCCTGCGGCGACGATGTGGTTATCCTTCAGCATCGTCATGTGAGACAGGTCAACTCTGTGCGCATCGACACCACCAACGAGCATGCCGTATTTCTCTACTAGTCGGAAGCCAGGAGTTGTCTTGCGGGTACCGGCAAGAATGTTCTGGTATCCGGCTTTCCGCAGGAGCGTGAGAAGACGATGGGACTTTGTTGCAACTCCTGAGCAGCGCGCGAGTGTGTTAAGAGCTACGCGCTCGCCAAGGAGCAGGTTACGGACTGGTCCTCGAACGGTAGCGCAATGTGTCTTATCACCATTCTGGCCGACTGAGTCGCCTTCCTTGACATGCCACTCAACCCTGAACGTCATCCTCAGCATGCTGTCTTGGTGCATCATAATGGTTCACTTACGTGCAGTCCAATTGCTTGAATACCTCATCGAAGAACGGGACACCAGCAACGATACCCTGATCTTGTCAACTTGCAGCCTCAAAGCTTCATTATATCCAGGCTCTTACCTCGCTCTTGCCCAATAGCTTTGCTTCCGACTGCTCTTCGCCAACCACGAACCCTCCGTAGTCGAAGCTCGGAGTGTCCTCTTCGAGCCATTCCGAAACGTACCGCTTGTACGTCAGAGGCAGCAGGTGCGCTACCTTGCCGTGCGCTGGAGCTCCTTCAACCATATTGATAGAACCCTGGATATCGGTGGATTTGATTGCAAGGTGAAAAGAATTGAAATTCTTCAATCCTGAAGTTGGCGAGCGTTTAGGAAGGGGCGATGACTTCGTCGGACCTTCGGTACTGCCCCGCCAATTAGGTGCGGGCGCATTCGGAACGCCACCAGAGCTTCATCAACGTCTCGAGCTTAACCGCGTCTTTTCCTCACACCTTATTTGAATCACCCCGATCGCAGAGCCTCGTGGCAATCCATTGGTGGCACAGTTATTACGTTATTGCCGCTTGGTTGAGTAGATGATGCTTGTCCTTTACCCGCCCTTCTGGTGGTACCTCACCCGCGATTATGATTTCAGTGCACGTCGAATGAACCAAAAACTTAGTGGGAAGCAGGGAGTGCATAAGCAATGCGAATCGACAGGATCGTTTTCACCTCCGCTGTTACCCTAGACCCTAGTCGTCCATTCCCCAACCCTCTCTCAACTCCTCCAGCGCCTCTGCACCCTCAGTGCCTTCTTTCACCATAGCGAAGAAATCCTTCGCAATCTTCTCCCTGCGTCCTGCAATACCCTTCATTTTCTTCCACTCCTCCTCTACTTCCTTCCTCTCATCAGCCGTCACCTTCTTCGCAGACCCAGCCTTTAAGCTCTCTAGTCTGGTCCTAATTTCGGACTTCTCTTGCTCGAGGGATGTGATGCTCGACAGCATATCTGCGGTACTGAGTGTGCTGTTAAGGGACGCGAGGGTGCCACGTAGTGTTTTGGCGAGGGCCTGGAGGTCGGTGGTCTGCGTGTTGAGGGTGCTGATGCGGGTGTCGTACTCGGCGAGCTGTTCGGCGGAGACGGCGTCGTCAGGGCTCTGTGGTTGTTACTTTTACTGCTTTTATGCATAGAGCAAGATGCATGAGGAGATGTGAAGCATGACGAGTGGAAGGTGCGACCCACCTGTAGAGCATGGTAGACGATCTGTTTGCCTGCAACGACTTAATTCCTTGCACCTAAGCCGGAAAATCAGCGACTCACCAGCTGGACGACCCTCGATCTTCTTTTGCTCATGCAGGTCCTTCAGAATCTTTGCAGCTGCAGCTATGTGGGTGTCAGTCGTGCCTTCCTCGCTCACTCGCCAACAGGGATGCGGCACGCTTCACCTTTCGTGACCTTGTTGTGCAGGTTGGCTGAGATTTCAATGGCAGAGTAGGGTCTGTTTGTGTGGTCTGATCGGCGTCAGTATGACAATAACGTATGAGGTGAGCTGGGTCGAGACGCACGCAGGTAATGCAGGATCATATCCGAGCCCTCAGCACCTGTTGCCTTCTCCTCCTTCTCGGTCTTCTTGCGAGGTGCCATTGTCTGTCGTATGAGATCTGCTGTACGTGTAATCGTGTCAAAACAGGCAAAGACTCGAAGCTTAAGCCTGTGAAGCGTTGAGGCGCTAAGTCACGAGCTGATGGTGGGTGTTTGGGAAAGAAGGCAGGAGCACCCATCATCACAGCAGGTGGGGCATACGCCAACACCGTATAATGCGTTGCATCGAATTCGTTGTGTTATGCAGAATACATGCAAATGTCTCATCAAAAGACGATGTGTGCAAGATACGATTGATGTGCGCACGACGTTTACCCACCACGTTCACCAAACTCCCTTGACCAATCCTCAAATTCCTTCAAACCCTGCTTGCTAACCGATGGTCTGATCGTACGCATGCTGTTCTTAAAATCCTCAAACCGTATCGGACGAATCTCATCCATGGTCATGGTGAGCAGGCTCTCGCCGAGCGAGCGCAATGGGCCCATGGCCGCGTCTTTGGCAAGTGCGGTGATATCTGAGCCAGAGAAGCCATCCGTGAGCGCTATCAGACGATCCAAGTCTCTCTCGCTCAGATCATGCTTCTGATGGCTCAACAGCGTCTTCACCTGCTGCTTCCTGACGAAGTCTTCCGGCAGTGGGATGTACTGCCTCCTCACAAATCGCCGCCTTGCCGCCTCATCGATCGCCCAGGGTAAATTCGTTGCCGCAAGCACGAGTACACGTGTTGCATCGCCCTTCTCCTTGTCCTTTTCGCTCGTTTCCCTTCCAGCAGCTGCCTTCTGCAAGTCTGACCACTGTATCAAGAATTCGGTCTTAATTCGCCGCGTAGCCTCGTGCTCAGATGACCCTCCTCTTGACGATAGCAGCGAGTCAATCTCGTCTACAAAGATGATAGATGGCGCGAGCAGTTTTGCTAGGGAGAACAATGCTCGGACAAGCTTCTCAGATTCGCCTAGAAACTTGGACGTCAAGCTGCTCGCAGAGATGGCGAAGAAGGTCGACTTCGATTCCGTAGCAACAGCCCTGGCCAGCATTGTTTTACCCGTACCAGGCGGGCCGAACAGCAGCATACCTCGCGCAGGCTCTCGCAAGCCCATAAACAAGTCTGGCCTCAAGAACGGGTATACAACCGTCTCTTTCAGCGCAGACTTTGCAATTTCCAGCCCGGCCACGTCGTCCCAGTGTACCTCATCTCCTTGTATAACAATCTCGTTCAGGATATTCTGCGCTGACTGCTTGTCGACGCCTCGAGGAAGGTTCTTCAAGATCTCCTCTGTCTTTTTCTTCCACTCATCGGGCTCCTCGTTCGTCTCCCCACCCTCGCTTGGGTCCGCTGTTGGGTTTGGCGGTAGATCTGCGCGCATCGAGTCGCCGCGTTTTCTCGTCTTACGGTGCGGTGGTCGTTGAGGCTCGTCGTCAGAGCCGTCCTCCGCAAGCGGTATTGGCTCGGGCGATGGGTCCCTCCGTACGTTCCGTGTTCGACTGATGTTGCTTGGTGTTGGAGGGGCGGCTGACGGTCTGCGCGTGCTATCAATGTCCTTGTTCCCATACTTGGTCGATCCCAAGTCACTGTATGATCGTGCTGCTGCAGAAGCTGCAAGTAGCCGTGGGTCCACTTGCGCTGGGGGATACTCTTTGCGGTAAGATGGGAACGCAGGCAGTGGGGGCAAGGCTGTGCTGGCCTGTGACGACTGGTTTCTAACCAGCTCTGCTGGTTTCGAAGGCACTGGCGGCGGAGCGGGTGCGGCTTTTCTTGCGATGGTATGCGGCTTTGGCTTCTCGGTATCGCTGTTGTTCCTCGGTGCTGGTACTGCATAGTTAGTAGACGCTGACCCTTCTCGAGTCTGGAAGTAAAACGGCGCCGGTTTGGGCGAGTCTTGCGCTGATGGTTGCGCAAGTGGTGTCTCCGGCTGTGGTGTAGCGGCAGGCATCTCCATCGATGTCCGAGGCGAAACATTGACTGGTGGAGTAGCTACCTTGGGCACAGCCAAGCTTGGTCTGCTCGAGCTCGGTGCAACTGGTGCAGCAGTCCTTGACCCAAAAGCCAGAGTTGCAGCCTTAGAAGCATCGGGACGTGACCTCATCGACATGGGCATCTTCGACGCTGGCTTGCCATCCTTGTTCGGTCTCAGTGTCCTAAGCATCCTACCGCCCTTCTTCTCTGGTGATGGCGTTCTCGACTTCTTTTCGGTTGACGGTTCAGGCGTCAATGTAGAGTTGCTCATTGTCTGCGTCAGGCTGTTGATACGTTTCGAAGTGTTGCCGGAGCTCTTGCGTGATGCCATCGAAGGACGGGTAGGTAGCGGCGGTGGTCTTGCCAGGTCCCTCTGAGCTACAGGCGGTATTGATCCTCCTCCGAGCCATTCTGATGAGGTGTTCGAGTCGGTTGGGTCCAACGGTACGCCGTGAGGTGGTGGAGTGGGGGCTTGGGCATCGGTGCTCGACAGACTCTCCTTCGACTCCTCCCGGCTCTTCTTCAGTGCTTCGAGCAGGTCAACTCGTTCCTTGCATTGCAGTTCCAGCTGCCTTAAGGACTCCACCAGGGCTCTATCTGTCTCAGACGCGGGTCGATACGTTGTGGGGTTGCGGCGGGCGTTGTGATAGTAAATGTGATCCAGGGCAGTTTTCCATGATCGCAGAGCTTCTTTCTCATTTTGCTGATGTGGCGCGTCAGTACGTTAGAGTCTGTGATCTAATCATGGAACACCAACCTGACTCTCAAAGTATACAGCAGTCGAACAGGCTAAGAAGGCCTCATCGTAGGCCTTCTGTGTAGCGTTGGCGCGCATTGTCTAGGGCGCGAACGGCGTGCGAATGGGGTGTTATGACATATGGTAGGGGTATCGAAAAGGTGTCACTGTGCAATGTCCAAAATGTGTGGTTGGAGGCTCAGTTGGTGTCGTATTGCGCCAGGCTATGTCCGCGCTTGCAGTGACGTAGCGCCGCCTGCTGTCCGGAAGGGCATCACAGGGCTGAGATGGCTGCGGCAGCACGCGACGCGTGTCCCGTTTTGGGCTCGAACTTCAGCCACATGCCCAAGACACCAGATCTAAGGGCACCGGGTTATCTCAGATTATCTGGCACAGTCTCACGGGTAGAAGGGATACAACGAAGGATGCGCAGGGCATGTGCAGGTCGCAGTCAGGCCTGCACTGGGATCGCCTTTATCGATTGTGCTCCTCTTTTCTTGAGCCCCAAGAATTCGAAGAGCGAGATGATGATTCCACTTGACGGAAGACGCCGATGCTACATTTCCCATATGGTACAAACATATCTGCGATGACTGCATAACGCTCAGAAGAAGAAGCGTCAATAATCCTGTACGCCGCCATATGGTCCTTCCAGATATCAAAGCCAGGAAAGCTTCTATGACTATACAACGAAGTGTGAAGACCGTTACGCTTGCCTAGAAAGCTCCCACGGTGCGGCTCTGGAAGCCTGCTCTATGCCGAAAATATCGAAATCCCTTCTACTGCTGGGGGTGTACGTCGCATTACTGGAGTGCGCTGGAGGAGTTGCGCGCATGATTTTTAAGGGAGAAATTGTCGTTATATCGCGGTGTTAGGGTTTGTGCTGCGGGCAATGAAGAATGCCTTTGCCATCTCGTATGCAGACCTGATAAGAGTTAGCTTTGTTTTGTTAGATGTTCCTCACAGCGTGCACTCACCAGCAGATCGCGGTGCTGGGCATAGTGGTGATGATCCTGGGCTTCAGACCACGGAAGTAGCCCTTGAGGCCTTCTCTCTGGTGGATGATCTTGGCAGCCTGGAACAGACCGTTGACCGTCCTCAGCTCAGCATCGTGAGCGCTGCCTCGTGTCTGCAAAAGGGTCTTAATGACGTCCAAGGGCGTAGTAAGCGCCGCGGCAAAACCACCAGCCAGACCACCAGCGAAACAATGCGTGTAGGGATCGTAGCGGCCAGTGGGGTTCATGACCTTCGATATCGATTCGTATGACATGAATTGTAACGCCGTGAAGGGCACTGTCATGCACAGTGTGGTGGGGTACGAGACGTAGAATGCGCCAATGCCTTCCTTGCGGAAGACGTCCCGGGCGCAGTGACTGACGGAGGTGTAGATCGAACCGTGCAATTGCATGCGCTGTTTGACGACTGCGAAAATCTCAGTGTTTGTGGGCGCGAGGATTCGGATCTACAAACCGTCGAATGGGTTCATCAGCGCATCGCTGGTGATGGTGGCTGCGGCACCACTGGCAGCTGTCGTGGGTCAGCAACACCTCCTAAGCAGTAAGTTCCTTGACAATGCGCACCTGCAGCAAGAGGGTGGTGCTCATGGCTTTCACCCTCGTTTCCACCGAGTGCATGCTTTGTCGCCTCGTAGGACGCAAAGTATACGGCGTGCGCAGGTCCTGATTTAGCCGTTAGTTGCGCGCCCAGTGGGGTGTCTTTGCCAGGTGTAGGTACCAGCGCCGAGGACAACACTGGAGAGTCCCTTCCATAACGATCTGAAACCCTCAACCCTCGATACAGTTACGAGAGCGTTGGCGATGGAGTTTGTGTATGTCGCGGTAGGCCCAGGGTTGATGACCTGCATCCTCGTCTAGCCAGCAGTCAGCACGTCGCTCAGCAGTCCAGTGTAATCCGGCGAAGTCGCGTACCTTGAGCATATCAACGGGGTACATCACCGAGTGTTCCTGATGCGTTTTTAGCTAAGGTGGATCTGGTCGCGGCGACTTCGGACGCATACAGCAACACCTGCGAACGCGCCTGCCAGCATGTTCGCGCCGAGCGAAAAGTTAGGTGGGAGTGCCTCGTAGCTGCAGGGAGGGTCAGCGATGCAGGTCCTGGTCTTCTTTGTTCATTGAGGGCCGTACTCATGCTCTGCTTCCTCAACAGGTACTGCTGGCCGGTCATGGCCACCCATGATCTGGCCGGGCGTAACGACGGTGGATTCCAGGTTGGCGACTGAGCGGGTACGAAGGGGGTGGAGAATTGATGCTGGCTCGGTCGCGCCAGATTAGGGCAATGCTGTCGTGGCGGTGATGATGGAACAGTGACCGCTCTGAAGGTTGATACTTTGAAATTGTCCTAAGAGCCCAGAAACGCATGGTTGCAAATCTTGGGGGGACGTGCGCTTACTGAACTGTCAAGTCACCGAGGCACTGCGGTGCTCCGAATATCAACATTCCAATGCCAATTGCCATGTCGCAACTTCATAAAACCCTGCGGACTTGTACGGCTTGAGGTCGCCTGGTGCGCTTGCATATGTTGTCTTTTGCGACTTCCTCCAGCCTTCCACCCCAGTACAGCTGCACGCTGCACGCATCGTGATGACACCGAGTAATTGAAATGTTGCCGCGGACATGCATCATACATCATCGCCCAGCGATAATAGCTTTCGGAGAAGTGACCGCCCGGCAGGATTGAGGGGAAGAAAGGTTTCAATTGGACAAAAAGATCTGATAAGTAAAATCACTTCCGCCCGCAACACCACACTCCATCAGAACAAAGCACACGGTCGGCCGACATCCCCTCACCTCTGAATCACTGCCTATCGTGTTCAGTACTGCCATATGGGATCGGACACATCTTCACGAAGTTGTGAGCCTTCTCGAGCGTTTGTGCTTGACAGACTTTGATTATGTGAAAGATCTGACAACCATCTGATAAAAACGGAACTCAAAACGTCCCAGCACATGCACGAGCGGACGTGACTGCGGAGGGATTGAAGAGCGTCAGCAAATATTGCCGAGCTTGTGAGTAGCCGCATGCAAGAAAGTCTTCTTGCTCAATTCTGCAGTCAAGTAGACAATTTTCCTATGATGTTGTGGCGGATCGTGACTGTCACTCGCAGTTAGGCCTCCTGCGCCACACAGAGAAGACAGTGTGATGGCAAAGGGTTTGACATCTCGGATTGATAGCCGTATATAGACCCAGTATATATACATATATTGTACAGCTCGAATTACATGTCACCGTCATAGTGTGCGCCTTCCGACAAACACAGCCTTGCACTCCGTGGCGCAAAACTCCCGGGCCCTTGCAGCTCGTGCGCAGGTACGCGTATTAACAGTCGCACTTCTTGTAGTATCTTGGGAATGCGACAACGTCCCTGATGTTCTGCACCCCAGACAAATAGCAGATCAGGCGGTCAAAACCTAGACCGAAGCCTCCATGCGGTACGCTGCCGTAACGTCTCAAGTCCAGATACCACTGCAAGGACCCGTCTGACGTTTCGGTACTGCTATCATCTGTTGCTCGAAGACCGTGGTCCTTCATTGATTGTTGAAGTTCTGGCAATCGGTACTCACGCATTGAGCCACCTACCAGCTCGCAGATTTCAGGCACGAGAAGGTCGAAGCATGCGACTGTATCTGAGTCAAGACCGGACGGCAGCATGTAGAACGGCTTCATGGATCGAGGGTAGTCTGTAACGAAGATTGGCCCACCGTTGCCGAGGTGCTCAGCCAGATAGCGTTCGTGCTCGGTTTGAAGGCCCTCAGCATGCTCAGGTGAGTACTCGAACTGCACTTTGTCTTGTGCTGTCGCATCCTTCAGGCACTGTATCGCCTCAGCATATTTGATTCGTGGCCAAGGTCCGTTGATGAGACCTTGCCATCGTTGCACGAGTGTGTCGTGTGACACGGATGTGCTCTCCTCAGACTGGTCTCGAGCTCGTGCCTCGAGTAGCTCTTGGCCTACGCGTGAAGCCTGGAGTTCTGTTGCAACGGAACGCAGCATGTTCTCTACCACGTCCATGACGTCTTTCATGTCATCCACAAAGGCCACTTCAGCTTCGAGCATGTAGAATTCGCTAAGATGGCGGGCTGTATCGCTCTTCTCCGCACGAAACGTTGGTGACAGCGTCCATACTTTGTCGACGGATTGTGCGAGTGCTTCTAGATGGAGTTGACTAGAGACAGTCAGATATTTTGGGGAGCCGAAGAAGGGGTCAGGCAGCTTTTTTGGCTGACTCTCCAGACCAGGGACAGGTGCATCCGTTGCACCAGAAGCGGCAGGTTCGATGGTAAAGACCTCTCCTGCACCCTCGCAGTCGGACGATGTGATGATTGGGGGATGACATTGGATGAAGTCGTTCTTGGCGAAGTGGCTTGTTACTTGCGCTGTGACGAGAGAACGCAGTCTTAAAAGCAGAGCATTGAGAGGCAATCGAGGCCGCAGGTGAGGGATGGTGCGAAGGTATTCCGCCGACTGGTATTTCTTCTGAATCGGAGAGGTCGTAGCATCATTAGCTCCAAGGACACAAATGTCCTCGACCTGAAGTTCGTGCGATTGCTTGCCACCTGGTGAGGGCTTCCATTTTCCGGTGACACTCACGGCAGCACCTGTTGAAAGGCTATCACATACACCGTCAGCGCTCGACAAGTGATGGTGCGTTGGTTAGACTGACTCTTCTGCTAATTGAGGTGGCAACACAGCCTGTACAGTTGATAAAGTGGAGCCATCGCCGATTACAGCGAAGGCGATGCGCTTCTGCTTCCTTACGGACCGAACATAGCCATGAACCGTGAGCGTCTCACTTTCTGACGCACCCTGTAGAGTAGATGAAAGCGGGGAAGCTGGTCTTAACAGTGCAGCTATATTAGTCGGGCAAAAGGTCGAGTTCTGCCGTAAACGACAAAAGGTGAACACATGTGCCTGAGCGGCGACAGCGCGCCGATGTATAAGCAGCTGCGGACGGAGAGCACTCCTTCGTAAAGGCGACAGCAAGCTCATTTACGCGAGCGGCAGAAGTCAAACAGCCACTGAGCAGCGTTGCTGTGAAGCGTGAAGAGAGACACCACCAGATGTCGTCAACGAAAGTTCGAAAAGGGAAGTTGCGCACAGACGCAACCTAAAAAATGCAGATGCCAAACTCCGCCGTTGTTGCACTCCTCAGGCACTCGTCAACCGTATCACCCGAGCCTAGCCTGAAACACTCTCTAATCTCTACTGCCGTGTTGGAGTTACACGAGATCTCATGCCCTGGTACAACAGTCGATGGGACAAATGAACCTCTGTCTTGGTCGTTTGTCACATTCCTATTGGCTGGGGGAGTCTTTCCCTGCCCCACCGCCCAAAAAGCACTTCTCAGAACGCCACCAGATCTCGACCGCCGTTACTGCAAGCCTCCTCCATCGTGCACCAAAACGCCGTTCACAGCAGGACGCCGTTATTACAATGGCTCTGGCGGAGTTGCTCACAATCTTGCAAGTTACTGTGCTACCATGCCAGCAGTGAAAACTATCCATACGAACAACATCCATCCATTTCTGCGTGCTAATAGCAAGTGCATTTCTCTACCCTGCAGTCGGGTCGTAGTGCCGACGCTACTGCCGCGCCGCTATCTCTTGCAGGATCTCTTTGCTGCAGCATCTGGGTCAGCACTTGTCATCATCCGTCTGACCAGGCGCCAGATCTCGCCTAAAAGTTGTATGCACCGATATGCAGATCTCGTCAAGGTCTGGCCGATCGATCCTTCGGCGCACCCCTGCTTCAGCTGCTTTCTTGTGCCTCGATACGAGTGACTTGTGGCTTCAAGTCCCTGGCGGATGAGCGGGTTTGACAGTCGTCTCCAAGGATCAGGGAGCGAGTCACGTAAGACAAGATGCGGTTGCTTCCGGTTTGTAAGGTCTCAACGCCCGACAGCCTGTCACTTCCCCAAATTGCCGATGGATACGACTCAAGCCTATGCTGCGTGCAGCTTTGCGCGCGGCGTGCAAACTACCACACGCCAGATTCAACACCCTGGTCAGACCAAGAAGGCAAGGCTTGATTCACGCAGAGGATTGCCATATCTGTCATAGGCGCGTGAGAACAGATCTAACAGACCCTTGTCAATTCGCGGCTCGATCTCAAGCTAATGTTTAGTTGATCTCAATCACACGCCCTTGGGACAGGTGATAACTGCCCTGGTCCCCAACTGAAGCCGAAGTATTGTATACTGGTTCTCTGCCCGTTCACCCACATCCCGAAGCAAACCTCGCCGAGCCCTCGCTATTTGTATTAAAGGCATCTATACACGATTTCCCTACAGCTACCTTCGTGTACAAACATTTGCATACATCCGCTGTCACTGTTCACATCTGCCCACTATGTCGCCCTCAAAACCTAAGCCTTCAGAAATCGCAGCAGAGGCAAAGCGAGTGTGGATGCCATATATCTGGAAGAACTACATCAAAGACTCGAAAACATCGTATTTGTACCCCGACGCCACACAAATAAGAGCTAGCTCGGAAGGGCGATCAACACAGCGAACGAGAGTAGCAGTCATGGAAGGCGACCCAGTAAACTACGCTTTGGGCTGGTACCAGAGCGCAGCTAGCTCGCATGTCAAGAAGATACCCGTGGTCAATATAGCAAACGAGAAGCGTGCAGGCGGCGACTGGGAATCCGGGCTTATCGCACCAGAGGAATGCTTTGCGCGCAGAAGCAACCTTGTTCACGCTCTTACCATGCCGTGGAACGCACAATTGGGGCGCGAGGAGAACTTCTACCCGATACCCCAAAGGGGAGGGATATACTCGCCTGAAGTTTGTACGTTGACCACCCCACACCCAATATCCACTGTTAACAGGTCATTGCAGTTGTCTTTAGAGGCGGCCCCGACCAAGATTATGCTCCATTCGCCGAGATTCAATCCCTGCCCGTCATCTCAGTAGCACCTGTCCGACGTCCCAAACTCGACGAAACCGGCACAAAATACTCGTTTGCTCAGGAGAAAGAGCTCATGCGCGAGAAGATGCGGGCAGTATTACGCATTGCGTCGTACTGCGGCCACCGCAACCTCGTGCTAGGCGCCTTTGGCTTGGGGCCAATTTTCAGAAACCCAGCAACGGAGGTAGCGCGCATGTGGAGGAAGCTGCTCTTCGAGGACGAGGAATTTTACGGAGTCTTTCAGGACGTTGTCTTTGCCATTGACAGCGCAATGGTAGGACCGCCGGGGAAGGGACAGATGAGCGACATTGAGATATTCAGGCGCGAGTTCGATCCAAGCAGTATCTTTCCTGTCAGGTTTCAGGCAAGAGTATAGTCTTTTTTTACCTTTCCACATTCTGTTTTCACAAGCGAGCATTATTAGATGCACGGTGCCGGACACCGCAGCGCAAGCAACGATATCACGAGCGTATGAACATTATACCAGGACAAGTATTGGTACCGGACACAAGACACTTCAGAATACAAACAGCAAATGCACACCACAGTAAACAAAACACGCGCCATATTAGAACAATTTCCGAGTCGCGTTCCTCGACACAGCGGGGCAAGTCGTGATGTCACCCCTCATTAGCCCACCAGATCTCGGTTATCTGCTAGATAGAGTTTCGCCTACAGCTGCGACTGCACGGAGCTACCCTGCGTCTGGCGAACGCCTGGCTGCAAGGTCATCCTTCCGGAGCCCAGGTTTGAAGCACTGGATGGAAGTAAGACATGTGTAATGCAGCTCCGTTGGATCAAGGGAGATTGCTTTACTTTTTTTTGTGAGCGCAATTGTCGGTGTGATGTGGGCATCGCGGCTAGCACGCTGGCTTGGGGGACTCGGATTCGCTTTCAGTGGATCGACTTGCGACTTGCCAAAAGCAAAGTCTACTAGCAAGGCTGCGACGATTCGACGACTGTTCTTCCGGGGCAGGATCGTGTTTTAGGCGTGTACGCGTATCCGCACAGATGGATAACGTACACATGCTAGTCTGTGAGCGTTTAGCTGCGGCGTTAGTGAAAAGACGGGGTGCGCATGAGATTGTCGATTCTGCAGCTAAGGGAAGCAGTCGTGCGGCGGAGGTGCAGATATGATCGCGCCTTGCAGATTGTGAGTTAGTCGTGAACCGACGACCGAGGTTCGTCCAAGATGGAGGATTATATGGGTCAGTCGTGCAGGTACTTTGGCGTGTCTGCATGGTCAAGGTCTGAAGTGAGGTCTTCAATCATGCAGCTAGACGGCATGGGCGCATGTATGATCGCGTCTTTCTACGTTCTTGGGTCTGTTCCGGGCAGAGGCCTGTGGTAAGAGATGGAGATGAGTGGGATATACTGGAGGTACCTAGGTACATGTGAGATTGAGCCAAGGTTGAGAAAGCAGTTTGATTGGAAAAGAAGGGTACGCGGGTACGACAATACGACGCAGTCCTGTGGCCAAGGTGTTCGCGCGTTATCGGTGTATATCACGACGTTACGATGCGGCTCATAGTCGCTGCCTTCTCGGAGCAAGGGATGAATGAGTCGTCCGTAATTTTGAGACGGCTACTTGCTCGACTCTAGCTGAAGCTGGCATGTATCTCGACCCACTCTTGAGGTATGGGGCCTAAGCTATCACGACATTCGTGTCTGTCTTGGTGGAGAATCAGGGCTTGGCTCTACGCGTAACTTCAGCTCGCCAATCAGGAACTCCGTCGTCGAGCTTGTACAACCAGCGGTTTCATGTCGGCCATATCGTGACATTCCTCCTGAGAGGGCTTATTGTATTCTACATATTGTACATCGTCGTGAGCGGCGTGTTCGTGTCTACTTCTGCCCTGGCAGAGGTAGTTGTGGTGCTGTGATCTCTCCTCCCTGCTGCTCTAACCTCTTGATCGTTTGCTCCTTCTGGTAGTTGACCACTCGTTGCTTCTTAAAATATTCAACCTGCATACGTTCGTCAGCCTTGGTCAAATGACATGCGCTAGGGATGATTATGTTTGCTCAGCAGGATCGTACAGCAAGCCGTCTCTCAAGCAGCCTCATTCACAGCTGAAGAGTTCTTGGGAGTCGATACTCAAGATACCAGCTCAACGCTGCACGCCTGACTACCACCCAAGAAAGCAGCCAACGATCTACGCGCAAACTATTCCACTTACCCAGCTATGCGCGCAACTCTTCTCAAACTCCTTGTCGAACTGCGAGCAAAAAGTCTCGGCCTTTTCTCTCCCTGACTTTGTGTTTATGCTGTCGAGGATGTTGTTCTTGTCGAGGCATTCAAAAAACTTGTCGCGTGCTGCGTAGCATGTCTTTCGGTTTGTTCGTGATGGGCTCTCGAATGCGCCGCCGGCTGTCTTCTTTACGCCGCCCTCGTCGGGAGAATCGGAGCTCCACGGTAGCCAGGCCATGGTGGTGATATGTGATGTGTTGCGGAGCGGCGGGAGAGAAAGTAGAAGGCGAATTGGAGCTGTCGCAAGTGTCAGTACGATATCTTGGAGCTAGCGCAGCATTGACTTTGCGACTGCAAGACACTCACAGTAGATACCGAATGTAGCTGAGCGTATGTGAGCAGATGTGTAGATGCTGTTGCTGGCGAATGATCAGTCCATAGAAATCATTTGATGCTTGGCGTACCTTCCCGAAGCTATGACGCTGGTCGGAAGTGCTGCGCCGACATGAGCGCTGCCAACAGGCAACATCTTAACACGAACAGATTCCACATTACCCTCAACACCTCATGTTATAACATAACGACCGCGCAATAGCAGCGCATCCATGGCACGACGACGCCGCCCACCAAGGCCTGGACTGCTTGCCGACCTCTCTCCCACGCGCATTGCAAGCCAGATCGTTCTCCTACAACTTGCATACTATGCATGCGCCGGGTTTCTTATCGTCTTTACAGCCCTGGTTGCTGGCAAAGAGATAAGCCTAGACTTGGTCTTCAACTGGGAGACATTACGTGGCGATACGACAGTTGGCTGGACCTTGGGACTGGTCTGGATACTGAACAGTCTCACCAGGTACGCTGCACTCTTACATGAGAACTTCCTTGTGATTGACACGTTACAGTGCTATATTCATTCTCCTCCTTATTGCGCGTTCGAAACTCGTCCTCGACTTCGCTCTCACCGTACACTTTGTACACCTGATTGTCACCTCCTTATACACGCACGCGATACCCTCACACCTCTTCTGGTGGGCACTGCAGTTGACCAGCGCAACAATCATGACTTCTCTTGGCGTGTGGGCGTGTCAGTGGCGCGAGTTGAGGCCTATAAACTTCGGTGCGTCCAAGCACGCGAAGCCAGCTGCTGATGATGGGGTTGGAGAGACTAGGGGCACTGGGAGAGGGAGAGGAAGAGATGGCGCGGGAGAATACGAGATGGCCAACATGAATGATGGAGACGACAACGTTTAATAGAAGGGTCTTGGGTTTGCATTGCTTGGAGTTGTTTTGGGTTACAGCCACACCGTGTTGAAGAGAACTATACCCGGTCTGTCTAGTCTATCAGGCAAAAGGATGTCACGACGGCGCTTCGAGATTCTCTTCTGTTGAGTTACCAGCACTCAATGCTCTTGATTGATCTACCTGCCAAGAACCACCTCGAGTTTGACCGATCGAGGTTAATGACCCCATCTGCGAACCCAAAAGTCGGCAAACCACGCAAGTCCAGACCCGAAGCAGACGCTGCCCTGATCTCCTCGTCGCTGTACGCCGGTTCTATTCTACACCTGACACGCTCCAACCCCTCGAGGGACCCTGATGTCGCTGTGTCTACATCCAACCCCGCCAGTATTCTCATGGAATCAATGCTTTTGTGTGCATCGCTCCAGGGATCCTTGTGCAGTACAGATCCTAGGGTACTTGTTAGCAAGTGCAGGGACAGTTGTGAGCACTACCTACCTCGTAACGGCTGTCGCAGTGGTAGTTGGATAGTAGCCTCGTGACTCCCTCCGTTTCGTTTGTATGCAATCACAACGCCCATGTGTTCCGGCTTGGCGTGACTTTGTTGTTGCTCGCTCAACAGCGGTCTTTGTGCATCCTCCAGGATTGGAATGGAGAGTACACCGCTCACAGCGCATAGCGTACAGAGCAGATATTGCGATAACATTGTTTGTGATACGGAGTGGAGGTGTGGCTTTGAGAGAATGTCGCAGAGGCAGTGCACTTCAGGCTTATACACCGTTGTACAACAAAGACACTACTGTGCTATGTCGTGTGCTAAGCCGGCTGAGGCTCTCAAGTACAACCAGCCAAGAGCGAAATTGCAGCCTTCGGCACCTCACTTCCGACTCATGCACTCAAAGCCGGAAATGCAATCCTTCATACAAGCACATGACCCGTGTGTAACTTACTGAGACGGACTGTATAGGCTAGAGAAGGGCGCGTGCGGCGCTGTTGGTTTCGCTTCGGAAAATTGCTTACAATGCGGCTGCCGATGCAAGTCTTGCCGCTCTGAGTCCCAGGATAGACAGGATAAATAACTTGATTTGAGGGAAGTTGTCCCTATACTCAGAGCAGATGATGGAATAACACATATAAAGTGATGAAGCTTGTTGTTGCGCTCGCACTTCATCTGCAATTATTCAGGGTCTTTAATTAGCGCAATCTCTAAACTCGTACCGTCAACCGCCGTTGCTCATCCTGGTCATTAGCTTTCAACATCACCCATAGTTATCTCCGTGACCATGATCGACAGCTAACGTGAAAGATTCGATTGCCAGGCACGGGACCAGCTTGACCACCATGGCGGGTGGCTATCTGAACCAGCTATGGGAAGACTCAGAGCTTCCGCCAGACAGCCCGCGGTATCTGCCTTTAGCAGGTGCCTTCTCAGATGCAGACCCTAGCTTGTCAAGACCACAATCGCAACAACATAGACCACAATACCCGGTGCAGCTGCCCAACCCACAACACTATCACCCTGAGCAGCTTTTTCAGCAACCAGCCCCACTTATTCCGCTCAGTGCTGTGGAGGACTTGCATCACCACGAGCCATACACAAGCTCGACGTTCCAAGATCCCTTCAACAGAGCATTCATCAGCAACCAGCCTGTCGTCCACGAAGGTTACATTCCTGCGCCAGACACAAGAGATGAAGACCTGTATCCGACTTTGCCAGATGGCTATCGCGACTCGCTGTTCCAGGACGATGATGACGACAGTTCCGACGAGAGCGACTTCGAGCGCAGGCTCGCCGAGGCTGAAGAGCTGCGTGAGATAGAAGAAAGAGACGATTCAGAGGTTGATGCGAACTACTCTGAAGAAGATGCCGAGCAAGATGAGGGCGACCCAAATGAGATGGAAATCGATGAAAGCTATATTGAAGAGAGAGCTAAACGAGGGCCCAAACGTGGGAAGCCCAGCGCTCGAGGTACTCGTGGTGGGAGGCGAGGCAGACCTCCGGGTAGAGGAAAGGGTGGCCACTTTGGCGCTGCACCGCGAGCTTACCTGCGTGGAAAGAGGAAGCCTGGACGGCCAAGCGGGAAGAGAGGACCACGTCCTATCGCTGATCCAGGGCCAGAATTCAGGAGTCTGCAGCGAGCTGCTAATGAGAGGTTCATTGCGCGAGACTACGCTGCTGCACTTGATTATGGACAGAAGGCCGTCCAGCTGAACCCCGAGATCTTCGATGCTCATAATATCGTCGCAGAGTCTTACGCAGCAATGGGCGAGGAGCTGAAGTCCATCGAATCGCTAATCATCGGTGCACCTACGAAGCGTGACCCGGAGCTGTGGCATCTCATCATCGAACGGATCAAAAAGCTGGATACAACAGACCATCCAACCTATACCGAAGAGGTGAAGACTGCGGTTGTGCTGCAATGTCTGAAGAACATCATCGCTCTCGATGTGACCAACTACGAGGCGCGCAGTCTCAAGCTTGAGATTGAGGCCCGCTTGGGACATGTCTCGAAGTGTGTGAATCTTGGAACCAAGATGCTGAAGACGCTCAAAGAGCAGAAGCAAGACCCTGACACCGAGGTACTGAGGATCATGGCAATGATGGGTACTTCGACGCCGAAACAGACGAAGCGGCATCTGACCAAGATCATCGAGGAGTTTGACCAAGCCATCGAGGTCTACACAGGGCCAGGCCGAGACCCGAAGACAAGCGATCTGGACTGGGAGCTGATCAATATCTACCTGGACCTGTTGGACAGGACTGGCAAGTACGAGTATTCGCTGCGGCGCCTCAAAGATTTGTCAAGGTGGAAGCAAGGCAGGCGAAATGAGACGTACTGGGACGAGCAGAAAGATGACCGTGAATTCGATATCGAAGACGAGCCGAGACGAGTTGAGGTCTTTGACTTCAAGCAAAAGTCCAAGTCGGCGAAGTACGGTGAAGCGCTGCCAATGGAGATCAGGGTCAAGATGGGGTTGTTCAGGTTACGCAACAGTGCTGAAGACTACTCTGAAGCTATGCACCACCTTGAGATGCTAGAACCGGATGATAAGAGTCCTGATGCGCTCATGTGGGATTATCTAGACCTGTTTCGAGTCATTGCGGACGCCCTCCACTCGACAGGGCATGATGCTGAAGCTTTGCGCTTCTATGAGCCGCTGCTCGAGAGCAACTCAAGCGAGATGAGTCTCATGAGCTATCTTGGTCTCTTCACTGTATACACCAATCTTGGTGAACACGGGAAAGCGCAACAAATTATACCAATCCTTGTTGGATGGACTGCAGACACGGTCGATGACCTTGCAGTACTAGCCAAATTTTTCGAGAAGCAGGATATGCCAGAACAGGCAATGGAACGTGCAGACGCATGTTACAGGAATCGCGGTCTCGTAAAGCTGCGCAGGATTGGATTCTCGAGACTGCGTGAGATCAGGAGTCACTACGAAGATTGGAGACGAAAGAAGCGAGGCAATCATGGCAAGAAGAAGAATGCTCTAAAGAAACAGAGGAAGCTGCTTAAGAAGGCTATGGCACTCGATGATGAGGATGAAGACGACGATGCCAGTGACAAGGAGCGACCAACGCTTGCACCTATCAAAGAACGGCCTGCGAAGGGTCTCTTTCGAACGAGAAGAATTGCGCCCAAGCCTCCCAAGGCGCAGACCTTCCTTCCGTTCGATGCACAGCAAGGTCCCACATCAACCACAGTACGCCCGCCCGAGCCAAGCACTCTTGAAGGTACGAATGTGCCTATGGATGCTATTGATCATCGTCTGTTCCGCAAGAAGCTTCAAAAGCTGGCTGAGGACGATGCCGACGACGTGACGGCTGCTCGAGCTCAGCATCGCGAGATAATTGCGAGCTTCCAGAAGCTAGACGACATCTACGAAGCAGCTGAGGATGGTGACGAAGATGCGATCAACACGGTCTTCTCCATCACACGCGAGCTTATTGAGGAGTTCTCGACCTTCGATCTATTCTATGCAGACAAAAAGGAAGACTTCAAGGGTTACTTCCGCCGCATTGGTGCCGGCGAGATCTGGAAAGAGTCTGCATTGATGGTCCTTGCAGTCGTTGCCAACAACGTTGAAGATGGCGAAACCGATCCCGAGTTGCGCGAGAAGCCCGACACACCTCCGCAAGACTTCTGGGGCATCCACTTCGACAGATGGTGCGATGCCTTCGGCCGCTATGCACTCCTCCTCGCACGCGAAGGGGATGATACCCGCAGCTTTAGCACCCTCGACGTCGCCCTCCAGTCCAATATCTTCTCGCGCTCCCTGCCATACCACCGAAATCTTGAACTCTGCCGTCTTGCCTGCGCGCTCGCCGTCGATAGCTCCGCCCAAGCTTCTGCTTCCATTCGCTGGTTTCTTAAAGAATACCCCTTCGGCTCTGATCTCTTCCGATTATACTCGTGCGTTAATCGCCTTGTCTCCTTCCCTGAGGGTTACTCCACTGGCCCCGCACATAAAGTGTTGATGCGCTATATCAAGACCATGGACTACGCCCTGTTGAGTCCTGAGCAGCGCGTGTGGTACAACTTCCGGTCCAATGAGCGTATCGGGTGGGGTCAGAACGGCGTAAACGCATCCACAGTCGATGCTGTCAAGGATCACGACCCAGCTCTGTTTGCGCTGTACGCGCATGTGCTGATCTGTGGTGGCTCATACATGGCAGCGCTGAATTACTACTTCCGTGCTCTTGCGCTTACACCGCAGGACCCGATCCTGAATCTGAGTATCGGAACAGCATATATACAGCACGCCATGAAGCGTCTGTCTGAGAACCGACAGTTCCAGATTCAGCAAGGGCTCTCGTTTGTCTACCGGTACTACGACCTACGCACAAAGACTGGCAGTGCAATATTACAACAGGAAGCAGAGTTCAACGTTGGCCGGGTGTGGCATGGTTTGGGACTTGTGCAACTGGCGTTGCCAAGCTATGAGAGATGCATACGGTTGAGCGAACGGGTCAGGCAAGAAGCGAACGATAGTATGGATGATGGGAATGCTGCGCATGAGGACTTTGCGACCGAAGCGGCGTTTGCGATACAAAGCATTTACGCGATTGCTGGTAATTTCGAGGCGGCGAGGAAGGTTACGCATGAGGTGCTTGTCATTGACTAGTGATTGAAGATGCAGATCATTTAAACCTACATACCATCTTAACTCGAGCTTATGGCATCGTTGAGAAAGGATTGTCAATCGCGGGAGTCAGTAAAGGTTGCTTCAGCCCACCACTAGGCACGAATTGTGTCATAATTTACGTTGGCTTGCAGACCGCTTTTTGGGGTGTTCAATCATAGCGATGGGCAGAGACGTTGAACAAGTCGATACACGAGCTTCGTTGAGATCGCTCGTGCAGCGAAAAACTGTGTTACTTCGGGGAAGCTCGGGTGAGGGGTATACGTAAAGCATGGGAGGTTGCTCAGATTCATCATACAGCCAGACTCCCATCTCCAATAGTCTAGATTCATATCCAGCTGAAGCTCTGATACATCGTCAAATCAAGAGGCTGGCTAAGTAGTCACGACACTGATGAGATCCACTTAAAGAGCCGTGGGTGCAACTCTCTGGCTTTCAATGCAACCAACAACAGTGTGCTGCACCCCCATCTCTGCATCTTACAGCGTCCCCCAATCTTGAAAAATGGCCGCACATTATTCATCTTGGCATCAGCGCATGCATATCAGTGGTTATCTCTCCGTCGCCGCGTATCAGTGAGAAGGAGGACGTCATACCAAACACAGCTAGCGCATATCTCCATTGGTCCAGCCCCGCGTGCTGGATCTGCAGTTCTCCAGGTGGGTCTTACATGAGTCCGAAGATTTAAGAGCGACGACATCGCTCGTGGCAACAGAGGGTACGTGACTATGACGGCTCCTACATTCGGTTTCAAGATGTGCGATTGAGCATAACGCATTGCCTTCTGCACTTTCTAAATCCTTCGCGACCACGGTTTTCCAGCAGCAACAAGGGCACGAGACTTCTCGGGGGCCCGCTAACTTTGACGTAACGCCGACCCATCTGTCACCCAAATTTGCCGAGCTGGAAAAAAACATCGCCAAGATGAGTGATCTTGAGAAGCAGTACGATGCGACGGATCCTCGAGCTCCTCACTCGACTAAGAGCGATGAGATTGAGAGACAGCTTGGAGAAGTCGATCCGTTGTTCGAGGCGAAGCTTGTTCGAAAGCTTGATGCGTTCATCATCCCGGTTGTGATGTTGTTGTATCTGCTCAGCTTTCTTGACAGGTAAGTGCTGAACCTTCCTTTTGAAGGCATCAAGCTTCTCAAGCAACTTGCGCCAACCAATAGCTCGGGCTAACGTAAGCCCAGAGTTAATATTGGCAATGCGCGACTCTATGGACTCGAAGAAGACCTTGGCATGGATTCGACCCAGTTCCAGACTGCTGTGTCGATTCTATTCGTTACCTATATCTTGTCGGAGGTCCCCAGCAATCTCGTGTTGAAAAAGTTACGCCCATCCCGCTGGATTGCGTTCATCACCACTGCATGGGGCATCATCGCAACCCTGACCGGGATAGTGCAAAGCTACGGCGGCCTTATCGCTTGTCGTTTACTCCTTGGTGCAGTCGAAGGCGGCCTCTTTCCTGGTATGGCCATTTATCTGACTTTCTTCTACACTAAGCGCGAACTCGCTTTGCGCATTGGATATCTGTTCGTCTCTGCCGCGCTCGCTGGTGCTTGTGGTGGTCTCCTCGCCTATGCAATCGGCCACATGGACGGTATCGCCGGCCAAAGCGGATGGCGCTGGATCATGATCCTCGAAGGCATTCCCACCTTTGTCCTCGGCATTGCGACGTGGTGGATCCTGCCTGATGAACCGGAGACAGCGTACTTTTTGAACGCACAAGAGAAGGCTTTCGCAGCTGCCCGTCTCAAACGCCAGACTGGATACACCAAGAAGGCCGCCGAATTTCACTGGGAGGATGTCAGGAAGTGCTTCAAGGACTGGAAGGTGTGGCTGTTCTGCTTTGCGCAATTTGGGTCTGACACCATGCTTTACGGATTCTCGACGTTTTTGCCCACCATCATTCGTGCGATCATGCCCAAGGCGTCGAGCGCCATGGTGCAGGTCCTTACGATTCCTTGTTACGCTTTGGGAGCCATCACGTATCTGGTTGTCGCACACTTCTCAGACAAGCAGCAAAAGCGTGCGTTCTACAGCATATTGCTAGGAGTCGTCAGTATCATCGGGTACGCTATGTTGATCAGCCCAAGTAGCTCCGCGACACACTACGCGGGCTGCTTTCTGGTTGCGATGGGCTTATACGTTTGTGTTGGTATTCCACTTGCTTGGCTGCCTACAAACTTGCCGAGATACGGAAAGCGCACAAGTGCAACTGGCTTGCAGCTTTCGATTGGCAACTGTGCGGGTATCATGTCCTCTTTCGTAAGTCATTCACCATTTAACTACGACCCTGTATCCTGACGTCTGTTAGCTGTACCCTGCCAAAGAGGGCCCTCGCTTCATCAAAGGTCACGCCGTGACCATGGCTATGGTTGCTTTTGCTATTGCCTGTTATGCTGTCTTATGGGCGTATCTCGGTATGCTAAACTCACGACGGGACAAGGGTGAAGAAGATCACCTGATGGAGGGCAAGAGCGAAGAGGAAATTGCTGAGATGGGCGACGAAAGCCCGCGGTTTAGGTACACCATCTGAGTGCATCCAGGCAAGACTCACAAACTACAATAGTATCAAACAGCAAAGCACAAACGCCATGCAGACAGCCCTGTAACATTTGACTCGCCATGTGCATTGACTTCTGGACGTGCTTCTTCTTGCTCTTCGTTGAGCGGGTACGCGGTCGGGTACTTGATCAAGAGCCTCGCATCCTCGCTCATCTAGGACGAATCTTCTGTAACAGGCGAAGAGCCAGATTCCCAACGAAGTCAACGCACGTCTCTTTCACGTGGTTTCCTGCCAAAGGTTTTTCTGCCGAACAAATTCAGGCGTCGATCAAAAACTTCTGCGCTGGCGAGCCAACAGGAGTACCTCCATGTGGAGTAAGGTCGTATATGATACGAGTTGCTTGCCCGGAGCCTGGGTCATCCGGAAACGGTGGGTTTTGCATCAGTTCTTTGAGACAGCATTATGGAGAGAGATATTTGTGAGTCTTTCGCCCAGTAGGTGAAGCGAACATGGATCCGCTGTACTCACGTCACAGCCATCTGCTCGATATCTCAAAGGTGTTGTGTGTGTATGAACCTAGTGTAGGTATGTTTCAAAGAGATCGAAGTCTGATCTAAATTCTTCGATTGGCTGCTCGGTAAGTAGTGCGGGTTCGAAAATGTTCGAGGTCCGGAACAAGACGTTCTTATGCACGTTGAACGTGCGCTCCGGGTGAGACCATAACTGTGCATTCTACATCTGCTTCGATGCGTCCTTTGGGCGCGCGCAAGTCTTGAACTTCAATATCACTTATTCCACCACTAATGCTTCAACGAGCATGTGCGACGGAGGACCACGACCCAGAAGAACAACTCGCTGCATACATAGGATAGACATGATCTATAGCGCGACGGAAGACTCCTTCCCGTCAGGCGCGCTAGCGTCAACCGCGTCAAGCACGCAATCGTCATTGGTGAATTTCGATAGTTTTCCGCACAACGCGACGTGACCGCATCTCCAACACCACGGGTTTCCCATATCTACATCTTATCCCAAATTCTAAGAAGTGGTCAATTGCAACTCCTGCACGCAGCTGCACATTGTGGAAGAGGAGGGACGCTGAGGGACCCCGCTGGGCTCGTGCGTCGTTGATAAGAGTCGGGATCTTGGAGCGATAGCGGAGCAGAGGCATTGAGATATCAAAAGACGAGAAAGAGCAGTCAAAATGACAGGATCTAAGCTTGAACACGAGATCGATCACCCCGAACCTGGGAAAGGGAGCTTGGCAAAGGACCTTTTCGCGGGTGCAGTGGGAGGTGTAGCACAAGTCCTTCTCGGCCAACCCTTTGATATCGTCAAGGTCCGGTTGCAAACGTCGACACAATACTCCGGCGCACTCAATGCAGCCACAAGCATCTATAAGAATGAGGGAGCTCTTGCTTTCTACAAGGGTACATTGACACCACTCATCGGTATCGGCGCCTGCGTGTCCGTCCAGTTCGGTGGCTTCAACTTTGCCCGCCGCTACTTCGAAGCCCGAAATCAAGCAAAGACTGGCAATGGCGCACTGTCATACTCGCAGTACTACGCTGCCGGCGCCTTTGCCGGTATTGCCAACACCGTCCTTTCTTCTCCCATCGAGCACATCCGTATCCGCCTGCAGACCCAGCCCAGTGGAGCCGCTCGTCTGTACAACGGGCCCATCGACTGCGTACGCAAGATCTCCGCACACCAAGGTGTCCTCGGTGGTTTGTACCGCGGAACTGCAGTTACTTTCCTACGTGAAGCACAAGCCTACGGTGTATGGTTCACCACCTTCGAATATCTGATGAACTCGGACGCTGCGCGCAACAACGTCAAGCGCGAAGACATTGCTACATGGAAGGTTGCCGCTTATGGTGGTCTCGCAGGAGAAATGCTGTGGATTAGTAGTTACCCTTTCGATGTGGTCAAGAGCAAGATGCAGAGTGATGGGTTTGGAAAGGATCTGAAGTACAAGAGCATGCGTGACTGCTTTGCGAAGGTGTGGGCACATGAGGGTGCGATGGGTTTCTGGAAGGGTATCGGACCGACATTATTGAGGGCTATGCCAGTCAGTGCTGGAACATTCGCAACAGTTGAGGTCACCATGCGTATGATCAGCTAGTTTGAGAGTACGTGATGAAAACAATCGGGTTTTCAGGATGACATTTGAGGCGTTGCATACGAGTAACATGTCTGGGAATGTGGCGGATCATTGAGATTAGCAAAGAACAAGATAAGATTGCGACTACGCGTAGATAATGTCTTGAGCCATCCCCTCATTAGACTTCGGGAGTGCTTGCCAATAAACTGGCTAGCATATCTACACCCCTCGCTTGCCGACCGGTACATGACGTTTGAAGCCTACCAGTTGCGCCATCTCAGTCCAGAATGTGACTAGACGTGTAGTAAACGAGGCCTCATAAGCATCGATCAGCAGACCATCCCACACAAGATCGATCTCGCGGGGCTCCAGCCACTCGGTCTTCTTGTAGAACCTCCAGAAGAGAAACAGTGCCGGGCCACGACAAGCGTCGCGTAGTATGTGAAAGAGCCTTCAACGGTAAAGTTGCCCGGCTTGAAAGTCGTATAGCCGTATACGAACACAACTACGATCTCGAAAATGAGCGCTATCCAGGGTACATATGGTTGGAAGTAGTCGCAGTATGGCAACATTTTGCGATCGAGCCCCTGAGCTCGACAAGCCTTGTAGAATGCGATGTGCGTGCCACACGTGACGAACTTGATCACTCCACCGGCGGTATTGATATTCGTTAACCAGATGAGTACCTTGGCGGAGCTGTCGGACAGTTGAAGGAAGGAGAGAAATGGAAAAGCCATGATCACGACGAAGTAGTTGATGGGGACCTGTAGGTTTAGTCAGTCCTTGCTCTGGTGGTCGTCTGACTGCTAGTACTTACGCGTGCCTTCTCACACTTTGGGAAGATCTTTGCTGGTGATCAAGAGCGCATTCACAAGATGCAGCAAGCCATTGATGTTTATGTTCTTCTCGGCGATAATGTACGGGGAGGAACAGCGCTTATACGAGAGGAAATTCCATCCGGCCATGAACTGTTCAAAGGTTAGTCGCGTCGGACTCACTCGGTAGCATCGAGCATCCATACCCAAGCGTGTCGTCTATTCAGTATCCAGCCAGTCGAATAAAGCCTCCTGCTACAGGCATATAGCACGCTACCTCTGCCATCGCATTACTCACAGGGGCAATGACGCAAGAATAACCGGTATATGCGATAAATATACCGGGCGGGCCTCTTGAGTTGAGCGCACCGCTGATACTGATGAAGAAGGCAGTTCCGATAGGGCCACCGGTGGCAATCAGTTGGATCTGACGATTTCCAAGATGCCGTTGCAGATCGTACGCGTTGTCGTCGACCGTACCACATGTGCAAATGCCTGTGGCGCATTGATCTAAAGCACATATATTAGTAACGAAATCATTGCGAAATCCTCCAGACGAAGGGCAAACAATGTAGCTAGAAAGGGCGAAGCTACAAGGCGGGACCTTTGCCGATGGTGCGTCTGAGAGCCAGATCGAGTAACGAGAACTCGTGACACTCAAACCTCTGTGATCTGCTTGGCTGTAAGCAAGAGGGGTTACTTAGTGTTGCTGGAAATAGATAGATGGTGAGAAGACAGTGAATTGATTGGTATATGAAAGTACTCCTGGCATTTCGCCTCGCCCCTCCGTATTCTGTCGTATGGTTGTAGCCCCAATCTGCACATTCATTCACGTCGCCAGGCGTTTTGTGTGCATTTCGGTTTGTACGGATGTGCTTTTGGTGCTTGTTTCGCCGCTTCTTTCGCACAGTATCGTGGTTTTGATGGGTCCGTTCAGCGTTTCTTCTCGCCAACCTTTTCCTCGAGTGTCCTGACGTAGCCCTCTATCCTCTGCACAGCACTCTGCAGCGCGTAGATATCCTCAGTAAGCAGCTGGTTGCTCACGCGGTATTCATCGATAACGTAATAGTACATGCCGGCGCCGGCGGTGGCGGTACCGAGAAGAAAGCCGAAGAGTCTGTATGATCGCTGTCAGCTCGTACAACCCTTGACTGTTATGACTGCAGTCTTGAAGTAAACCTGGTAAAGCCACAGTGGAAGATGAAAATGTATCGCGGAGATACTGGGTTTGTTTATATTCAATGCTCCCGCCTGCAGGCTTGCGCCTTGTCCCTCCTATATCGCAAGGAAATGGTCATAGACAACTCACCCTCCACGGAAAGCACCAACGGGCCTCCTAACAGGCGCAACAAGTGGCTTCTCTTGTCTCAGCGCTGCGCTGGTCTGGAATCCGCGCACGCTGTTGTTCGCAGCCCGGAACGCTGGGCGAAGGACACGGGATGCCATTGCTTCTCCTTTCTGCAATCTCAAGCTTCGTGATCGTGGTAGCGGTCGACTCGCGTATATGTATTGGGTTTGGACGTGACGTGGTGCCTGTTCACTTGTGACGTGATGTTGCTCGAAGCTCCAGGTTCTCCGCTCGGGAGGGCTCGTGAGCTCCAAGCTTGGAAGGCGCGACGGACCCTGGACTGCGCTAGCCAATGAACGGCGGGCTGGACGCACCAGTCTGCATGTGGAGGACTATGCTTGCAATGCGTTTTGGATGATGTCCTGGTCTTTGAAGCTTCGGTTCAGTTTTCGCCAGACAGTGATGAGTGGGAAGATGAGAGCCTCAGGCATGCGCTCGGCCGCCTGCTCGATGAGTCGCTGGATGGGACTAACGACGGGAGGGCGTTTCTGGGTAGCTGCTGAGAGCTGCGGTATAATGCCTTCGTAGTTATCAATATACGAAAGGAGATTATCAAGCGAGCCAGTATTGACGTTGTCTGCAAGCTTGGGAGCGCGTGAAGAGTGCTCTGGCATGTTGTTCATTATTGAATACGTTGATCTGAGTAACGTGTGGATAGAGGTTATAGTGCCGGATGGCATGTGAAGCAAGCACTTATATATTGACGAGTGCAAACCTTGGGAAAACGCTCATCAGAACCGCGGTTGCAGTATGAAGATTGTAGAAGGAACAAATGCGGATATTGACGAGGACCATACCAGGCTCGAGTGAACCAAACAACAACACCAATAAAAGGACCCTACAAGAACGCAATTCAACTCAACGCCGACCCATGCATAACAATACCAAGACGCCCAATCAATCTTCTCAACGCTTCAATCGATGACAAGTTTCTACCTTGCCATTCTCATACCGGCACCAGACGAGCGTTTTCCGCTCTGCCTGCGCATACTCTCCAACTTCTGTTTGAGCTGTTCGTGAATCTTGCGGTTCTGCGCCCACCCTTCGCTCAATCTCTGCATTCGCAGCGCTGCGATGACAGCCAGTGCGGCCGACTTGAGCTTGGGACGGCGCTCATGCACCGTGATATCGGGTGTGATACCCATCTGGGAGATGAGGTTGAGATCCTCTTGGTTGCTGTAATGCTGTTAGTCGGGAAAGTAAACGGGATGTGAACGAGAACATACCATTCGTTGTAGGTCTGAATCTGCATCAGGAAGAAGCGCTTCTGGTATCCGAGCGCCTCGCGGAACGACTCAGCACGGGAGCAACGTGCACGCAGGAACTGGATTTGCTTCGCAAGGCCATTGATCTCTTTGTTGTGACGCTTCTCGAGAGCTTGCGACTGCGCATCAAGATCGAATGCCTCATGTTGCGCCTTCTGCTGTACCGCCTTGGCAGAAGCCTGCAGCAGGCGGAGTTGCGACTCCTTCTCGCGTAGACGTGATTCCGAGTCGCGAAGCTCGCGCTCGAGAGATGTCTTTTCTTCGCGCTGCGCGGCCCTGGTCTCGTTCTGGAGTTTGCGGTGCTGTGCGTCTTTTTCACGAAGTCGTGACTCGAGGTCGTGTACCTTGTTCTCAAGCGCGACCTTCTCTTCACGCTGCACAACTCGTGACTCGGATTGTGCTGAGGCGGCCTGATTCTCCTTCTCACGGATCATCGACTCGAGGATGGTAATCTTCTCCTCGAGGGAGGCCTTCTCCTCTAGAACATCGTCTGCGTCTTCCTGCAGCACCTCGAGCTCGTCCTCGTACTCCTGCTTCTGGCGGTTCGCGCTGTCCCTTAATTCTTGGAGGGCCTCAAGTCGCTCTGCTGCCAGTTGCTGAATGGACTCAACCTGACTCCTCTGTGCGTTGATTTCTTCACGTAGAGCCTCAAGCTCGTCATCTCGTTTGCGAACAAGGTCTTGCATGACATCGATCTGAGTGTCAGGCTCGTCAGCGTGGTTGCGCATAGCATCAAGCTCGGCATCACGCTCAGAGACAGTCTTGCGAACAGTCTCCAGCTCCCGTGTTCGATCGTTGAGATCGCTCTTGAGCCGCTTAAGCTCATCGAGTGCTGCCTCTTGCGCATCGATTTTCTTCTGGAAGGTGGTAACATCTCGCTCGCGAGACTGCAAAGTTGACTGTAGATTCGATAGGTCACGAGATAGTGCGTCTCTCTCGCGAGTAACCTTCTGCAACGCTTCGATCTGGGAGTCCTTGCCAGACATAGTGGAGCGCACATTCAGCATTTCGCGCTCAATATCATCGCGCTCCTGGCGTAGCGTAGCAACCAGGGCATCGCGATCGTCATTCCCTCGGTTGAGCCTGTCGACCTGTGCGTCCTTGTCCGCCATCCTCGAGTTGAGATTGTCTCGTTCACGTCGAAGGGTTGACAACTCGCGCGATAGGTCGTCCTTCTCACGCATAGCCTTGCTGAGGGCATCAGATTGTGCACTCTTGCTTGTGAGAGTAGATCGGAGGCCTTGGATCTCCTGCGTCGCATCGTCGCGCTCGCGACGGAGGGTATCGAGATTTCCGAGGTCGCGATTCTTCTGAGCAAGGTCTTGTCGCAGCTGCTGCAGTTGCTGTTCATATTCTTGCACATCGCATTGAAGACGAGTGATCTGCTGCATCGAGTCCTGAAACTGCCTGCGGTAGTCGTCAAGCTCGTCTGCCCTAGCCTCTGCAGCGTCGACTCTCGACTGAAGGAGCTCGATCTCGACGCCCTTCTCGCGGGTGACATCGACAACTTTCTGTTGCGCATCGTGTGCAGACTGTCGTGCAAGCTGGACTTGGTTGTCGCCCTTGGACTCTGCAAGCTGGACCCGCTCGTGCAGAGCGTCGAGCTCAGCATCCTTTTCGTTCTGAATACGCTCCAATCGTCGTTCCAGTTCTTTGATGTCGGCGTCCTTCTCGCGTTCGAGTGTTCGAAGACGTTCTTCAACAAGTGACAGCTCGTGGCGCTTCTGCGTCTCCGCTGCCTCAATCTCGCGCTCAGCCTCGTCCAGCTGTTGTTCGAGCTCGCGGATCTCTTGATCGTTGCCATTCGCAGCAGCGTCAAGCTTGTCCTGCAGCTTTTCAATCTCGGCCTCCTTGGTGCGTTCGATCGAGCGTAGTTGTTCCTCGAGATCCTCGATCTTCTCGTTCTGTTCGTCGATCTGCTCGTCCTTCTCCTGCAGGCGGCGCTCCCTGTCGGCAACATCCCTGTCTTTCGTCTGTGAGCTCGAGTGTAGCTGTCCCTCCAGCTCTATCACTCGGTCTGCCTCCTCCTGTAGGCGGCGGTTTTGCTCCTCCAGCTCAGCAATCCTTTGAACCTGTTGTTCTAGGCGGTGATTCTCCTGCTCTAGCTCGGCCACGCGACTGGCTTGTTTCCGTAGCTCTTGTTCGCTTCGTTCGAGGTCTGCGATGCGTTCGGATTGTTCTCTGAGCTGTCGGTCTTTCTCCTCGATGTCGGCAGATGATGAGCCTTGCGCATTCTTCAGCTTGTTCTCCAACTCCTCGATCTGGTCCTCGTGTTCGTCCAGCAGCTGGTCACGTCGGGTGACCTCGGCCTGTGCGTTCTCGAGTTCCACGCTGACCTTCTCCAGCTCATCTTCTGCGCTGCGCGCCTCCTCCAGCTTCTCCTCCAAGCGGTCGATCTCTGCGGCGCGCTCTTCGGCCAGCCGGCGCAGTTCATCCATCTCCTCGCGCATGCCCGCGTCAGCATGTCGCTTCTTAACCTTTTCAGCATATTCGCGCAGCTGCTGCTTGTAGCTCTCGAGCTCCTTCTCAGCAGCCTTGAGGTCCTTCGAGTACTGCTTGATGTCGCGCGACATGGTGACCTTTTCTGACTTGAGATTGACGTTCTCCTCCATCGTCTTGATGTTGAACTCAGGCCCCATCTTCTTGAGGTTCTCTTCCAGGAAATGGATCTTCAGCTTCAGACCGAAGTTCTCCTTGTCGATCTGCTCCAGACGCGCCTCTTGCTCGCGCAGTGTGAGCACGTTGCCGTTGTTGTTGCCCATGTCCAGCTCGCCCTCGCCGCGTCGTGGTAGAGCCATGGGCGTGCTCATCGCGCTTGAGCTGGGATCGGGCAGCTGTGTGCGACCGTCTATGGAGTGGTCGAAGGAGCTGGACTGCACGTCAAGCGCGCTCGCTTCCGGCAGGGGAGAGTCGCTCATGCGGAAGCCAGGCTTCATGGCGGCGGGCGTAGTCATCTTGCCGCTGAGGAGGCCAGCGACCTGGCGGGTGCGGTTCGCGGTTGCGCTCTTCAGCATGGGCGTGAACTCGTTCTTCGCGTTGGGGTTGCGCAAGGCGGCGAGCGGATTGCGGGGTGTTCGTGCGCCGCCCATCTTCTTGAAGAGCTCATCACGTCCGGCAGGTGCCTGGAACGACTCTTCTCTGCTGAACGAAAGGTCATGTTGTGTGAAGCGCGTCGCGTCGCCCACCTCGGTGCGTGGCGTCTCGGGTAGGTAGTTCGCCATTATCGATGCTGTCTGCTAGAGTATGCGCATGAGGGAGAGGAATGTTAGTTGTCGGCGTGCGCACACCCCAATCAGCGGAGGATGTGCATGTGTTATTGAGTCGTGCCCAAGGTGGAGTGCATTGTTTGTTGTTTGCCCGCATGCGGGTTAGCGTCCGAAAGTGGAAGGGCCGAAAAGGTGGGCGCTCCATCTGAGCCAGTCACGTCACTAGTTCGCCGCTCTATCACAACTTTTTGTAACTGCAAGTCTGCGGCCTTCACCACTCAACATGGACTCAGGTGATGGTCTAAAGTGGTTCGGTGAAGGGTTTGATGGCTTCCCGAAGAAACTGCCCGAAGACGTCGTAGAATACATCATCTTCATCATCGACACTAGACTGTCAGATATTCAGACAAGAGAGCGGCTGCAGGCTTTCCAACGTGCGCTGCAGGATCTAAAGAAGAAGTTTCTCAAAGAGTACATCTGGCAACGAGATGAGATCAAGCTCGATCTGGTACGCGAAGACGACCGCTGGCTCCTGAAGGGGCAGACCAACTACGGCGACAGTGTCGCTGACGAGTGGCTAATAGTATACTTCTTGCGCGAGCTGAGTAAGGAGTTCAAGGATGCCTGGATACGTATATACGATACGGATGGCGAATTCCTACTCATCGAAGCAGCAAATGCGCTGCCGAAATGGCTCACTCCAGAGGTTGCAGAGCATAGAGTGTGGATCAACGCACGTCGACTGCTCATAGTACCGCTAGGCAAAGAGGAGGAACCGGCACCGCTGAAACTACAAGACGCGCTCAAGATACTTCAGGATACTCCAGGTCGACCTCAACAATATCCAAAAGTTGAGAAAGAAGCCTTCCACCGTCTTAACAGCTACCCATCAGCCATCTCAGAAAACCAGCACCACGCCACCCTTCCTCTTCCGCGAAAAGTCGCTCATATACTGCACACGAATCCATCATACATCTCTTCGGCCGTTGAAGCCTTCTACCTCCGCGATCCCATCTCACTCCGCCTCCTGCAACCCGACAAGTCCAAGACACCACTCATCTTCCCTCCCGAGGATTTCGTCTCCGTCAGCGTCCGCTTCACCAAGGTCCTGTATGCGCAGCTTCTCGGCCAGCACTGGAACCCACCACCACTCTACGAAGCCGCTCTTGAGACACTTGTCGAAGCTGGCCATCCGCAAGAGAAAAGCGATGTTGCGACCAAGCTGACAGCAGGCATGCAAATGCTCGCCTCGCACAGCCTATTCGCCGACAGGAAAGCCATCCGCGAGATCAACCTGCTGCTTGAAGACCTAGAAAGCGGCGACGACACACTACCCACTGATGCTGAGATCTCCGTGTGGCCGAAGCGTGAGGATGACGAAAGCTGGCTGGACATTGATTTCTCGGAATTCGAGAAGGAGCTCCAAGGCAAGGGAGGCGAGAAAGGCTTCGGCGATAAAAATGCGCAGGATAATCTGAAGAAGATGGTGGAAAGGTTCAATACCTTTCTTGCGGACGATGAGGCGGGGCATGAGGGTGCGGATGCAAATGAGAGGGACCCCATGGATGAGGATAACGACTCTGATCCAGGACGTGGGTGGGACGACCCTGAGGATAGCGATGATGAGGACGATGACAACAGAGACAAGACCGGACCATCAGTCTCAACTTCGGGAGCAAAGCCCACATCCGGCACAAAGTCCAAGACACAGCCCAAGGCCGCGACAGCAGATGACGAAGACGAAGATACCGAGACCGACTCAGAAGATGATGCAGATGCCGACGCCGAGTACGCCGAGTACGAGAAGTACTTCGAAAAGTACATGATGCTCCCCGCGCACGAGAAAGCGCTACTCACCGAAGATGCACGCGAGCTCGCACGTGCTCAGGACGCAGAAAACGAAGAAGACGAAGAGATCAGAAAGCTCACCGAAGCCATGGAAGCCGAGCTCTTCGGGCACGGGGCGCTGAACCTCAACCCACCTACAGACCCAGCTGCAACGAAGGTGTTGAAGAATACCGAAAAGACGGACAAGGGTAAAGGCAAGGGCAAAGCCAAAGTCTCCTTCGACGATTCAGGCGACAACGATGTCGAGGAGATTTCCCGCGAGGACGGAAGTGCATCAGAAGACGAAGAGATTCTGGACGAAGACTACAACCTGGTGCAGAACATGCTCGCTGCATTCAAGGGCCAGGCTGGTGCCGCGGGCCCTGCAGGCAACATGTTGAAAGCAATGGGAATCCAGCTTCCGCAGGACGCTGATGATGAGGTTCAGGGCTCGAGTAAGAGCAAGAGCGATGTTGGAGAGGGGAGGGCGAATAACAATCCGATGAGGAAGCAGGATTGGTATATGAACTAGCGCTTGCTTTCGTGTACGCTCCTGTTGGTTATTGCTCTTGATCGTGGATTCGATTGCTATGCTCAATGTTGCTTTGACACTTGAGCTTCCTCTTGCAAAAGTGTGGTTTTGGCACACTTTCGAGCACGGATGTTCCCTAGTATCAAATCTGCAACTGATGTTAGAGGTTTTGCTGAGCTGCAAGTGTAACAGCTTGTACATGCAGCTCGTTCACCGCTCTTGACGATTTGTCCGACCCTCCAGATTCGAGGTTGCAAGCATAATGGCGACATTGGAAGTGGGTCAGCGGAGGTCTCCTCCTTCGACACCATCAATTACTCGGCATCAGAGATGTTAACAAACAAGACTCTTAGCATTTTGAATTCTAATTTGGGCGTGCATGTTGTACGTTGTAGCTCGTGAAGCTCTGCAAGTCCCAATAGTTGGCTCGTTCGCGAAGCTTGTCGATCAGTTTTATTTGTTGACAACACTGCCCAGCATGCATCTTGGCCCGAGATCTTGTGATCCTCTGATCAGCTTCCGTCGCCAAAGCGTAGGATCGGTGATCTTGGGACACCGACAATACCAAATTGCGACCGAATCCCTGTCCAAGATGCTTCCAAGAAATGTCGGTGTTCTGAAACTCCGATCCATGGGTTGGTTGTATGTATGCTGGACGTGTACCTGTGGTACAGTTCGACTCAAGACGGACGTTACACAGCTGCTTTGTCATCGATGCTGTCAGCATCGCGCACACCTCGCAAGATGATGAAGAATTTGTCGAGATTATCGCAGGCAGACATCGAATTGATGTTAGGCTTGCCGACCACGTCGGCCGATGTCAGATCAAGGTTGCAACGTCTGACGCGCTAGGCGAAAGTTCGCATCTAACTTCCATCTGTTTGGACGACGCCGATGAGTCAAAAGTCAAAAGCTGCAGAGTGATCGGAAATATCTCGTTGTCGTTATTCCCCGTACGACGTCTTGCCAATGCACTGTGTGAACGGCGATATCGAGTGCCGGCATTCGCCCCTCTGGCGTTCCGGAGCAGCTGCGATGAGCTCATACGTGTATTCTGTCTGGTGTCAGTACCACTTCAGGGTACCATGATCCTTGTCAGGCCGGATGTAACCGGATAGCAGCCACAAGCCTACGCCTGCCTTACAAGCTGCATGGATCATCTGGCAGTCTCCGCGTAACGACTCTCGCTTACACAAACCCAAGGCGCAGTGTATGCTTAACAGCACTGAGGTATGGCGCAGCAGGTGACGTTGATCGCGGCGGCCGCCAATCGCAGGAAAAGGAAGTGTGCGGAGCTCAAAACGGTGTGCGTGCTCGGACGCGTGGAGTTTGTGCAAATCCCTGGAGAAAACAAGTTGGATGCTCTCGGTCTGGACCGAGATGTGATGTGTGAAAAGAAAATCGTGATGCGGCAGACTTGCCTGGGATTCGGCATAGTGTCAGTGTCGAACGCATGCACAAATCTGAACAATGCGAGGTTCACCGGTGGATCCATCAAACGTCAAACCAAAGACCAGTGATGAGTGGTTGATGAAGGCGCCGGATGTCAGGACCCACTCAGTCCGCGACTGCACGTCACAACGATTTGAGGAAGCTGCGATCGAAGCCAACGTCGCGCTGACAAAGTTCTCTCGTGACTCCGATTTCTTCGTTAATTCCATGTGTTTCCGCAAGTTCCGGCGCAGCCATAAGACAACGGCCCTCGCGGCCTTGTCTACGGCCCTGACAGTCTTGTCTACGGCCCCGGAGGTCTTGTCTACAACCTAATCCTTAAGCTGTCCAGCTCTACTCTGCATCTCTCTCAGTCTTTCGTACAAAGTGCTCACCATATAGCTGCGCTTACCGTCGCATTTGCTTTGGCAGATCAAACGGACCTTCGCGCAGCTTCTCCTCACCAAGCAGACCTAACTCTTCGCCATCTCGAGCTGTATGGCACCCCAAACCTTAACACTAGCAGCTGCAGCTCTGCTGCTACAGCTTCTACCTCTGGTAGCTGCGCACGGCGACGAGCACCATGGCGAGACCATGGATATGAGCGCGCATGACGCGCCAGCTCCACAACTACAAAGCAACGGGCAGCAGAGCTACTGGAGTCTCTCTGAATACGCCGCACTGATGTACTGGCACATCGCGCTGGAGATTCTCGCGTGGGTAGTAATCCTACCAGTCGGTAAGCTGTTTCAAGGATGATTCCCAAAGCCCCACACTAATGCAACCCAGCTGTTATGCTGAGCATTGCTCGCTCGCGATTCGTGCTGCCTTCGCAATTCGCTTTCCTTATCATTAACGCGTTGGCGCTGCTTATCGGTGTTGTCTACAACCACAAGACGCCGGACCTATACGAGAACAATTCGCACAGCAAGATCGGTTGGATCATTACGTGGATCGCATCTGCCTGGGTTTCCATGGCACTGATCCAGTCGTACATGGACCGTGACCAGGCGCAATCCTTTGACGATGAGACCACACAACCGTTGAACGCTGCCAACATGGCCGAGTATCAGCGCGTAAAGGAAGAAGATCTCGAGAGCCCATACAGATACTCGAATGACTCCGGCCAGGGCACTGAGCGCAACTCTGCTTCCCTGTACAGTCACTCTCCTTCGCCTAGTGTAGGATCAGAAGATCGACAGTTCCCTGGGCCCACGCGCAGGAATGTCCATGACGAGCTGGACGATCTGGAGGACGTAAGCCTAGAAAAGCCGAAGTCGCGGTTGGACAGCTTCTTCTCTCGCAACGTAGCTCGCTTCGTCGCAGGCAGGACCGCAAAGATCGTTCGTGCGCTGTACGTCGTCTTTGAACGCACAATCATCATCCAAGGACTAGTCGCTATCCTCACAGGTACTGTCGTGTACGGCGGTATTGCACACGGTGGCGCAGTCTTCAACGTCCTGGCTCATTACATCAAAGGCGGCATCTTCTTCGTCTACGGCTTCCTCACCCTCGGGCGCTGGATGGGTGCATTCGCTGATCTGGGTTGGGCGTGGAACATGAAGCCCTCGAGGGAAGTCGTCGGTCGCCGCAAGGCGAGTCTGCCTTCTGCCGAGTTCACCGAGTCCTTCGTCATCTTTCTGTACGGTTGCACGAACGTTTTCCTTGAGCACCTCGCAGCCTGGGGCGACGCATGGACAGCGCAAGACCTGGAGCACGTCTCGATATCAGTGTTGTTCTTCGGTGGTGGTCTGGTGAGTTCCCCTCTTTTGCATCCTTCACAGCCACTAGCGCGCATACTGACGTACCTCCCCAGCTGGGCATGATCATCGAATCGCCCAAGATACGCGACCTACTCAACAGTACCGTTGCAACCTCTTCGCATGCGAGCGACTATGAGTGGCAGCAGCCTCGCACGTACAACTTCTCCATGAACCCCATGCCTGCGCTCATCATCCTGCTCCTCGGTAAGATGATGAGCTCGCACCATCAGGCTTCCATGCTGTCAACCATGATCCACGCCCAATGGGGTAGCATGTTCATGGGCTTCGCGCTGGCACGATGCCTCACGTACACGATCATGTATATCGCGCCGCCGACATCGTATCTGCCATCCCGCCCACCAACCGAGATCATCACCTCCTTCTGCCTGGTCGCGGGCGGCATCACCTTCATGGTGTCCAACAAAGACACAGTTGCGGCTCTCGAGTCGTACGGGCTGGACGCCATGTTCACATTCACCGTGACCATGGGGTTGACGGCACTGCTGTTGGCGTGGACCACGGTCGTGATTGCGATCAAGGGCTGGGCTCTTCGCGTCGAGGGCAGGAGTCAATACGCAAAGGGTCGTGCTGGTGTGCTTGCATGAGCGCTGACGGCCTCCACGTATCCTAATGACCTATTTCTCTTTTCTCTTTTCTCTTACGACTTTACCTCCTTTCATGACACCATTGCGGTATACCCCTCTTGAAGCGGCGATAGCTAGGTTTGCTGCATTTACACCTCTTGCATACCTGGGAACTGGTAATGGATTGGTAATGACCATGTTGACGTTGGTGTTGGATATAGGGACTAGGGTTTGGATAGCAGTGATGAATCAGTGGTATATTGCTTACGCTCCTCTACACATCTCTCAACAATGCCTCTCGTCCAAGTCTGCCTCCACAGCACTCTATACAGCTCTTCCTCGCCCTCTTGCTGTTCCTCGCGCGATCCCACTCCCTCTCGCCCCCCTCGTAGTACCGCCACGTGTGGGTATCCCGCCTCTTCCCCGTGCTGTTGGTATGCCTCTCCCTCTTCCAGCAGCTGCAGGGGTCTTTTTCGGTGTCCGTGCCGGGCTCTGCACGTTCTTGAACTTGCTCGCGGCCTTGGAGCTTGGCGGATTGTCCACAAATGACGTGTCCGTCGTGAGGAAAGTCGCATCGACGTCTTCGAGACCCGATCTACGACGATCTGGAAGGTTGGCGGACGGATTGAGGGAAGGGTGATTTTGGGGGCGCTTGAAGGAGTCCGGTGCGGGGGCCTGCAATTGAATATTAGTTGGCACGCTGGATCACTTCTTGAGGCCAGTGCCTGGCACTGATTCCTCGTATTGCAGTGTACGCACCTCAGGAAAGTCCACACAAAAAGCATTCATGTTCATGCCATACAGAAACCCCGCAAAGCTCTCGCTGAAGCGTGCAAGACTCTCGTGCATGAGCTGCAGCTGCACGAAGTTCTGCTCCAGATCTGCCATGGCGTCGCTCAGCTCGGCGAACCCGTCCTGTAGGCCTTCGAGCGCATTGGAACCGGGCGCAGCATTGCGCGAGCGTTGCGCGCTGTCGCGTAGTGAACTACGTGATGAAGGGCGGAGAGGTGTTGTTGGGCGTGATCGCGGCGAGCGAGAGCGCAGGCGCTGGGAACGTGAGGAGGGCGGTTCTTGGGTGGGTGTTGTGGATGACATTGTTTGGTTTGCGTGCGCAATATCCGGGCGCGATGGATTCCTTCAAGATCGTGGAGTGTAATTGTGCGCAATCTCTACGCGTACATGGCACCTCTGATGGTAGTTGCGTGGTTGTGTACAATGTCTCAAGTTGTTTTGGGGACCAACCTCAGATCGCGGGGATGTTTACCGACCCTGCATTGATGTTGTGGCTTGAGGGGCAGACGCTAAAATCGCATCGCAGCGATGACGCGGTGCCTTCCGAGTCTTGTGCTCTGCTCGTCACTCCTTCCTGAAAGCTTCGGATAGCTGCATACGTCTTGACTTCATAGCAGGCGCCTGTCCGCCTCGTTAGCTTGGAGCGCCTCAATCTTCGTCCGCACTTCTCGCAGCCCGTCTTTCAGGCGATCCGACACAGCCGGACTAAGCGTAGAATTACAGCATACGGTACATACGCCGTCTGACTTGCTCAGCCACCATATATTCATGTCACTTCGCGCTCACACGCTGAAGAGACTGTCACACGTATCCTCACCGACTTCGACATCGCAACTATCGATACATCCTAGCAGACGAAGTGCCCCTTTCTCCACTCGAAACTTTACTGCCTCGGCCCCGCGCGCTCAGAGCAACGCTTTTCGCGGACGAACAGCCCCTCGAGTTTCCCCTCAGCAGAGCGGCTCAGGACTTTGGACTACCTCCATAGTAGTTGGTCTTGCAATTGGCGGCGCATTACTGGTTCCAGTCTTCAGATCTGCGCCAGTCGACGCCCAAGAACGTGTTCCTTCAAGCTTCGACCGAACAGACGTCACCGACTCCTACCTCGTCATGGCCCCCAACACCCCCGCCGGTCGCCCTGGTACGCTGACACCGCAAGAAGAGGAAAAGCTGCGCGAGCTGTGGGCGCTCACAATGAAGGTGTTTGGCGTGCATGGAGAGGAGAGCAATGACGTTGAAACACCAGCTGCCGCACCTGCCGCAGCACCAGCAACAGCGGCGCCAGCTGCGGAGAAAGAGAAGAAGAAGAGCAAGCTGAACGTCTTTTCGAGGCATAAGAAGGATAAGGCCGATAAGAACGGTGACGTGGAGTCAACTCGAACCTCAGGAACATCAACACCTGACATTGGCCGACTGTCGCTTTCGACTGAAGATGACAAATTCGGCCAGACGGCTGAGTTCAAGGCTGCGATTGCGAATATCCCTCCAGAGGACTTGCGCAACGCTTTCTGGAGCATGGTCAAGCACGATCACCCCGATGCCCTCCTTCTCCGATTCCTGCGCGCACGAAAGTGGGATGTTGAGAAGGCATTGGTCATGATGATCTCCACAATGCAATGGAGGATGGGCGAGATGCACGTAGATGACAAGATTGTCAAGAACGGCGAGCTGGGCGCCTTTGAAGAGGCAGCCAAAACCACCGATGCCAAGGCGAAGAAGAACGATGAGGACTTCTTGGTACAGCTGCGCATGGGTAAGAGCTACCTTCACGGTCTGGACAATGCTGGGCGACCGATGTGCATCGTCCGCGCACGACTACACAAGGCTGGTGAGCAGACAGAGGAGAGTCTGGAGAAGTTCACCGTCTACACGATCGAGACAGCGCGCCTGCTCCTTAGGCCGCCGATCGACACTGCTGTAAGTTGCGACCCTTACTTTCAAGCTGGAAACCAAGACTAACATGAACAGACCATTGTCTTCGACATGACCGACTTTTCAATGGCCAACATGGATTACACCCCCGTCAAGTTCATGATCAAGTGCTTCGAAGCCAACTATCCCGAATCTCTCGGCACTGTACTCGTCTACAAGGCACCATGGGTTTTCAACGCCGTCTGGTCGATTGTCCGCGGTTGGCTGGATCCAGTTGTTGCCGGTAAGGTCAGCTTCGTCAAGAATGTCGATGAGCTCGAGAAGTTCGTACCAAAGAACCAAATTCCCAAGGAACTTGGCGGTGACGAGAACTGGGTGTACAAGTACCCTGAGCCTGTGCCCGGCGAGAACGACACAATGAAGGATGAGGCGACCAGGTCAGCGATCGAGGCAAACCGCACACAGATCGTTAGCCGTTATGAATCGACCGTGCTAGAGTGGATAAGAGCCGGATCCAATAGTAGCAACATAGAGGAGAGGCGGAGAGAGCGCGACACCGTTGCTGAGGATTTGAGGCAAAACTACTGGAAGCTCGACCCCTACGTTCGTGCGAGGACACTGTACGACCGCATGGGCATGATCAACCCAGGCGGTCAGCTTGCTTTCTATCCCAAGGCTACACCAACAGCTGCGGCACCGGCGGCAGCAACAGGGAGGGTGTCAACGAGCGCTGATGACCTGGACTAGTCGCCCGCGGCCACTGCCCATTGCATCCTCCCTGAGTTGACCCGGTTCAAGGGAAAGAGTGGGATGATGCAGATCGAGGATCCAGCGGTCGTTCTCTGGCTTGGATGAAACACAATCGATCTACCGAAGTGCACGAAGTTATGAGGAGGCTGTCTCCATCGCCAGCTCCACGATCCGAGAAGAAACGAAGAGGACGGTCTTGGTTCGGCAGGTCCTCCGTTTCAACCTCACGCTGATTCGCTCGGCGGAAGCTGCGGCATGTGCATGTTGCAACATGCCGTTCTCATCGTACGTTTGTGGATTCCCATGAGGATCCTTTATCGCATTTTGCTCGGTCGAGAGGACCATCATCACTGTTATCATACGAGTATATAGCACCTAATAAGCACTACCCTTGACATGTGTCCACTATTTCGCCTCAGACTTCCAACATAGACCACCATCAGATTGTTGACGGCAGCAGACTGTGGTGGATGCAGCAGCGCTCGGAACAAACCAAGAACTTGATGTAAATACAGGACCCGATATCGTGAGTCGTAAGCCCACTGTACCCGCCCCATAACGCGATGAAGATCCTTGATGCAATTCTCAACAAATCGATGATTATCGTACACCGACTTCCGAGCCAATCACACATCTTTCCTCCCGTACCTCACTCACCACAGCATTGCCCTCACTCAACTCAACTCGGTCTGCAAGCTTTCTGATATCCAACGAGTCATACCCACACCTCCACGCACCACACATGACTCCCGCTCACACGCTGCACCCAACGGTCCCAAACAACAGCACTCACTAATTACCCCGAAAGATTTCGGATCTGTCCATCACAAACAGGTACCTAGTCTGTCGTGTTGCAGTACACACGACAGGCAGGTTTACCCGACTCCCCGTCCGATCTCACGATGCACTAGTGAAAAACACGATTGTCATGTCCACTCAGGTCGTAGCCAGCTGCGGAATGAGCACCTCATACGGACGGTAGGCAGGCAGGTAAGTAGGTAAGTAAGTAGCAGCCCAACTGCTCATCTTGTTCGGAGTCTCGGTCGTATTGGTGCGCGTGTGCAACGCCGAACACGAGGACGGCGGCGGCGGCGGCGGCGGCGGCGGGATTTAGGTAGCGGAAATAGGTATGGGAGCGGAAAGGCGGTTTTGGGGCGTGATTGGTGGGGATGCAGGAAGGGGTAGTGTGTTTTTTTTGCGTGTGGGGACTTGTGCGGATGGCGCCGTTGGGGGAGGGGGATGGGTCGGCGACGTTTGGGCTATGCTTTTTGAAGGATTTCGATTCGATGCGTTTGCAGATGCATTGACTGCATTGTCTGGGCACGTGAAGACGCGGCTGGATGAGTTTGTTTCGTGGTTGGATGAGTTTGTTGTATGTGAAAGAAAGTATGCGGCAGATTGCAATTAAAGGTTTTCTGAGCAAGATGTGATACTTGCTGCTGTTGTACATTGCTAGATGTACATGTAATAACACACCCTTTTCCAGTGCCAAATGCTCTATCGTATCCTGGTCTTACAATACTTTAATCGCTGAACTTGATAGTCCTCCCGCCCTTCTGGCGGTGGTCCTCGCGGCTGTCAACCTCATCCAAATGCCTCGAGAACTCAGCATCGGCGTCGACCTCCTGCTCGCTGACAGCATCCACCGTGGTCTCGCTGCTCACAGCAGCGGTCTCGTCCGCGCTGCGTGTGCCCTTCTTGACTTGCGCAACTTCTGCATCCTCTGTCTCTGACTCTGGTGCAACGAGACCGCGTGCTGGGCGGTAGGTGATGTGTCCTTCGGCGGCGGCGGCGAGACGCTGTTTCTGACCAGCCTCTCCGGCGCGGCCGAGAACACCAGCGATGACTTGGATGCAGCGGAGACTGGAGGCATGTTAGTCTGTTGTCAGCAACATAATCGGACCATGTCTCACCTGTCGTCGTTGGCCGGAATAGGGTAGGTGACCCATGTAGGATCAGCGTTGGTGTCAATAACACCGATTGTGGGAATGTTGTTGAGCGCGCACTCGTGAAGCAGAACGTAGTTCTCGAGCGGGTTCAGACAGACCACAAGGTCAGGGCGCAGCACCGGGCGGTCGTACAGCTGCTCCTCAAATCCGGGGACGTCTTTGTCGTGCTCGTTGACGACCTTGGTCTTGCAGCGGCCAAGGATCTGCTTGCCGTTGGTGATGCTTCCGGGAATCCAGCGCTCGAACAGGTGATATCCCTTGGCCAGCTCGGCGGCGCGAGACACAGCGCGGTCTTGTCCATCACGGGTGCCAACGAACAGGACAATGCCGCCTCTTCTCGAAACCTCTTGAACAACCTTGGCTGATCGTCGCAGATGCGCAGCGGTGACTTCGAGCGAAATGATGTGCACACCCTGACGGATGCCGTGGATGTAGCGCGCGTTGGCAGGATTCCACAGCGAAGTGACGTGCCCCTGGTGGGCTTCAGAGGCGAGGAGAAGCTCGAGTGTGACGTCGGCGGGCGAGGGAGGGTTGGTGAGGAGGGTGTGCGGCTGGTAGTGAGGAGCGACGTCTGCTCCCAGGTTGCTGGTCTGCTTCGACAGCTGCTTGTGTGCGTAGTACTGCTCGGCCATGTTCTTGATGGGCGCAGATAAGACGTCGGTCTCGGCGTCGACGGCATTGGGATTGTCAAAGCCGACGCCGCTGTTGTATTCCCTGTGCCAGAGTTCACTGAAGCTCTTTGGGCCCTTGGACAAGTCACCCTCGGGTCCAAAGGTGGGTTCTTCTGCGGTGGACAGACATCTTCGCTGGAGGGCTCGGCGTGTGAGGGCGGGCGCTGGTCAATTGGTTAGACGTGCATTGGACAGTACGTGTGGCTCCAACCTACCCCTGCGCGCGACGAGATGCCGTATTATCATGGTGCTGCTGCTCGCCATGTTGATGCTGCACGCGCGTGTCTTCCGCAAAAGTTCGGGGCAATGTCTTGGCGCAGTCGCCCAAAATTCCAAGATCCAGCCGGCCCGCGGAGCACACGGGTCATCGATCCAATTCCCACGCGCCCGGGCTGTCAGCCAGCTGTGACGCGCTGGTCCCCTGCTGCTGCCCTGCTGCCAGTCGCTGGCTGAACGTCCCAGCACGCCCATCCACCCAGCTCGACAGCAGCTCACGTTGGGAGGCTCAACTGGAGTATCCCGCTCGCCCCGAGCAGCATGGCATTCTGCATTCCGCATGTACACGCGCATTCCGGGCCTAGCTAGAATCTTCCCCACCCCAGGGGTCCCATCTTGATCTGCTGTCTGCGTGAAGCTGCTGTGGCCTGCCCCACGGGCGTTGCTCTGCGTGCCGCGTGCTATTGCCATCCGCCCGTTCTTTTCTTCTTGCCCGGCCCAGTGCTTAAAAGCACTTGGCTTAGCGCAGAGGCGTCGCTTTGCTTTGCACTTCTGTCTAGCTTAGCCCTAGACGATCGCAACCACACACCCGCTCCGGCCTGTCTGCAGGGTGCCGCCGCACACTGCTCCTGGCCTTGGATGTCGTTTGCCGTGCTCTTCACCACTACACCTATACCCTATACCCCCCCGCTGCCGCCCTCCACCCCCCTCCCTCGACCGCCTCGACGGCTGCGACACGACACACACGCCCATCGATGAGCACGACCCGCTCTCTGCAGCTACCCACCGCACCCACTGAGCCTGCGGGCACCTGCTGTCCACCATGAATGGCTACGGCTATCCGTCGCGGCCCTATCAGGCTGGCTCCAGCAATGGTGGAGGCATGATGGACCTGAGCGGCGGTGACATGTCTGCGTATGGCGCTGCCACCGAGGGGCAGTCGCTTGATGACATCGTCTCGCAGAATGACAATGCGAACCGCCGACGGAGCGTGCCCGTGTACACCCACCATCCCCAACAGCAGCAGCACCAGCAGCAGCACCAGCAGCAGCACCAGCAGCCCATGCACATGACCAGCCCGACGCGCAGTCTGTCCATGATGAATTTCGGCGACCCCAATGCCACATCCATGAACGACTTCACCTTTGACATGTCCGCGCCGCCAGGCATGGACAACATGATGCGCACCAACACGTTCCCCGGACCCACCAACGACATGCCCGGTGCAGATCTCGCTATCAAGACCCAGTTCTCAAACGCTGCCTCGCCCTTCTCAACCATCGCCGCCCCGGGCTCCAACTACGCCTCGCCCATCCACGCCAATGCAGACCTCGACATGGGCATGAGCCCGTACCCCAACGCCATGAACATGTCGCTGGATATGGACGACTCCCTCAACAACATGATGCAGACCGATATCAACATGTTTGGCAACAACCAGTTCAACCCTGGAATGATAGAGTCCCCTATCAACACGAACCCAAACCCTATCAATCAGGGTACAGACTTCATTGGACCCTTGCCTGCACCCCAGAGAGGGTCCAACTTGGTCGGCCAACACGCCATTGCTGGCGTTCAGCATCAGAATCAGAACCAAAACCAGAACCAGATGCACAACCACTTCAAAAGCCCATCTATGAGCAACACACCAGATGGTCGATCAGGCCCTTCGGGCCCGTCTCTTCCCAGCCGCCAGAACAGCCAGGGCCAGGACAACAGTCGGTCGAGCAGGGAGCAAAGCACACAACGACCAGACACGGACAGCGCGCAAACAGCGACCCAGCTGAGTCTCACATCGCTGGAGAACCAGAGGCCGGTGGCACAAGACCCGACGGAAAACCTTTCGAACGATAAGCTCCAGCGCATCAAGAACATGAAGCTGCCGTGGCACGAGCCCCCAGGTGGCTTTCCTTCATCGAGGCACTCCAACCCCCACATGAAGACACAATTTAAGAATGCCTACTCGTCATCAGGGTTCGACATGCTGGGTGTGCTAATGCGGGTAGCCACACGACCAAATCCACAGATTGACATTGGTTCAGTCGACTTGTCGTGCGCTTTCGTCGTGTGCGACGCTGACATGGACGACATACCTATCGTCTATTGCTCTGAGAATTTCGAGCGTCTCACCGGTTACACCAGGCACATGATCCTCGGAAGAAATTGTCGATTCCTACAGTCACCCGACGGCAAGGTCGAACCCGGCATCAAACGAAACTACGTCGATGACGACTCAGTTCTCTACTTGAAGAACACTATCAGCGCAGCAACAGAGGCACAGATCAGCTTGATCAACTACCGAAGAGGAGGGCAACCGTTCATGAATCTCCTGACTATGATACCCATTTCTTGGGAGCCTGGCGGCAAAGTAAAGTTTTTCGTTGGTTTCCAGGTCGATCTGGTCGAGCAGCCCGGTGCGATGACAAACAAGAATGCAGACGGATCGTACAGGGTCAATTATCAGCGAGGCATGTCCATGCCAAGCTACGTCTTCAACGATGCTTCCAGACCACAACCTGAACAAGGCCAAACAATCTCCAAGGACGAGGTCTCGAACGTACTTGCCTCGTACAGCGGTACAGGCGACTCTGAAATCACAAGACGGATATGGGACAAGGTGCTCCTCGAAAACACAGACGACGTCGTTCATGTGCTATCGCTCAAGGGCTTGTTCATGTACTTGTCACCGTCCAGCAACAGGATACTGGAGTACGACCCTAGCGAGCTTGTTGGAACCGCTCTGTCTTCTGTATGCCATCCTAGTGACATCGTGCCGGTCACGAGAGAACTCAAGGAGACGACCAACGGAGGATCGGTCAACGTTGTGTTCCGCATTCGGAGAAAAAAGAGTGGCTACATGTGGTTTGAAGGCCATGGCTCATTACATACCGAGCAGGGCAAGGGCCGCAAGTGCATCATTTTGGTTGGCCGCGAGCGCCCAGTATACACACTAAGCAAGGCTATCGTCCGCGAATCTGGTGGTATCGGCGACAATGAACTTTGGACAAAGATGTCAACATCGGGCATGTTCCTGTTCGTCTCGTCGAACGTACGGCAGCTGCTTGACCGACAGCCTGAGGAGATGGTAGGGACAAGCATGCAAGCTCTCATGCGTCAAGACTCAAAGATGAACTTTGGGCGCATCCTTGAACTCGTAAGAGGTGGAAGGAAGGGAGAAGTCAAGCATGAGATGATCAACAAGAGGGGACAAGTGCTACAAGCGTTCACCACAATGTACCCTGGAGATGCTACAGAAGGCCACAAGCCGACTTTTGTGGTTGGACAGACTCGACTACTCAAGTATTCGAGAAACAGCAACGGCCAACGACCGTCGATCTACCAGACCAAAGACAACAACTCGCAAAGCTCGTTGCAACCACGATTCAACAGTGCTTCTCCGTTGCCAGGGTCAATACCCGGATCGATGTCTGGTGCGAGTAATTCTATGATCGCGTCGCCCAATCCTCACTTCAACACCACAGAAGCACATGGGACAACATTCGCTGGCCACAATGGGTTGTCTATCGGGCACCAAGACCAGAGCTTGGCGTCAGACGACAATGTATTCGATGAGCTGAAGACGACTCGTAGCACGAGCTGGCAGTATGAGCTCCGACAGATGGAGAAGCGTAACAGGTACTTGGCAGAAGAAGTGCAGAGCTTGTTGGCTGCCAAGAAGAAGAGGAAGCGCAGAAAGGGTGCGGGACAGATGCAGAAAGACTGTGCCAACTGCCACACACGGACAACGCCTGAATGGCGGAGAGGACCATCTGGCAACAGAGATCTATGCAACTCGTGTGGTCTGCGATGGGCTAAACAGGTATGTCGTTTGAAAAACATGTCTCGTGCGAGCATGACTAACTTCCCTACAGCAAGGCCGTGTGTCACCACGTACATCGTCTGCGGCGAGCGACAAGAGCAAAAAGAGCAATGCCTCACCGCGACACAGCATGCAGAACCAGAAGTCCATCCTACCTCACACCATCCCTGAGACTGGTCAGTCCTCGTCGATACAGTCGACACTCGCACCACCCTCGAAGCGCACGCCCGAGCACGCCGGCATCGAAGACCAGCATGCCGCCAAACATGCGCGTTCTGAAGTTGCCGCCTCGCAAGGATTCATCCCTCCACCCAAGATTGACGAAGAGTAGCAGCGTCAATTGGAACGGCCGTCTTTTTCTCGCCTATTCTGTTTTGCTTCTTCGGGTCCGGTTGTTTCTCTCTAGTCTTGACGATACCCCAGCACTTCTCTTCGCCATATTTTCTTCACCGTCCGCGGCCTTCTAGCAGCCTTCACTTTACTTATCGATGATTCTGTACAGCCTTGAACTATCACGCTTCTTTATGTCTCGAGCGTCGTTGGCATTCTTGTGCCATTTGGTCTGTTATTAGACGGATTTTTATGTAAATGTGTCATGTCTTCCACGACGGCGAGTGTGTACATATATCTTAGCAAGCAGGGTCTGAGCGTATCAGATCTCATGAATGAACAGATAGCCAGTAAATGAGCCCACTCGTGCTCCACCCCAATCGAGCACCACGAGCCCACACTCATCGCCTATCTGCGCCTTAGGTCTATTACGTTCCAATACCCCCGGACCCAGTGCAGCACGCTCAGATCATGATCACCTCGTAGTTTGTCGCTTCTGTGTCGCTAATCGGTCTGTGAGTGCCGCTCACCGCTCGTTGTAGAGATCCCTTTCTCTCACCAAATTCCTTCAGGAACTTGGACGTGCACGAGCACCTGTCAATTCCTAGTGCAGGCATGAACCCCTTGGCAAGGCTGGAGGAATGCGGCGTGGCAGGTCGTACCTGCGTCATCCTTGCTCACACGAGTCGGTACCGAAGCAGACGGGCTGCAGGCACCCGGCGCGCTTGCACGGCAGCAAGCGCGCAGCGATAAAGAAAGCCTCACTTTATACATGCAGTTGCAGTCACGTTCTTAATTTCACACTCATCATCACGCATGATCACCCTGCAAGGTTCCGGCAAACCGTTGGGCATCCGAGCTTCCAACACTCGCGGAAATCATGCCGGCCGTCTCTTGCAAGGGTGCAGCTGGGCCTCGACGCCCACTCGAATTGATCGTCGCCAGGGACTGACGGCCGTGAACTCACTCCTTTCGCATTTCTTACCTTCTGGCGCCTGATACCCGGGACCACCCTCGTCGTTCGTTCTGATTGCTGTTGTCTAGCACCGTTGCCATCCGTCTCCTTTTTTTCTTTTGTTGGTTTGTGACGCAGGGCATCTTGCGACACCGAGCTGAGCAAGCTGAACTCTAAGACGACGGCCAGCCGCACCGAACGCACGAGAGCGGCGAGTTCCGACAGAAATATCGCGAGAGCGCGATAGCGAATAAATTCAGTGCAGGCGCACAGTTGCCTGAACATAGACAGAAACAGTAGCCATGGAGGAGCAAGATCGCATCACCATAACCATCTGCGGCGACGGAGGATGCGGTATGCACACCACCCTTACCTTCAGCATAGCACAACCTAACGCCCTCCAGGAAAAAGCTCCATAACCCTCCGCCTCGTCCGCTCAGAATGGACATCAGAGTACATCCCCCTTCTTCCCACCACCACACCCAACGAACTAACGTCCCTAGCTATGACCCCACAATCGAAGACTCCTACTCCGTAACCCGCGCCGTCGATGGCCACTCATATTACCTCATGCTCACCGACACCGCAGGGCAGGAAGAGTACCGCGGCCTCTGGGCCGCCAGCAACTTACAATCCGACGCCTTCCTGCTCGTGTACGACATCACGTCGCCCAGCTCGCTCGAGGCGCTCGACTACTTCATGGAGATGATCGACATGGAGACGGAGAACCGGTTGGACAATGGGAAGACGCCGCCGGTCAAGATTGTTGCGGGGAACAAGTGCGACTTGCAGAGCCTAAGGGCGATTGAGGCGAAGACGGGGTTGGAGTGGGCGCGGAAGAGGGGCTGTGGATTCATGGAGACGAGTGCGAGGGAGATGGTCAATATCGAGGAGACGTTCGCTCTGCTTGTAAGAAGGGTTGTGGAAGCACGAGCGAATGCCGGCAGGGGTGGTGCTGGCGCCATGAGTTATCCGCAGACTCCCAAGTTGCCGCCTCAAGGTGGAGAGAAGGCAACGCGGCAGCAGGATGTAGGGGACGAGGAAGAGAAGCAGAGTTTCTGGAGCAAGCTGAAGTGCTGGTAAAAAAGAATCTGGCATGCGTTGGGTCGCGTTGAATCAAGTTGGCTAGGACTGGAAGGTTGGTCAGGATCGTTGCTTTGTGCAATATACCCGGGGGACGGCACTCTTTGAACATCGACATCTCTTTTGTATGATCAGGGAAAGCATTGGATGGGACTTGGCTCCCACTTGGTTGGAGCGTTGCAAACAGGATCGTCACAAAAATTGCATACTCGATCTCTTCAATCGCTGTCTAATCGTTTTCGTGAAATCACTGATAGCTACTTCCAGTAGAGCTGCAATTCATCACGCGACAAGCGCTGGCGGTCCTTGGGTATATCGCTTCGTAATGCGAGGTGTCACTTATTTATGACAGCCACCTCTCCGTTCACACATCTAGTCTTATCGCACCGCCAATCCTACCTTGACGTTCCATTTCAAACAACTTTCAACTACGAAACACCGGCGCATATACCTGCTAGGAATTTCCGCTGGGACGGATATTTTAGGCCGAAAAACATGCGGAGTTCGGGCAGAGCTGTTTGACCAAACGCATGGTGCGAGCGCCTTACAGCAATACAACGACTATGAGTATTGCGCTCCTGTTCACATATGGTGAATTGAAAGGGTAGGTTGAAAGGGAATGTGATTCATTATTGACTGAATGAAGGAATGAACCCAAAGTGTACGTGTAACGAGTAGCATTGAAGCTTATGGATATCTATCCCCCCCTTGCAATCTCCTCCAACCCCGGTATCTAAAGCCAAACCCGCAGCGCTATGCATCAAACCCTTCGAAAAACGAAATCTACTCAACAGCGGTCAGGAAAGTGCGCTGATCGTCAAACTCAAACGTACCATTCAACAACAACGGTAAGAAGACAACGATAAACAAGATGATTATAGAACCACAAAAGGTCGAAAAGCACGGTTCAGGGAAAACACCGAAGCAACCTCCAGGACATGGTTCAGGGTCGGGTGATGGCGAAGAACGACGGCGGCGGCGATTAAGGAGGGGCCGAGGGACTGGTTGTTGGCCTAAGAGCGGCTGTCGCTCGAGATCGGGCTGCAGTGTCTGTTCTGACGCAGCTGAATGGAACGAGTAGGAGTCGTCTGGCCGAAGGGTAGAGTCACTGCCAGAGCCGCTCATGCTGCCCCTTCCACTGCCATCGTCGCCACCACTACCATCACCGCTATCGCCTCCGCTTCCACTATCACTGCTGCTTTGTTGACTGGTCGCCATGATGAAGCTGCTGGAACTCGAAGCCGGAGCGCCGTCCGGCACACCGCAGATATACTCCATGACGTTCGCCCGTTCCTCGACCTAGGAATGGACTGTCAATGAAGGTCCCGGTCATTCGAAATCAGCACCCTGTAGTTCAGCCTCGAGCTTTGCGCGCTCTTCTGCATCACTCACAAAGGCACCATCCTCATCGCCCTCCACATTACTCTTCTGTCTCTTAAGCGCTGGCTCCTCGTCATTTGGCGCAGGTGCTATGCCAAGTCGCTCTGCCTCCTCAGGATGTTGAGTGATCCAGCGCTCGCGCCACCGTTCGCGGAGGGTTTCGTAGATAAAGACGAACTGCTGTTTCGACTGAACCATCATGGGCCGCTGGTCCCTGAGTGTCTCGATGACGGTAAGGATAGGGTCCTCGTCATCAGCGATATCGTCCAGTGAGCCTTCCTCCAGCTCCTGAATAAGCCAATCAAGCGCGATGAATGTGCCACTTCTGCCAATGCCTGCGCTGCAATGTACGATTCGAGGGTTGATCGAATTGTCACTGTTCTTTTGGCGGGAAAGCTCAATCATTCTCAACAAAGCCGCCTTGTCTGCGCCCTCAGGGACTGAAAAGTCTGGCCAGCCTTCGAAGAGCAGATGCCAGATCTCGCGCGACTCGCTGCCGTCCTCTGTTGTCAAGTCAAGCTCCCTGACTTCTGTCCTAGCCTCCTCGTCATGTGATAACTCCTTCAGATGCAGCTTGTGGATCAAGCCGTCGCCAAATTCGTCGTGTTCGTTGACAGGTAGGTCCGCTTCTGCTGTTGATCGAGGGTAGTATGGGAAGCACTTTTCGCGCGCTTGTTCGTGGGTCTTGGTCACCATGACCACCACTGCTGGCGACTCATTCTGCTGCCAGACCATGCGCCAGAAATGTGGCCAGCTGTCGGACTTCGGCCCCTGTGTCGCAATGTACTTCAGGACTGTCCCTGAGTTGGTCGACTTCAGTGTGATTGGCGAGGCGTTGATGTAGTCAAAGACACCCTCAGGCACTCCCAGATGGACCCGATTTGACTGATACGGATCGACGTTCATGTACCGATTTCGAGGAGCATAGTCGTCGCCGCTGCAACGCGCCCACTGGGTTGGTTCGTCGTTCTCGGCTGGTGCCATGCCATCTCTCGCACGATTCATCTGCGCCCACTCCAAATCATTCCACTTGCGGTCGAGCGGTGCTATCCAACAGTCAGCCGATCTGCCACTTATATCACACGGGTCGAGTGTACCTGCCTGTTCTTCCTGGCCTTAGAAAGGCGGGATATGGCACAGGATCTGGCAATTGAGCGCCATTCGTTGACCCGCTCACGTCCAATGGAGGCAAGAGACTATTCGTGCTCATGGCCGGTGTGTTGAAGGTCGAAGTTGCGGCGGGAGTGTTCAAGGAGGCGAAGGTGGCTGATCGCGTGCTGTCCTTGCTGCGCGAGCGCTTCGACGATGCGGGCGAGACTGGCGTGGAACTGGGGGCAGACATGACGCCGGTGATTGCTGGGTCGGTCCTGAGGGAACCGCCCTTGAGCTTCGCCTTGCGCCTGAGCGCGCGGAGTTTATGCAGCGTGAAGAAGTTCTTGTCGGGTTCCAGGCGCGCTTCTAGTCCTGGCGTGAGAGGAGCAAGAAGGTACGGGGAGGTAACAAAGACGTATATAGGCCCTGGTACTCGAAACAAGTCTTTGATAGGCTCAAGTATGACGGTGACCGGGCTGAGACTCTGTTGCGTGACTCGCGACGGTCGAGGCGCTCGGCAAGTTGCTAGCGATGGCGAGTGGGTTCAGTCGGTGTGTAGCACAAGCGGTGAATGTTTCGAGTATACAGATGGATTCAATGACTGAATGGAAGCGAAGATGTGCAAGTCCCAGAAATTAAGATTCGAATCCGGCCTCACTCTGCCAGCCAACTTTTCCTCGATGATCTCCAGGAACCTGGTTCGGCGATGGACTCGATGGTAGTGGGGGTCTCGCTGCCAGGTCACCAGCTGGTCTAGGCTTGAGCGCGTCGGACTACCGAATGGACCAGCGATGATGGCAGCAGAGCGAGCAGTGAAGAATACACTGTTGTTGTTTCGAGAAGCGCAATCTGGTCGAGACTCGACAAGCAATCTCCTATCAAGATGACGCAGCAAGAGGAAGCCGCTGTCAAGCGCGTTCGGGCAGCTGCATGCAAGACCCTGGTCCACTCGGACGAGCCACTCTTCCGGCTGCTTCGCGCCGCCGAGGTCCATCACTCCTCACTCAACGCCACCCAAATGTTCACAACACCACTCGCAGACCTAACGCCTTATTGAATCTCAGATCAAATCGTTAGGTTTTACTTCGACCTATTCAGCCAGCATGGCGCCCTGGTTTGCGCTTTTTGAGGTATATCAAGTGTTGTAGAACAGTCGAAACACCAAACTGACAGGCGTTACAGGCGTGGGCAGTAGCAGCAGTACGTCAAGCACCATGTGCAGACCACATCATACACACTGCTTACTCAGACGATGCAGTTGATTCGAAGCCCAACATTCAATCGAGCTATTCAGAAAGCGTACCGCAAGATTAATAAAATCCCAGATCATGAGCCAAAGAATGGACTAGGCCGTACGTCTTCTCGAGTCCATAATAAGGTACGCTGCTAATTGTAACAGGCACCGGCCCTTCAGCCCTCGAACACTTCAAAGACGAAGTCAAGACCCAGTTCAAGGAGCTCACATGGCAGAAACGAGATCCACGCAAATGAAGAACGTCATCGAATCGAGACACTCCACTCTTTCCTCACTCGGCGTTCAACGGTTCGAAACCGCCTGCGACATGTGTCAGCTACGATGGCACCGTGTCAGGACACTTTCAAAGAGCATACCGCAATGCCTAAAGAGCTAGGCGCCATGCGGAAACAACCTGGCGCCGCAATCGCCGAAAAGGTCGCTGTCCCTGACAAGCTCTAAGATCCTGGTCTAAGCGATCCATGTTGGCTCGCGTTACGATATGCAGCGTTGCAGAATACCAACCCGCGATTAGTAGTCGGTGGAAACTAGAACCAGAGCCCTGAAGTTCTCCAGAGCGACTCGGCTGCTTGAGAAGCGTTCAACATGCCCGATATTGGATACATGGCTTTGACCGAAACTGGGGATTGAAGGTTCTGGACCTATAGGCGTTTGGCGTGAAGAGAAATATACCCGAGGAGTTCGTGAATTCAGGACTGCCCGCATTTACAAGCTTCCCAGGTGATGATGAACTTCACTTCTCAGAAGATCCGTACAACGCTGCAATAGCTGACTCTGTATGGATCGGTGGCAACGAAAACAGCCCTGGTGTTGATGTAATTTTGATATGATGCACCCTTATGTCACAGCAGTGCGTGGCTCCTTCCATAGCAGCACGCCATACACATAGCATCCATAGCTCTAATCTTGCATACACTACAATATGCAATTTCAGCCACCTACAACATGCCCTCAGTCATGGTTGCTGGTGCGGCAGGAACTCTCGGTCACGACATCGTTCATGAATTGTCCGAGCACCACCAGTGATGGCCCACTATCCATGCCTTCTCACGCAGCAAGAAGGAGGATCTCGCCGAGACGGTCATCCATCACCACATCGACCTGCTATCATCTCCAGATGAGATGGCGAATGATCTCAAGAATGTGCAAGGCAGTCCCGTCGTCTTCGCAGCTGACATCCCAAAGGATAATGAGCAAGAGGACGAAGGTGTTAACGGCGCCAATTTGTCAAACTTTTTGGAAGCCCGCCTCAAGACAGACCTAATCAATGGCGTTGAACGCATCATGCTGGCCACAGGTTCAAAGCAGTGCATCTGAGCGCCTTCAAAAACCCCATGCTTGAGTTTGATCAGTGGCTCACGGACAGCAAGTGACCGCCCAACTTCTACTACGATATCCGACTTTTTCAACCCTGATGCAAACAGGACGGCAGTTCCCTCCGATGAACATATGTTGTTTACCCTCCTGAGAACTTCTATCCGTTTTGAGCACATGCACTCCATGGCTTGTTTAACCGTCCTTCACCTTGACTTGCGCCAGCACCTCGCTATCTGTGAGCACCGCAAATTGTTCCTGCAAAACCGATCCCCACCTCTCTTACCTTCTGCTCGCTCTAGACTCACTAGCTTCTGCCAGTGCAGGAGGATAAGAGCTGCACGTACCTCGATTCAATTTAAATTCAACTTGTAGCGATATGCCCACGATGTCATTAGGTTTTTGTTTGACCTGGAGACCCAACCCTTCTGCTGCTCGTATGCGATAAGCTCCATGTAACTTCCAAAGTCCATCTTCTTCCGAGGCTGTTTCGGTAATCTAGCTTCGACTTGCAGAGCGATCGTTATATCCAGCAAGAACTCCCTCGGCAGTCTTGTGCTGACCGGTCTGGGCTTATCTGGGGGAAGGTATATCCATAAGCCGGCGAGGAGTTTTCTGGCTAAGGATGACTCTGGAGCAGTTTCGTAGACCAAACTGACCCTCTTGAAGCTAGGCGTGAAGAGTTTGTCATTGTCTGCGAACTCGAAGTGACATATCTTGTGAACATCGGCCAAGACATTGTTCTTTGTTCTTCGGTCTTGGAGCTCCTCTGTGAGATTGTAACGCCTGAACAGAGTTTCGACGTCATGAGCAAGCTTTGTGGCATCGTCTTAGTTGACAGGTTTGGTGGGAGCCGCGTCGAGCAGTGGGGTTGAAAGCTGATTCGTATAGGCACAATCGAGGTATGTCGCGAATATGACCGGTATGTCCTTTGACAACTGCACCAGTCTAGTCTCAGCTTCCTCCCAATGTCCGTTGATTGCGCGGCGGAAGAACTCGAATTGATTCGTTGAGAAGGCTTCATGGCCGACAAACTCCTGCTGATCTGGCTTGGTACCCACTCAAATGGTGAGTAGCGATGCTGCGCTGTAGCTGCTACTTCCGGTCAGTAAACCACGTCGCCTGAGTAGAACATTCTATCCACTGACCTGGCGATGCTCCTCCGGCCTGTGTGCGCAGTCTTCGGCAGCCTTGACCTGATGACGATGTCGAGGGTGATGGTTGGTGACTGCGATCGATCTCGGACGATGTTGAGAGTTCGCAGAAGCACACTAGTGCCGCGTGGCGGAATGAGAGTGAAGGCGCGGTCGATCGGGAAGGAAAGTTTATGCTGAATGCGGCAAGCGAAGAACATACGTGCATACCTTCAAGACTGACTGATCAGTGGCGCAAGCGACTGTCGACCTGGGTGAGTGTGTTATTTGTTGATTCATTATCTACGTCCTTGCCGTATTTTGCTTCTTTCCTTCCCTCCCATCGTACACATCTACCATACATTTGCTAAAATACCAGCCGCACAAAAGGCCGGCCTCATCAATCTAAGCTGGGAATCACGAAAGCAAATGCTGAAAACCCCGAAAGTAATATGTGCTCCATCCAATGCAATCCCCCATGTATGCCAACTTACTCAATCGATCTCAATCACATCCGCCTTCCCCTGCTGTGCTGCTTGCTGCCGGGCAGCATTGGCACGAGCCTGCTGTTGCAGTGCTTGCATGTGCGCGATCTGCTGAGGTGTCGGCCGTTGCCCTTGCCCATTCGGTTGCGGACGACCGTTAGGCTGTTGTTGGCCAGGCTGCTGCTTCCGCTGCATCTGCGGTGAAAACTGCTGAGGACGGTTCTGCTGCTGTTGCTGCTGCTGGGCCTGTTGTTGCTGGGCCTGCTGGATATGTTGTTGACTCGGCTGTCGCTGGAGCTGCGGAGGATTGCCGTTCGACTGCTGCTGTTGCTGTTGCTGTTGCTGAGGCACCTCAAGTGGTGGGGGAGGCTTGTATCCACCTTCCATCTTGCAGCTTAGGACGGCCTCGTTGAGTGTCCGCAATGCATCAGGTACAGCATCAAGCTCTGCCACCATACCTTTACGTGTGCCAAACCAACCCTCTGATTTCCCCCTGAATAAGTCTTTCAGCTTTTCTTGCAGGTTGTCCAGCCGTCTGTGTGTCGGGCTGCGTTCAGGCGTAGGCCGGATTTCATGTGCACGTTGAAAATTGTCTTCAATGAACCAGTACACCTTATCGTTCTTTGGTTGAAGCCTGATGTCAAAGGTGCAAAGAGGGTTCTCGTATGTGAGGCGGTATTTAAAGATGGAGTGGACGTGGACAGCAGGGTTGCGGATATTGCCTGGTGTGGCTGTCTCGATCTCACGAAGGATAGTAAGAAGAGAGCGGGTAAGGACGAGCGTGGTGCAGAAGTAATCCAGACCATTGGCGTCACCGAAAGACAGGAATGGGAGGGAGGGGCTGCGATCGTTTGCGATGGATGTCAGCAGACGGAGGACACGGTGATGTGGGTTTGACGGTGGGATCTCGATAGCTACTTCGTTCTCGGAGGCAAAGAAGACCGCCGCTGTGTGCGGAGAAGGGCCGTATTGAAATTGCACCTTCTGCAGTGACGATGATGCCAGGCGCATTTGGCGTTTTTGCAGAGTGGTTGCAAACGACCGTAGGCGATTGACGTCACGCAGTCGAGCTCGAAGCTCGCCTAGGATGTCACTGCCAAACGGTGTGGCAAGCAGGATTCTGAAAGTACCGTCTGGTGTAAATTTGAAGCTGCTTTGTGGTGAAGAGGCCATGAGCTTCTGCATATCCGCAGCTGCGGTCTTGACCATTCGGCCAGAGGCAATATGCCACACGCTACGACCATCGCTCTTGAACCCTTCGCAGGCAATGGCGATGCTGTCTTCGAGCCATGGTTGATCTCCAGATTTTGTCGTGAGTAGGTCGGTCGTTTGCAGATACAAAACCCAGCCTTGGACGACATGATCGGCCTCGGTTGGCTTGATGCTCGGACCGCACTCCTGGCGCAAAGAGAAGATCTTCTGTTCTTTTGTCAGTTCACGGGCAGTGACTCGGAAGGACAGAAGCTGCACAGCTATACGCTCTACGCTCGCCAGCGTGCTGCGATCAATAGCCAGACTGCTTCCGTCATATCTCTCCATCGTGATCTGCTCGGCGTAGTCGATGGACGTCCCATTGGCTGCCATCTCTAGTATCCACCACGACTCGCCTGCAGTGCCGATGACCGCAGCCAGTGCCCAGGTTGATATCCAGCCACGCGGAGAATAGAGAGCGTACTCTAGAACGTTGGTCTTTACGGCCGCCCCTACGGCATCCGGTCGTAAAGCCTGTCTAGTGATTTGTTGCCAGCCCAGTTGTTGCGCAATCCTTTGGATCTTATCACGAAGAGTCTGCGAGAGCATCGACGTGAGTATGAGCGCGATTTGTGCCGGCTCTCTTCCTTGGTTCAAGGCGAACTCAGCTCTTGCGGATAGTCCGCTGGCTGGTTGCGTGATATAATTGCCAGTGATCTGTTCCAGTGACAACGTAACGGAGTTCGATGCAGTTCCAAGAGTAGCAGTAAGACTGCAATCGGTGGGCTCAGATCCAGAAAGGGTTACGCGTACATCGAGTCTCGAGTTGAATTGCTCTTTCGTCGACTGCAACATATAAGCAGTGTGCAGCGCAATCACGCGGCTGAGTATGCGCTCCATGGAGAGATCCTTCCAGTCGATATCGAGCTTGACATCCACCACCTCCTTCCCTTGGCGAAACCAGCGCGCTGTTAGGGACGGTATTGGGGGACCTCGCCATGATGTCTTTCCGTTCTTCGATTTGTTGCTCGTCGTGCCAAATTCGATCCAGTTCTTCCTTCCAGGCCTGTCGGTCCAGTATTGAATTACAAGTTCGCGATGCACTGCCTCGACCTTTAGCGACCCCATCCACCCTGAACGTGCCATTTGCTCAGCTTGTGAGCGTAACACCGAGATCTTGTGGGTGAGGACAAAGTTGTGCAAGAAGTCGAAAAGGCCCGTGAGTCCTTTTTCGCGCAGAATGTAGTCCGCTTGATGCTTCATAAAGTTGTAGAATTTGCCGGGAACCTCGATTGTTGGCGCAGGGCTGAAGAGTAACCGCAGATCAATGAAGAACCAAGGTTCTGAAGCATCTTCGACGAAAGATATCACATCAAACTCCATCTCATCATCGATGATGAAGGTCGCGCGACCTGAGCGCACGCGCCAATTTCGAAGATGTCGTGGGAGGGGTTCGTGAACGTTCAGCCGTATCGAAAGGGATGTGTTCATTGCGCGCAAAAGTTTGAGCGCCTTATCTGATGAGATAGAACCTGGTGGGATGTAGTCCAGCTGTTCTCTGTCAGTAATGTAAGATCTTTGCATTCGGTGGGCATGCGCACAGTTGGAATCCAGGACGCCTTCCCTGTCGATAAGACTTCTAAAGCAGTCCTAATGTCCGGATTGTTCTCTCTCGCATATGCTGAGAGGATTTTGATCTGGTTCACCTGCTCATCGGCAAAATCCATGTGCGCAACCTGCTCTTTCGCCCAGGCATACAAATCGATGACTTTACCAATGTCAAATGCAGACTTCTGCCCCCATTCCGTCAGGACCAACAATTTTATGAACTTCGCCCGGTTCTCCTGCGCAAACTTGAGCAGAAGTAACTTTTTCCGTTTGTTGACTTCTGGGTTATCCTGAGGAACCACACCATTGACCATAGAGCCGTTTGCCTGCTGGCCTAGCGACAAGCCAGACATCTTATGGAGGGTGTCCTCGAGTGCATTGTAGCATTCTTGGGCGATCCGTGTCAGGAGCTTCGACAGAGGATGGTAGGCTTCTGGACCGATATGATTGATCTCAGGCGGTAGCTCTGCGTGTTGGTCCATTGCGGGCGTTGCAATAGCCATGGACACACCGTTGGTGGTGGCCTTGCCTATGCTTCCGTTCGTGACCGCCATGTCCTTGCGTCCCTCAATGCCGTTGACGAGCTTGCCGTCAACCGATCGCTTTTTGTTTTCCCCATCTCTTGCTGAGTCGACTGCACTGTGGTTCATCATGAGGATGCCGGGCATAGTCTGGGCGCCGTCATGCAGCCTATCGGCGCGCTCGCCACGTGTGATTGGCGCGCAGTCGCGGTGTTAATGTCACAGACTGGGTGCGACGCTGATGTTTGCGCAAGTGGGAAGACACTCGGTGGTGGTGAGAGTAGAGGTTGAGGGCGGCCTCTGTTGTTCTACAGCTGGTTCCCGCTGGATGAAGGGTATGCGTGCAAGTAAGGCGCGAAGAAACGGTCGGTGGAATTGCGCAGGGGAAGCGAGTGGCTCGATTGTACGGTGCCGGAGTATCGTAAAAGGGCGTTGAAAGGACGTCGCAGGTCAAAGCAGGAGCTGGCAGATTCTCGGTTCGTCGCTATCGCACGCGCGGGTAAGGGTTGACACTGCACTGAAGCGGTCGCGCTCGCACGGCAAGGCGCAATAGGTCCTGGCGAAAAGAAGGTGGGTTCGCGGCAACGACCCTGGTGTGGTGTTGTTGGCGATCGCGGAAGGCACGAAGGCTGGTGAGGGAAGGCGCGAGCCCTGACGTTCCTTCCCAGTTCAGCCTTGGCAAGTGTGGGTCCAACGCCCTGCATCATTCTTCAAGACATTCAGCATCGAGTAACAATGAGACTCAAGACAACAACCGACAGTGCGAACACAGCTAGCATCAGCAATGGATTGCAGGCATCACTTTCGTGTACAACCGGAAATGCATCGCTTCCATATATATTAATCGTTGTCTACTGTCACACCGCAAGATCCACTGAAGTCTTGATGACCCGCATCCAGCGGCGAGCGCGGCGTGATCAGTACATCTGATAACTATCTAGCCAGAAAGGCGCCTTATCCGAGACTGATGGAGTGTGGCTCACTTTATCATCTGCACGAGGTTCCATGGATCACCGGCCACCCCAACACCGCTGTGCACTGTCAATCGCGGCCTTTCTCCTCCTCTCCATTGTGTTCTCAATCTCAAGGACGTGAACCTTCCTCACTGACACCTGCATCCTTCGACGCATCTGCTGAACCGCCTGCATAGATCTCTGTTCGTCATGTCTCAGCATCGGTAACGCAGCCTCCAGCCAATCAGAAGCACTATGACGCCGCGAAACGCGCCTGAGCTTCCCCCAGAGTATCATCGACCTCGACCACAGCTCGAGCGCAACGCGTCAACGCAGTCGAAACTCTCTCTGCCCACCTCGTCGCAGTCCAACGAGGCCGACGATGAGCAGAGCTTCTCTGATCGCAGCTTCGATATGGAGTCCAGCGCGACACAACCTCATTATGAGGGCGAAGACACGCGCCTAACCAGCGACAAGGAGCTGTCTGGCTTCTATATGTATGGATGGGCCGCAGAGGTGCGTCTCTCAAAGCTCCAACAATCACGACTCCCTTGTCGTTCCTTCCCTAAAGTCTTTACCTTACTTTCCTTGTTTGCTTACGCTTGAAATGATTTGATGTAACCACCAACCGCTGCCTAGCTGACATGACCAGGTCTTCGTAGTTTGCGGCATTGGCTCTTTCATACCCGTCACCCTCGAACAGCTCGCCCGCGAAAATGGCGTCCTTCTCCACGACCACACCACCCCATGCAAGGCCTCGCTACCCACCGTCTCTCCACCTGCCAGCTTTAGCACCCTCTTCAAACCGCACCATCGTGAGAAGGGACAATGCGTCGTCAACATACTTGGCTTCGAGCTCAACACCGCCAGCTTCGCCATGTACACCTTCAGCATCTCGGTGTTGATACAGGCACTACTCATCATATCCATGTCTGGCGCTGCAGACCACGGCCGGTTTAGGAAGCGCTTTCTTCTGTGGTTCGCCTTCATTGGTAGTACAGCGACCATGCTGTTCCTGCCCGTCGTACCCAGCGTATACCTACTGGGCGCGCTGTTGGCGATTATTGCGAACACTTGCTTTGGCGCAAGTTTCGTGCTCCTGAATAGTTTCCTACCTTTGCTGGTCAGGTTCCACCCAACAGTACGATACGCTGTTTCGAACGAGGCATCCTCCACAGATGACTACGACGACGATGTTGAAAACCTCTCCGACGAAGCCCGCCTTGCACAGGAAGCACGTTACTCAAACCGTCTTGCGCCAGGCGAGTCAGTACTAGATGAGATCGCTGATGCAACAACAGCTCTTCTGCCGCCGCAGCGCTCTGCGCCTGACCTGACTATCCCACGTACAAAAGATCGATCAGCTCCTTCCCAAGAACTCGCTCTATCGACTAAGATCTCGTCGTACGGCATTGCGATCGGATACATTGCTGCACTGCTTGTGCAAACACTCTCGATACTTGTGGTTATCGCCTTCCAGTCGTCGAACTTCGGATTGCGGCTCGTCCTATTCATGATTGGTGCTTGGTGGCTCGTATTCACGATCCCTAGCGCCCTTTGGTTGCGACCTCGTCCAGGACCACCACTACATATTGGAGACAACACATCCAATGTTCGCACGGCAATCGCATACTTCACATATTCGTGGAGATCCTTGGGTCGCACAGCAACGCATGCGCGACGTCTCAAAGACGTTCTGCTGTTCCTGGCGGCATGGTTCCTACTCAGCGACAGCATTGCGACTGTTTCTGGCACTGCCGTGCTTTTCGCCAAAACCACGTTGGGCATGTCGTACGCTATGCTGGCTCTGATCAATGTCATCGCAACTGTCTCTGGTGTGCTCGGCGCGTTCACTTGGTCTCGGATGTCGCACTCCTTCAATCTCAGTCCCGTACAGACCATCTTAATGTGCATCGCTCTCTTTGAGGTCATACCAATCTATGGCTTGTTAGGCTATCTGCCACCGATCCAGAGGCTAGGGTTTCTTGGACTGCAACAACAGTGGGAAATGTACCCTCTTGGTGCCGTTTACGGATTCGTGCTTGGTGGACTCAGCTCATATTGCCGCGCCCTGTTTGGCGAGCTGATCCCTCCTGGCTTCGAAGCAGCCTTCTACGCGCTGTACGCTATCACAGACAAGGGCAGTAGTGTGTTTGGCCCGGCTATTGTTGGCGCTATCACCGATGCCTACGGAGAGATTCGACCGGTTAGTTCTCCACAAACACCCTTCAGCTGAATGACAAGCCACTCACAGTACTGAATCTAGGCTTTCTGGTTTCTCGCCGTCCTGGTCGGGCTTCCTTTCCCCATCATGATGTTTGTCGATGTCAATCGTGGTCGCACAGAAGGCGCTGCGCTTGCAAAGACCCTCGAAGACCTAGACGCTGGTCACCGGCACCCTGTCGGCCAGCGCGACTACTTAGACAATTAGTCTGCCCCCTCACAATATTGACGAATCACCTTACAAACCACCTTGCATTTCGGCGCAGCTGCGTCGACTTCTGCATTAAAACGGCGCCAATGGAGGCCTTCTCATATGTGATAACGCTTTTCGATACCCTCAATTGAAACTCTATGCTCCCATGCACAAATGTTGTTTGACCAGACATCCGAAGGTCGCCACGGGTCGAGTCGCTCCGCCGCCTGCATCCTGGTCTGTCCCTCGGGCGAAGCTGGATCTTCGAGGCTGGATCTTCGAGGCTGGATCTTCGAGGCTGCACTTACGGCCGCTCCGAGGGTTTGCTTGATCTACAGGGTATCAGCTACCCACGATGCATATCGAGTCAGCCAGAATAGCCAAATTCGGTCTGCAAGCCTTACCCCATACTCTACATGGCCACGGATGGCACGGGTGATGCCGATCGTTGCGCTCTTTGGGCGGTCCAGAGGTACTTAGCGCAGCCTCGCAGTAGGCTTGTTGCTCCTCACCTGGTGGAGAAGGTCGTTCTCATCCTCCGTGCAGCTCTATGCTGATCGAGACCACGAGTGACCACGAACTCAGCTCAGCTGAACCTCACCGCACTACAGACATCGTAATTTAACGTGCATAATGGCTTCAGCTCGGCTGACAATCAATATCGTGGAAGAGACATGGAGTTCCTAACCAGATCGCTGGAGACCGCCAGCAGAAGGTACTAAAGATTGCATAGAATCCACAACCGTGATCATCGTCCACCAGCAGCAGTCGCAAGAGCAGTTTCGATTCTCCAGAAGACACTCAATCCTCGCGATGCGCTCCTCTACGCTTTCCCTTTTATTGCCGGTGGCCGTCTCTGCGTCGCCGCTCGTCAATCCAACCGTGGTCAACGATGTCTTTTGCAAGGTCAACAACATCGTGATCTCTGCCCTGTCTAAAGACAATGCTGCAACCACCTACTGCTCCGGCTTCCTGTCCATTCCAATTTCCACCTTGTATGTCGACGCTCTCTGCTCGAACACGGTCTGTCGCTAATGTCTCAGGTCAACCACGGTTACGCAGACCCCCAGCAGCGTCACAACCACGTTGTCTACTACTGTCACTGGCCAGCCGACCACCACTACCTTGACTAAGACCGCTACGACTACAGCTCAGGTGACCTCGACCACCACCTCAACCACCGTACGTCAGAACTCAAAATAATATCATGAGTAGATGACGCTAATCATGAATAGACTGTTTTGACAACGATCACCTCGACTACGTCCACATCGATCATCACGTGTCTGGACAGCGCATTTACCTACACTGCTCCGACTGGCGTTATTCCTGCAGCTGATGGACCTGTCCGCCGTGGCGCCGCCCCTACAAAGCCGGCTGCTATCCCCGCTGCTTGGGCATCCTCTTACGTTTCGACTGCCTGCTCCTGCCTTTCCATCCCAACCCCTTCTGTAACAAAAACAACCACAAAGACCTTGCCGCCTGGTACTGTCAGCGTCACCTCCACCATTGTTACTACTCCTACTATTACTGCGTAAGAAAATCGCCTGTCAGTCCTTCCTAGAGCAAGCGGCTAACCCAAACCCTAGTCTGGAGACTACAACTGTAACTCAGACCAGCACGGTTCCTGTCACTCAGACAGCCACCACTACCTCGACTGTTATCGCCTATGCCGTCGCGACCACAATTGCTTCCAACGGCGCTCAGTACCGCCAGTACCAGAGTCCCTACACGAGCGATGATGTCAGCGCCGCGTACTTCAAGACAGTGACCCCTGTTTCCTCTGGAACTTCTTCGTCCCTTACTTTCTCAACTCCCGACTGGCCCTATGGCAACAGTTACTCAATCACGCTCGCAGACGGCTATACTTTTAATAGCTATTATTCGGCCCTTCTGTTCCAAGGCTTCTTCATTGCCAAGGAGACCGGCACCTACTTGTTCTATTCTAGTAGTGGCGAGATCGACAACTGGGGTTATGTATGGACAGGCAGCAACGCTTACGCGGCTTGGGCTGACGGCAACGAAAACTTCAAGAATCATTTCGATGGTGGCGACACTACAATGTCCACATCTATTCAGATGAATGCTGGAGACGCTGTTCCGCTCACTTATTTGTGGATCAATACTGGTGGACCGGGCCAGAGCAAGTTCAGGATCCGCACACCGGGTGGCACCGAACTTAATGGCGGAGACGGGTACTTTGTAAAGGCTTGCTCGGCAGCTACCTTCCCCTAAAAGATAACTACTTTCGAACGGAAGGCTTGTCACATATAGCTGTCGGACCTTCTTTGGTCTGGTCAATAGATATTCCTCATCAAGAAAGACGTTCTCCAGCGCGCATCCCTAAGTGAGAGTGAAAGGCAAGTGGCCACAAACCCTCCGCCAAAGGTGAACCGCCTTATCTGTTTGTCTACCTCCACGCTGGAGGATCTTCTATTCACCCCACCGTCTTTAACCAGCAATCACACCTTCGGACGCCCTCAGCGTACCCCTAGCATTTCTGACGCATTCGACATGCTGCTTGCGGTGATTGGGACCATGCTGATGTTCGCCGAACGTCCGTTTCGGTCTCGAGTAATTGACTTTGAAGCAGGTTCGACGACACACTGACCGTCACGGCTGGCACAGGCAACAATTGAAGCTCTTTAAAGTCTACGCTGGCCCCCTCACAGCCTGCTCTACATTCTTCAAGAAAGCGCTGTCCAGCGATTGTTAGAAAGCTGAAGAATGTATTGTGCGGCTTCCTGAAGAGGATTCAGCGATTGTGGCCCTCTATTTGCACTATGTCTACCAAGGCGCTACTGGTGATACCTAAACCACCACCTTTCGAATACAAGAACAACACCATCTAACTAGGCTGGATAAAACGCTTGCAAACGTCGGAACTTCTTGTTCTGGCTGAGCAGCTTCGGGACATCACAACAAAGAACACTGCTCTCAAAGCGTTCATAAGCTCTATGTTCAAGACGCGCCAAGATGGATCGTGGTGATTGCCTCACGTTGGGGCTATGCGGGTCGTCTATTGTGGAACGCCTCCCAATTCGTCTATGCGTCATTCGCTCGTAGATGCTTACACAACATCCTGCAAGGACCGTTATATTGAGGATTATAAATGCTAGCCACAGGATTTTCTGCTAGAGCTAGACATCAGCCTATTCACAAATTGCAAAGCGCCTAAGGGTGGTGCAGGACATCAGCTAAAGCGGGACTGTGGTCTGGCATACCTGGAGTAGATCGAGTCGATAGGTCATAGGTACCTACGGATCCAGTTACTAGGTTTTCTACGAGCATAACCACATAGCTTCTCTCAGGCCTGCTGCGATGCATCACTGATCCGGAACATCCTCCCTGAGATTCTTCCACCACGTACTGTGCGGCCTTGCCTAAACCGTCACTGCTCAACCCCAATTGGACGCTAGCGTGCCCCCGCGCTTGCCGTCCTGCCTGCGTCTGCCGCACCTCACCTCGCTTCACCACAGTTTTCTGACCTTATTGCATACTTTCAATATCCTTTACAGTGGCCCATCGGTTGAAGACAAGCCTACTAACACTCGTGTGGGGCTTCTCACTTACCTCACTTACCTCACCTCACTCAGCAGAGCTCATATGTCAGAGCTAAGGCAAGCTAATCAGCCTCCTAAGATCGCCTCCCGCTGTTTGAGGAGCTCTACAAGATCAGAGGCTTGCAGTAGAAGCTGACGCTGCCACCACAACTTTGCAGACTACAGCAACATATCCAATTATAAGCGCTGCAGCTTTATCTACCTGATGCAATGGCTTCACAAACACCAACACATGGCAGAGGCGGTTTTGCACCGCATTTGAGAACCCTTGGATCAAGTAGAGGCGCATCTAGCTCTAGCAGAGGTCAAAGTGGCTACGTGTCCAGAGGCGGCAGAGGTGGCTCTGCGAGCGTCGTAGGAACAAGCATCGCCGCAAATACAGCTGCCGTCGGCCAGCAGTCACTCCCCTCATTACTTCCCTCCACAAGCAGCTTACAGAATGGTATCTCCGCGAAAGACCCGACTCCGTCTACTACGGGTTCACCCTTCATCTTGAAGCCGCGGGACTCTCGCATCAGCACACTATGGCTGAATGAGTGAGCGCAGTCCTATCATTTCAGCACCCAGTCATACTGACAAGTTCTGAAGCTACACTTGCTTTATCTGTGTTGTAGTCGGCAAGGCAGACCAAGAGAAGAAGTTTTTAGTTCACCAATCACTGCTTATCAACCGATCGAATTTCTTCAAAAAAGCACTGTCCGGATCTTGGGCCGAAGCGAAGGACCGCACAGTGAGCCTTCCTGAAGATGAGCCCTCCGTGTTCCACATCTACATCCACCTTCTCTACACTGACCAGATCGCTGTCCAGCCAAATGCTTTCGGCGTGTCCGAAAGCAAGATTGATACAGAAACAGAACGACTGACCTTGGCGAAGCTCTATGTGCTGGCCGAGAAGCTTCAAGATGCCAAATCCAAGGACAAAACGCTTGCAGGCGTTATGGGCAGCTGCTATGTGAAGCCTGGTGGAAAGCGGTATTCTCTGACTGCAGAATTCGTTCGGACAATCTATGGTGGCACACCAACTGGCTCTATGGCGCGCAAGCTGACTGTTGATCACTTCGTCGAACAGGGCAGCGGCGCTCTTTTCAAGACTGACGATGATCAAGAGGGCTCTACATGGCCTGTTGAATTCCTGCAAGAGCTTTTAGCGGATGTTCTCGACAGGAGAGCTACGTTGAACGACACTTTCGCTGACGGAGATGCTACGCCTTACATGGAGCCGCGAGACACAGCCTAAACGCCGGACTACCACCAAGACGATGCACGCGAACATCTAAGTGTTTCTAATCAGCAGACGCAATGATCGGGCTGTGACCCACAAGGAACACACATGCAGATATGGGTCATGTAGCTAGCAAGTGAAAGTGAAAACTTCATCTGTCTTCACGTTTTTGTAACCCGAAATCTGGAACTTTCTTCGTCCTTTCGATTGCTGCTGCAATAAATTTCACTGTGTACGCGCTCGTTCTCCTTGGACAAAGCCTTCTCTGGTCCTCGGAGAGAGTGTCAAGAACGAGTCGTTTGATTTCCGGAAGACAAACACTAGACAGTACGGCTCTACCTGGGGTATACGGAAGCACACGCTCCGGCTATTACGATATCGCCAAGAAAGTGTTCGTTGTTCCATCCAAAAACGCTGTAATCAAGAATTTGATCATGAATATCTATGCTTCGTCGACTCGTCACACAACCGCGATGCCCAGATACCTGACGTCGACAATATTTACAACGGATCCGTACCCAGCAGTATGGCACGCAAATTTCTGGTCGATATGTATACGCAACAAAAGCTGAACGAGGAGTTTGACTTCAATCATGAGAGATGGTCCTGGGATTTTATCTAAGATCTTGCGAACGAGCTTCTAGTGCATAATTATAGCAGATTCGCGGAGAATTGCGTTAAGCAGCATGTGGCAGGGTACATGGAGCCAGAACCGGAAGACATGGCCTGGAGTGGTCTTCCGAACTTGATGATCATCCAAAGAGCTCAGAGACCTTTCTGCATCCGCGCGAATGATGCAGAGGAGAGAACGGAACCTGAAGGGAGCCCTCGTCGTGTCTCTGAAAGATTTGTTGGAGGGTTGCATAGGCTGACTTCCCAGGGTGAAGATCGGTTTGGTATTAAGGAGTGAAGACCAACGGAAGAATGACTTGTACTGCATGCTGTGGGAACAGACATATGTATGAGATATTGTGCGTCATTTACTTCGAGAAGGCTGATGAGCGAGGCGGCTTAGCGATCGTGACGTTGGCGCGCGGCTAGGAAGATTGTGTGACAAGGATTAGCGAGGCGAGGTGAAGAAGCCCTCCACTGGCCTTTGTAGTACTTGGCACGGCAATTTCTCAGCCTCCCAGTTGCGTCTCTGACAATCCCTTACCACTCTATCACTAGATCTTGACACCCGTCTTCGCGTGCAACAATATGCAGTTAGTCTCTAAAGCGAAGTGTATGAAGTACGTGCGATTAATGTGTCTAGTTTCCGAAAGGGCTGACTGGATAGATTCGAGAGCGCGGCTCGCACATGTATTGGGCCTGAAGGCAGCAGCAAGCTTTTCAAACTCGGCGCCAGCATCCTCACCTTCCGCCCGCTCTTCTTCAGGAAGGCACTCTAAGGCGAATAGAAAGAAGCCACAGACAGAACTATTGAACTTCCAGAAGCCAACTCGGAGATCTTCGAATTTCACATGCACTTCCTACATACAAATGAGCTTCTCGTAGCCGAGCACATAACTTGTCAGTGGCATCTTGAGAAGCAGGATAGGACGAGTAGTCAATCTATCGACAGGTACATGGAGGGTAAGGAGTGACAGGATGCATAATACTTCAGGAGAGCCTATTGCTGTCGTTCAGCATATACCATTCACCCGAAGACCTAGATATACGCAGGGAACCACTCACGTTACGTGTCAATTTATGTATGGTACAACGTCGCTACAGTGCAACTCATCTGCTACTTCGCATTTATGCTTTCATGAGCTAAAGCATTTCGAACGAAAGTGTCATCTGCATTCTAGAGGGCTCGTCTCCGAGAACTACCCAGTGATTGGTTGACAGCGCATATGCGCACATCAACCCACACATTACAACTTCCCGACTATGCTCAACACTAACATCACGGCACCATGCGCGAGCCTCAATCTCGGGTTTGTCTTCCCACCGAAGCAGTAGAAGACGATATTCCGGTTCAGGACCCGGCAACTTCATCACCAGAGGCCGAGACGCCGATGAGCAATGCTAGGGTGCATAAGAGCTCGGATGTGGCAAAGAAGCAGGGAGAGATTGAGTCTTTATCGCCCCCAATCAAAGTCACGATGCAGTTTAGATAGGCCTTTGTCATGAAAATGGTCACTAATACTATCGAAAATCGACTTTCAACCTCTTCAGCTCTCAAATGTGATATCGTGGTTGCAAGGGCGCCGAAAGTATCCAACGTACGGAAGCGCTAGTTACAACGTCTTGATAAGAGCTTGTTAGTCTCATCAAGCGAAGCCTGCCTTGGCTGATTGGCCGTGTAATTCGAAATTTATTGATGGCAGGATGTGGCGTTCACTGACCAGTCGTGCGTACTCAAACACCAGGGATCGGTCCGAGCCGAGAGCTTACATCCTACATATCTGCTGATCACTAACCGTAACTCCCGGGGTCTGTAGTAAAGCGGCACTCCCGCTCTGACTAACTCTTCTCTGTTAGTGCATCAGTGTGAGGATTGAGACTTATAGTAAAGCTATGCGAATTCACTCCAACTACTTTGTGTCAATTGTAATCCAAGACAATCAAAGGTCGACGACACTGAGTATTCACAAGGCTGACAATTCGTCTATGAGAACACACTGACTCCCGGTATTGATAGCATGATGCATGTAAGCGCTATATGAGGCTGTGCATATTTATCGGAAGGTTTCAAGGCTAATCATTGGCATTCGCCTACCCCTGTCATACAGTGGCTTGCTCCGGCGGTACGTATCAATCCAACCCACCTGATCCAAATCTATGAGTATATATACCGGTCTGTGAAGTGCAGGCGAGTACGAGGAATCAGACCATTTCCCTCTGAACCGATTTCTCCCAATAGTAACATCATACTACAGCAACATGGGTTTCTTCGGACGCAAGAAGGCTCCAGTCATCAACAACTACTATACCACATACCAGCAGCAAACCGTCCGCCATTCTCATTTCTCCTAAATTATCACAACAGCCACTAATGTGTATCAGACTGCGACTGCAATCGTCGCTGCCCCCACGCCTGCTGTGCAAGCGCGCCTTCCCTCCTGCCGCAACTGCTATTCTGCTCAACGAACCGAGCGTTTGGTCACCCGGAACGGCATCAACACCGGAAGGGAATATTACATCTGTATTGGATGTCCGAAGGCGAAGACCGAGAACGGAAAGAGCTGGATTATGTGGGTGGATCAGTTCGCTTCCTGATAGTCTGAACTTGAGATGACAAACAATGTAGTTGCGCGACAGTTCGGGGATACTCGCGTTCTCAGTCAGGACAATCATTGTAAGCAAACCGGTTCTAGTGCAATCAATCCGTGTTCAAATCGACTTTGTGGTAAGGGCAAGAGTGCCTTTCCGGAGTGAAGTGAAAGACAATCTCACAGGGCTCTGTACACCTTCCCATCAACCTACAAAATCTTTCTGGCCACACTCTTCATAGCGTTGAACTCCATATTATACCATCAATTATCAATTCGAGATGGTTACAGAATTTGATTCCAGCACAAACGCACCCTCATCACCTACGCGCCCGGCGACTGGCTCAGGTGGGCTTTTCGGCAGTGGCTATACATCACCGCGTACCCCTCAGCCTACGCCCAGCTTCGAACAGACTCTTCGACGATCCAGTACCACACGTCTGTTTGGAGGAGCCAACCCCGTCAACTCGAGTACATCGGCAGGCCTTTTCGGCAGATCTACTCCTACGTCAAGCCCAGGCCTGTTCGGAGGCTCGACTCAGAGCTCCATTCAGCACACTCAAATAGTTCGTGCTACTTCGCCAGGTGCTAGGAACTATGCAATGGCTGTCGCACCAGATGTACGAGTGACAACCGAGCACGCCTTCGAGTAAGTTGTATCACTTCCCCTCAGCCCAGGGTGCGCTGATATAGGACAGACTCGGCAGCAAGGTCGTCACTTTCGTGGTAGGCAGCGATGGCGCCCGGAAGTCCTTCATCGTGCACAAGGCAGTCATCGCAGATCGCGCTCCGAAGCTACTTGGAACACTGGAATCTGGCGCTCAGAGCACCATCGCGCTTCCAGACGTGGAGCCACCGGTGTTCAGTCTTTACCTCCAATACCTGTACACTCGCCGCCTTCCCAGCAAGCCAAATAACGCTCAGCCCACCGTTGCCGAGCACACCGCAGAGATTACGCTTCTTTGTAGGCTATTCGCATTATCCAAGAGCGTGGGCGATGACCAGGCAGCTAAAGACGCCACCAACGCTATCTACGCAAAGGCACACGAGGAGCCCCCCAACAACCTGCACGTCATGCTCCCAAGCAGCGTTGGAGTCGATATAATCTACAAGGTCACAGATAGACCATGCGGTACTCGTAGACTGCTAGTTGATCTGTACATTTGGAAGGCGGCCAGCAAGTGGGTAAAGGACCACCTCGGTGAGGACCCAGCCTATCCTCCAGAGTTCCTATCTGATCTCGCGGTTGCCTTGTTGGAGCAGCGGGAAGATCGTTCGAAGGTGGCGAGGATAGAGAAGGAGGTCTCGGAGTATTATGACTAGAAGAGAACGCTTAAGCAGCCAAGGGAGAGGACTCGGTAGTGGCAAATGAGAAGGCTAATGTTTCTGTACGTGATACAACAACGGGCGTGACAGAGAGTAATAAGGCACGTACAGAAAATAGACGACACCTTTGTGTAATCTTGATGAAATGACACCTTAATGGCTTTGGCGATCATTTCTGCAAGCTCCTCACAAACATCTGCGTGTGATGAGTTACGTCATCAACGCCAACGCGAGATTGACGCGCTTACCTCCACACTACATCGCGTCCATCTTCATAGGTCAAGACCTGCTCATTAATAGCAGCAAACGCCAGCTGTATTATCCCATTTCTACCAGCAACTGCTCAGGCAGACGATGCCTCGCTGACAGCGCCGAAGGAGGTCCGCTACGCCACGGAGTTCGCACCTAGCCACCGGTCAAAAGGCCGCTGAGGCCTCCAGCAATAATAACATGCTGCTCCCTGCTGCTCAGAAGGCCAATGAGGCTCACACAGTCTCCTGAATCTCTGGCGCCGTGAACTTTCCTTGCGAGAATCGCTGCACTATGCCAACATGAGGTTTGACTGGGCAGTTCCAAGCGATCAGCGCTCGGCTGCGGTTGCGGAGGATTGAGCCGATTCCATCGCCAACCCTTTGCTCCACATTTCGGAAACGCAGCAAGTGCCGTCCCTGATTACGCGCAAGCAGCCAAGCTGTCATTGTTTGTGACATGTTGCTGGGCCGTGTCCGTATCATCTGTGAGGCAGGCGCGCATTATCATTCAAGTCCGTTACAAGCTCTCACTCTTTGTCTGCCGGTATATCCGAACGCTTTGAACAACGCATATCATCATTCACGTTCGAGGCTGTACCTATTCTTGCCCTCAAGCTCCGCACTGTGGAGTCCGGTAACTCCGTTCTAGTCGGGCATTAACATCTGAAATCCCACTTTGAGATCGGTCGTTCCTACTCTTATCGAACCACATCCATTACCATCAGCAACATCAGATCTCGAACATACCGCCACACCTATCCAAATCACTACTGACATACACCCAATATGGATCTCTATAAAGCGACATTCGCAGGTTCTTTGTTGTTGAACAGCTTTGTGCTTTTGCAAACGTACCAGTCGCGGCAAATAGAGAACGCTGAGGCTTCCGATGGGGAGAAGATTGGGCATCGAGGTCGAGCGGACTCTGATAGAGAAGGCCTTCGGAAACTAAAATGGCGCTTCTTTCCCATATATCTGCTCGTCAATGCCGCCGACTGGCTACAAGGACCCTATATCTACCCCATCTACAAAGGTGCGTTTGGCAACTTTCATGGGCTCAAAAGACGACTGACAATCTGCAGATGAAAAAGGCCTCCCAGAAGAGACAGTCGCATTCCTGTTTTTGATCGGCTTTGTATCAGCAGGCATCTCGGCATCGTTTGCAGGGACATTTGCTGACCGCTATGGTCGCCGAACTGCATGTCTGGCGTACTGCATACTCTACTCATTTTCGAGCTTCACTCTGCTTGCCGAAGACATTCGAGTGCTTTTCCTAGGCCGCGTACTGGGAGGCGTATGTGGAACGCTGTTATGGAGCGTCTTTGAGAGCTGGCTTGTTGCAGAGTTCAATCAGTTGATGCTGCAAGACACATCTGTACTCGGTGGCATATTCAGCGCCATGACTATTCTCAACAGTCTCGTCGCAATTTGCGCCGGCGTACTGGCAGAGTGGTTGGTTGGTTTGGCTGGTACGGCCAAGGCACCATTCCTTGCCTCGATCGGATGTCTGTCGGTTGCTTTTGTTGCGATCTCGAAGTTCTGGGTGAGTCGGGTCCTGAATAGGTCGTCGATGAAGAAGCTGACAATGGCAGGGTGAAAACTATGGTGCGAGCCACCGTGATGCGTCAGAGAATGCAACGCTGCTCCAGCAGGAAGAGGCAGAGTCGAGCGTGAACACTACGAAATTGACTATCAGGTACATTCTCAGAGACACGAACATACTTGTACTTGCATTGGTCTCGTGCTTCTTCGAAGGCTCACTATTCCTCTTCATCTTCTTCAAGTTCCCAGCACTTAAGCTGTCGCACAAACTGACAGGTTCGAAAGATGGTAAGCGTTCGTCATTTCCCCTTGTATATGCCGATACTGACTCCCCTACCAGACCTTCCGTTCGGTCTCATCTTTGCGATCCTCATGTGCTCTATGATGCTTGGATCTATGCTGTATAACAACATTACGACGATATCCTCGACTTTTCCAGCGAAAAAGGTCCTGATGGGCACATTGGCACTTGCGTCTGTCTGCTTCTTCATCCCCGGCCACTTCCGCGATGAACGTATCACGCTATGGTGCTTTTGTGTCTTCGAACTCTGCTGTGGCGTCTACTACCCAGTCATGGCATCAATCAAAGGCAAACTCATCGATGACAGCTCGCGAGCCAGTGTATACACAGTTCTCCGCATCCCTCTGAATGCTTTCGTTGTGCTTGCACTGAGCACTACCAAAGAAGGTAAGCACTGTTTCTCTTGCTGGCAATGGGCACGGCTAATTCTTTCAGGCGAATCACACCGCGATGCAGTGTTTACAACATGCAGCGGGTTGTTGTTAGTAGCTGCGCTTGTTGTGCACAAGATCCTTGCTTGAGGTGTGGTGATCAGCCTCAATGTGAACTGCCGAAAATAGACTATCGAATGACCGTGTTTAATTCCACCTCTCACCACCTCAAATCTATCCGTGACGTCAAAATAGTCGCAGCGCCTTCCAGAAGCGTTTCGCGAGACACGCAACACCCTTGCCGATCCCGTTGGATGAAACGCGGCTGTGGAGTCCAACGGCCCACTTCCCCGCTGTTCGGAAACCGAGCATGACCACCGACCGGGACCAACACCGTTCAATCTCGCACGGAGACTGGATGGCATTATGCTCGGCGCCCGTCGCACCAGTCTTGTCGGTGGGGCAGATCATAATACCGCCGCGTCCTGTCCGCCAACGGCGCAGCATGTCAAGTACCTTGGCGATACCTTGCGAGTTGCAGATATCGGACTCCCAGATGCATCCCGCTGTCTTCCGCACTTGGCAGTAGGTGGTATTTGCCCGAGACCGATGTTGCAATGACCTGATCGAGGTCGCTGTTGTCCTCTCCACTGCCGTGACATCTACTCCTCAACTCTCATTTGTAGACTCGTTCAACACCTGAGTCTACACACTACCAATCTCCTTTGATACCCTTTGCATCGTCCATTTCGTTTCACATCGTCTACATACCATTTCATTGTTTACATCGCCATCATGAGCCGGTCATCGACAGGTTCGTCAACCTTACATCAATATACAACCAAGAGCTAACGTCGACAGGTCGAATCGCCGCTATAATAATTATCTTTCTTTTCGTTGTCGCACTGTTCCAGAACGACGATGCCGGAACATACGCCTTCTTACCGTCCTTTTCGCAAACATCGAAACTCCCATCATACCCACCAACATGGCTCCGCGACCGCATGGCCCTTTCTGAAAGATCCTGGAAGAAGAGCGTTGAGCTGCGCGAGCAGATGGCCAAGTCGCATCCATCCAACCCTAAGATCCCTTTCTTCCCAACCGACTTCTTGAAGTACCCCTTCACAATCTGGGACTTCTTTCCCGCAACCTGGACCTGTCCGCACGACTTCCAGCGTGTCGGTCGTCTCGGTGATGGCGGGAAATGGGTCTGCGGAATGAGCATCTACGAAAGCATACCAACACCCAAACCCGTCAGTGCCGACGCCGTCGAAGTGCGCGAAGCAGCCGTCCAAGCTGCCGAGCAGGGCCTCACTATCTACAGTTTCGGTATCAATGGCGAGTCGTCTTTCGAAGCCGAAATGCTGGAACGTGTGCCAAGTGCGCGCATCTGGGGCTATGACTTCTCGGTCAACGGTTGGGGGAAGCAGATCCCGACTTCGGAACGCCATCGCACTTACTTCAAGAAGGTTGGACTTGGCAAAGAGGACAAACATGAGGAGAGCCCAGCGTTCTGGACGTTGCCTTCGCTGATGAAGGAGAACAATCACACGTACATCGATATCCTCAAGATCGACATCGAGGGCAGCGAGTACGATGCACTTGACACGTTCATGGATGCTTTCGATGGCGTTCAGAGTGCAAGTGGAAGGAGCGTGCTGCCTATTGGGCAGGTCATGATCGAGTTGCACCTCGGCAACGGAGACATTACCGACAAGGTCGACTTTGAGAGATTCAGAAACTGGTGGGAGAGGCTGGAGAAGATGGGTATGAGGCCCGCCTGGATCGAGATTAATCTGTTTGCTGTCACACTGGGCAAGCAAAAGAGCAACCCGAGATGTACTGAGTACGTCTGGGTCAATGCAAAAGACGAAAGGAGCGTGCTTTGGCGACAGTAGATGGATGTTCGAGGCAAACAGCTGTAAGCTTCTGCCTGGATATCGACATGATTCACGTGCATTTCATTGGCGTATAATGGCGTCGGGATGGGTTTTTACATGGATGTTGATAAAACTTAGCATGCAAGTCGAAATACCTGCAGTTGTGATGATCAATCAAATCGTGGTTTCGGAATATCGAAGACGGCCACAGTGAAAAGACTGAAACTTACACAGTGTGATTATAGTAGCTGAGGATGAGCTGAGGGTAATCCACGCAGAATACAAAATCTAGCCATAATAAAACGCGTCCGCAGCTAAGACAACCGCTCATATAATCGATAAAAAGTGGATATAACCCAGAAAAATGGAGTTATCTGGGGTTCGTATCTTAATCATTGGCTGTCTGATTGGGCTGCTGAAGAATGCAAAAATTCTACGCGTTGTATCCAGCTTTTTCTGCGACCTATTTTAGTTGGTTGAAGACGTCCTCATACACTAGTTTGTCCTCGAGCTCGGCTGTGAGAACATACACCTTAGCGAGTTTGGCGTAGGTCTTTCGCCACTTCTCATGGGTCTTGAGGTTCATCCAGTGCATATGGAGGGCCGCAGGCTCGTATACTAATTTAAAGTAAAGGCCGAAGATCTCATAATCCTAGTTTAGACAGCGTATCAGGACCAAACGCCAGGATTTGGCCGAGAAGGTACCATAGCTGGTCAAGCCATGTTCTTTCCAAAAGAGAAATGATATCTTGTCCACACCAGCCCATACCCAGCCATTCAGTGGTCAAACGACGTTTGTTTTCAGTAAAGCCGGGCGTCAGGTCGACCTGCAGTCTAGGATTTGAATTGCCGACAACATACTTCAGCGAAATACTTCGCCAGGTTGATAGCACCCATTTGCTGTCAATGTAGGCTATATCCAATTCCCACATCTGGGGTACCATAGAGAGATACAGTGTTGCCTAAGATCTGAGTGTTCTTCACGTCTGGAAGAACTCTGCTCCCTTCCGCCAAAATGTAGCTAGGCATTCAATGTAGCATACTCACTTATCGATCGGCACATTGTGGAGCTGGAGACGACGCGCAGCTTCAGGTGGGATCGCAATGTTTGAATCATACGACACACACTCAACAATGTTGTACAACAGTTCCGCTGAAAGATCGAGAAGATGTGCCATGAGTTGGAGGGCAGAGTGTCTGTGTTGTCGCGTTCAACAGGAAGCTGACACTAGCGCGTGTTGAAAAGTGGGACCTCGCGTACGCGTCATCGAGCCCTTTCTCGTTGAATACTTTGTCTTTGTATACTGAACTCCGTCATCTTGGGATGGCTTCATCACCACACAATGCGTAAAGGGAGAATGTCTGCAATAGGGTCTGCGAGCAGCGGCTATGCAATAGTGGCGCAGCACCCGCTTCCTCTTTCGTCACTAGTGCAAATGACTCATTTTGATTCACTGTACGAAACTCCATACAAGGAACAAACCCATTACGGAGTCATACTGTGGTTCTCAATTAGGTATGTGTGTAATATAGTGACAACTCGTAAGGCTACAATGGTGTTTCGCCATGTATAAGTATCATTCTCTATATTCCGGCGACCACTTTTCCAACACATTCAATCTTCTCATTTAAGACACCCCTTCCGCACTTCTTTGAGGATCAGTATTTCGAGCGTTATGGCGGGCGAACGAGAGATATTAGCTTCTTACACCATTCCAGTGATATCTTACGACACAGCACTCTGCATACTACCACCAATCGAACAATGCGAACATGTCGACACCCTACGCGAGCTCTACGACAAGGCATTTGGGAAGTGGCCGGCTCACATAAACCTTATCTATCCGTTCGTTGCAGTCGAGCAGCTTCCTCGCGCGCAACAGCAGATTCAAGCCTATTTTCAGAGAAACTTCGACGCTAGCAGGCCAAGAAGAGTCGAATTGAACTTGGCAGGACTGTCCAGACAACGACACAACAGCACTACAATACTGCAAGAGTCCCGAGACGAGCCGGGTGGCTCGTTGGAACACCTTCGATTGCTCGCCCTCCAGGCTCTCGGCCACAAGCCTACCCAGCATAAGTTCCACTTGACTGTCGGCCAAACTGAAGACAACTCGATGTCTTCGCTCGAGTTTCTGATTTCGAAAGTGCGACTGCTTCCAACTCTAGATTTCGAGATCGGCCCCTTGGCTATCTTGCTTCGCGAGCGGACATCGAAAGAGCAGTCCGCGAACCGCATGCGACTATGGGGCTTCATCGATACTGCTCTCGACCCAATCCCATTGACAGTGCCAATGCCAGAGTACTGGCTAAAGCAGTCTCTTACCAACTCCACTGACCAGGATCAAGACGTCGACGAGGCCGAGCTTTTCGAGAGCACACCAACCTTCAATCGTGCCGCCCAACCCAGCAAGACGTTCTTCTTCGACCCGGAATCGAGCCAGTGGGTGAAAATGACAAACTCTGAATCAGGCCGCAATCGACCGGCGTCGCTAACGATATCGAGCTACAATGTTCTAGTCGACTCAGAATATCCACCAGCACGCGACCGTGACCCGCTGCTGATCAGCACGTTGTTGTCAGACTCTGCTAAAGCAGACATTGTTGTCTTGCAAGAAGTATCTGATGACTTTCTCTCATCCTTTCTGAACAATACAGAGGTCCAGAAAGCGTATCCTTTCACCTCTCACGCGCCACCTGCTCAAACAGACATTGGGCCCCTGCCTAGCCTCCGGAACGTGGTCCTCATCAGCAAGTGGCAATTTCGGTGGGAGTTGGTACCCTTCCATCGAAGACATAAGGGCGCAGTCGTTGCAGTATTCGACTCTGTCGTGGCTGGCTGTTCCTTGGCCGTAGCTGGTGTTCACCTGACATGCGGCTTAACAGACGGTTCTGTCGCTGCAAAGAAGGTACAAGTGCAGAACCTTCTAAATCATCTGACTCGCCAGTACAGCGATTTCCCATGGATCGTCGCTGGAGACTTCAACCTCGCCACTTCAACATACACAATCGGCAATGCGCTGAGGGACAAATCAATCACAGGCCAGACAAGCAACACCCTCGCTGCTATCGAAGACCAACTGAGTGAGAATGGTATCTTCGATGCTTGGTCTGTCACTCAAGATCAGCAGACCGACAACGACAGTGACGATCCGTTTGATGGAGAGGAAGGCGCCACCTTCGACCCGAGGAACAACATCCTCGCCGCTGTAAGTTCTGGAACATCACAAAACCGGCCACAACGATACGATCGCATTCTTGTTCGTCCACAAGAGACATTTCAAGTGATAGCTTTCAACATGTTTGGTTTGCCTGTAGACAGCAACGGCACAAGTGTAGTACCTAGCGATCACTACGGAGTCAGAGCCTCACTGCAGCTTTCGCGGCCTAGCGAGCAACTATCTCCAGACCATCAAGAATTGCTCAAAAGCCTCAAGGTGGAAATGCAACATACCCCTCAGCTAGGTTTCGAAGAGCTGGAGTCAACATTACATAAGCACCACATGTTGTTGACTGAGGAAGAAGAATCGAAACGCCATGCAGCCTTTGCGGTGCTAAAGGAAGCGGTTCTTGGAGGTACACGCACCGGTGATGCAGTATCAGGCATTCCACTGGTCATGGTCGCAGTGGGCTCTTTCGCGATGAAAGTGGACACCTCGAGCTCCGACATCGACTGTTTATGTGTTGGGTCCATCAGCTCGAAGACCTTTTTCAAGCTTGCACGTCAAAGACTTCAAAAGGCCGAGAACCAGGGAATCCGCATACTTCGGAAGGTTGAGGCAAGCACAGGTACTATGTTCGAGCTCTCTGTCAACGGTGTGCCTATGGATCTGCAGTACTGTCCTGCAGCACGAGTAGTCGAAAGGTAAGTCAACTCATCTTAGCTATAAACCTTATACTGATACCTCATAGATGGTTTGAGTTCGACAAGTTGCCTGCATCTGACCCGGTTTTCAATCTCTCGATCCTCTCTTTGCGCAAGCTGAAGTCGTACCGAGACTTGCTGTACATCCAGCGTACCATCCCTGACCTTGCTACCTTTGCCTTGGCATACCGAGCCATCAAACTTTGGGCAGCGCAACGTGGCATCTACTCGTCCAAGTTTGGATATCTCGGTGGCGTACAAATTACGATGATGCTGTCTTCGGTCTATAAGCGCATTGCACATGACAACGACCGTCGCATTAACGCAGCCGACCTGGTGGCTACCTTCTTCCACTACTATGCAAACTTCGACTGGACAAATGACATGGTCTACGATGCATTCTTCCACGAGCAGAAGCCTCGCTACCACCGCACTGCACGAGAGCCAATGGTCGTGCTGGGTTTCCATTCTCCCAACTCGAACATTGCGCATACAGCTACAGTTCCTGGGCTTCAGTCGTTGATGAGCGAGTTCAAAGCTGCAGCTGAGCGATTGTCGTTAGTGACCGACCGTACATATTACAAGACGTCGAAGCCTGCTGTGAGCTGGGAAGACTTCTTTGAGCCACAGGGCATGCACAGCTTCAACGGTATGGGACTTGGCGAAACGCAATTCTTGCAGACTTACAGGAGCTACGTAAGCATTGACATTCACTTCTGGGGTCGTACTCTTGCCAAAGGCAAGAGCTTGGTCGGCTGGGTAGAGTCGCGCTGCCTCTCGCTTGTTGTTGGTATGTAGCCGCCTCATCCGTCGAAGACTATTCAGCTGATGTTTGCAGACATTCACAAGATCTTTCCGAACATCGAAGTCCGATTATGGCCAGCACGCCTCACAGAATCCAGACCAAACGATACCAATGAGAGCAAAGACTACCACGGTTGCTACCTTATCGGTCTTCAAAAGACCGGATCGTCGTTGTTCGTTCCCAAAGACTACGATGAGAGGGAAGCGGCGAAGCAGTCTCTAGAGAAGGTGATCGACAGGTTTCTCTCTTCACTCAGGACGGATGAGAAGAACTACGATGCGAGCACGTCTTGGGTCAATGCTTCGCTTGTGACACAATACGGCGTTCAAAGCCAACAGCTCCGACTAGACGACCGTGAATGGGGTGACTATGCAATGGAGATTGAGCCCGACTCGGACAACGAAGAGGAGATGGATGAGGAGAACGATGAAGAGTCTGACTTGCCGAAGCTACCATTCCGTACGAAGCCAACGTCAACTTCAACACCTGTCTCTTCGGCAAAGCTGCGCCCAGCATCTGACGTCCTCAACCGTCTACGCTGGGATCCTAATCTGGACCCAGCGGACTACATCATCGGCTACGAAGACCGATTCCTTGGTGCAAAGGAGACTGGTCTCGAGAAGTGGAAAACCGAGCAAACAGACGAGGAATTCATTCCCCAGCATCGCATATTGTACTTCCGCAAGAAGTTCAATGACGAGGGCGACGGAAAGGGCGAAATTGTGTGGGAGCGAGCAACACGGATTGACAAGGTCTTCGGCAGTGGAGCGGGTGCCGGTCTGCAAACTTGAGGATGTGGCGCTGTAGCTGCACAGTCACTGCACATCCTTCGGCTGTTACAACCGCTAGAGGTAGTCGCGGCTGCCTCAGATCTCAGAAGATGACGTCAGTGGGTATTGAGAAGGATTTAGGCTAATAAGAAAACAATACAAGAGATGTTCAAGGCACATACTACGAAGCAATTCCCAAAAGATCAATCTCTCTTGCGTGTTCCATACCTACAAAGCTCTTTACCAAACAGTCGCCATGACCTCCACCGAGCCCCTCAACGTCATGGTCTTCAGCAAAACCGCTGGCTACCGCCATGATTCGATATCAGCCGGCACTACCGCTCTCAAGAGACTAACAGAGAAGAAAGGCTTTACAATCACTGCCAGCGAAGACGCAAAATCCACATTCACAGCCTCATCCCTCTCCGCCTTCGCAGTAATCATCCTACTCCATACCTCAGGCAACTTCTTCAATGCCTCTCAGCTTGACGCACTCAGGGCGTACGTCCGCTCTGGCGGCGGTATTCTTGCGATCCACGGTGCCGCTGCTGGCATGCCTTCAGATGACTGGTACGGCAAATTGATCGGAGCGCACTTCGATATGCATCCAGACCCCGAGCCGGGCTCCCTGCTTGTATCAGACGCCTCGCATTCAATCATTGCTGAGCAGGAGCCGCCAAAGAAGTGGATGGACGAGTGGTACAACTTCACCTCTCAACCATCCCAAAATGGAAATCTGCACGTGCTACTACGAGGAGACACAGCAAGTTTTAAGGGTGGAAAACATGGTGATGATCACCCACTGGCATGGTGTCAGGAGTTTGAGGGCGGAAGGAGCGTGTATATAGCGCTGGGCCATTTTGATGAGGCCTATGCAGATGGTTGGTACATGGGACTGGTTGAAAGAGGAATCTTGTGGGCTGCAAGGCGAGAATGAGCTGCGAAATAAGTGAGATAAGACTCGAAATTGTGAATGCGCACTCATAAAAATCTATCATTACAAGGTCCAGTCTAGGGTATGCAGCGCTGAGTGGAAGATGAATGAGAAAAGCAGAACTGTATGCACACATTGAAGTATCTCTAGTGGGGGCCACCAATAGCATCCCTCTCGTTGTACCACCGGAACACTTCCTGTGACTTCCTGACTCTGTTTCTAGTAGCCAGCGGGCTAAGGCACTTCATGATGACCAGCCAGGCTGCAAGCACTGGTAGCGTGTAGCGCAGGTTGTTGTAAGCTCCCTGAGTCATGATTATGATCAATGTCCTGTACCAGTGCAAGCTTGGAAAGAAGTAGCTTATGCGGAACCAGTGGTTCAGAAGCTCAGGCGGACCAAGAGCAGCCGTGACGTTGAAGATGACCCAAGTCAGGACGATGAAAGGTATGAAAGCCATAGGGATGAAGCCCGTGCAGAAATCCAGGAAGTCGAAGCTGATCATGCTGAAAACCCAGCTAACAACCCAGAAAGCGAAGAACATCTTCGCGTCCATGTGGTATGATCCTCGAAAGGCAAAGGTCCAGCCTGCAGAACACAGACTTGTGAAGATGGGCCAAACAGTGCTCCAGAAGAGGCGAGCCATGATATGAGTACGGAGGTCGTAGGCGGCATAGAGATGCATGCCGTTGCATATACCATTCCAAGCCATGATGAAGAAGAACTGCATAAGGATGGGGAGTACGGTGCCAAGAGTGTTGGTGAAGGCTTTGTCGTCGAGGTTGCCGAACAGCTGTGATGCGACGGGCATCTCGACTGCACGTGCCGGTCCAGCAAGTGCGGACAGTGCTGTGGTGGAGTTTGCATGCTGGCCACTGGCAATTAGGGGTGCAACAAACTGAGCGCTGAAGATACCTGAAGCGGTCGATGCGGTGGTGATAGCCATCGGGAGGATGTTCGCAGCGTATATGGTGTAGTATCGTGCATCAAGCACATAGTATGTGTAGACGTTGGTGGGGTCGTAGGCCTGCGCCGAGCCGTTCACCGCATTCTCAAAGCGGGCTGTCGCTCCTGGCTCAACCACAACTGCAGCCCAGTAAGTGCCCTTAAAGACCTCGTGTCTAATTTGCTCAGGCGACGAGCCGGCAATGTTTGCGTTGACGTAGGTCGGGTTTCCATATGAGCCGTTGTTCGTTGCTGCTGCTGTCCGCAGTGCTTGTCCGAACGCGCCTCCATCAAAGTCTGCTAATGCGACCTTCGCTCTGTGAACGTACGCTCCTTGATGGTGGAACAGACCGTAAATGTGAGCGGCGTTGGCCCACATGACAGCCAGGATCATGAGCGCTGCTGGGATCAAGGCCTTCAGCAGCTCTGCAACGCTGACGTTAGGCCCTGTACGCGTCTTCCTGCCTGTGATGGTGCGCTTCAACTCGATGGCAGGTTCCTGGTCAGCTGTCGAAGGGCCGATGCCCACGTACGGTCCTGATATTGCAGAAGTCATGGTTCGAGAAGTTGTGGTGCCTGTCGGCAGGATGTTTGGCAGTGTTTTGTCGTGTCAGTATGTGCACAATGGAGGTGTAAAGATATATCAGGCTGAAAAGGGGTCTGAGTGTGAAGGTGGAGCTGTTGTACAGTGGTGTGAAGGCCACTGCTTGTCAGTCCAATATATGATCGCGTGCATAGCAGCGAAGAAGTGCGCCTGAGCGCAGAACGTGTCCTTCATCGTCCAAGAAATCGTCCGGTCGACCATGATCATCGGCCCGCACCGAGCGAAAAGCGTTTGCAAACTCTGGACCGCAAACGTTTTGGTGTTTGTACGGAGCTCTTGCGCACCGCGACGCTCTAGAGGATTGAAGGCGGACGTTCGAGGGTCTAACGGAGGCATTCCGGGGGTGGCAAACCGTAGCTGATTGGTTGGTCGACAGCACAGATCGGGATCCGAAAAATCCGACAATCCGACACCGTGAAGGTTCGATTGTACGACGGACTTGGCATTCTACCCCTGTATTTTACAAAGAGATGAATCTATCACTGCAAGTGAATCGCCTCGTACGAGACGAGCCAGCAAACAGCAGCATAAGCCACCATATCCCCAAGTTGCGATGTTTCATTAGCACACGGACGCAAATCGAAACTACAGGATGACCTGCTCGATAGTTCCCATGGCTCATGTACCTTCTCGCATCGCACCTATCAAATGCAGATCATGACCTCCGTGGGAGTTTCCGTACCGCCGTCGGTGGTGAAGCTGTCAGAGCGTTAAGCTTTCGACAAACGTCCAGGGAAGAGTTGACTGGGGTGTGAGGGTGAGCCCAGCCGACTGTTACCCAGCGATCAACAGGGAGCTTGTACATCGCGTTGGCGCTGCCATTAGCCATCATTGTCGAAAGCCAAGGCTTCCAAGAAGCTAAAGAAGAGGAGTGGAGGACAGCGATGAAGATGCGCGCAGGGATTGCCCCACTGCCCTTTCGCGATTGGTTACCATCACGTCATGATCGCGGATCAATCCAACGTCACGCGACGCATCCATCGTTCCACCATTGCGAGAACTCAGTGACATCTTCAATAATAGCGAACGGCGATATGAAACGACTGCGTTGAGGGACCGATGACTTCGTATCGATTGATAGAGTTCGTAAGGTTGTGTGTGTCTGCGATGAGCGTAGGACAGACGTAAGGCAATCGAAGGTTGTTGCAAGAGCTGCGATCGTGAACTAGCTACTTTGACTGACGCTCGATGCTGCGCACATCAGTGCCGATCGATAAGAACAAACGCTGTTGTAGTACGCGTATTCTTGGCAGTATTGTTCAAGCCTTGCAATACTGCTTCGTGAGAAGGATGAGGACATCCCCAGCGGAAATTCAACAAAGAGAACTTGATGAGGTCGTTCATGAACTGGCGTGACGCTACTGCAAGACGTTCACTCTGAGTTGCAGCATACACCGAGCGCACCGGCGCACTAAGCCTCGCTATTGTAAGCAAGCGGCGTCTCGAGGCAGGTACCGTCCAACCTGAAGCAGGCACCTCTCATGTATCAGGACAGAACTATAGATGTCGCCAATAGCAAGCAGGAGTGCAGCCGCAACAAGTTCACGTCACGTGTTTATTGAGACAAATCAATCATACCTATTTCGAATCAGGCCAGACTCTGTCCTCGGAGCGATACATCAGAGAACATCAAAGAAAACCTAGAAATACTCATAAGCTGCCACCTTATCTATTGACGTGGCCACCTATCGTACAATTTTTCTCGCCTCGCCTCCCTCCAAATGCTCGTTGTATAGAAAATGCATTCAAAAGAGACTGACGTAGCCAGCGTGTTCGTGTTGAACTATGGAACAACTCGTTGCGAATTGGACGACACCTGCCTGGCATGTGACAATACACGTCGACGACGATGCAAGTTTAGAAGCAACCACCAAGGCAGACCAGGGGTTGTGGGTTTGAGGAAATATATTGTAAGTACTCCGTCAGCATACATCACTTTCTCGAGCTTTCGACGCGCATCGCCTTGTTTTTACGTCCGGTTCAAGACATGTTATGAGCCTTCTTTGCTCCCGCGGGAGACCACATCTCAGCTACCATTAATTGAAACATGCTTGCCTTGTCTCAACGTCTCGTACTAACCTGCTCCAGCTTCAGGCAAAGACGCATACGGGGAGAACAGAGGCGGAGGGTCTGCCGTCTGTGTCTTGACGTTCTGTAAGTATAGCCCTTTCCTCTGGTGTTCGAGATCATCGCTAACAGTCTTGTAGGTATTGTCTCACCTGCCGCGTCTGAAGGTCCGGATCACTCGACACGTCGATGTTCCAGCTTCAGTTGCGCTTGCACCAGCGCCGGTGTCTGTCTCGGGATCCCATCGTCGATTGCGCCTTCGGTCAATCCTCAAACGACTCGACAGCAAGCCCAAGAAGGATAGGTCCGTCAGATTATCTGAACCGGTGACTACCCACTTCATCGAACTGGTAAGCACGACGCAAGTCTGTTCTGTTCATACGATCGAGAGGCCCCAAGACCCGTTTCTTGGACACGCTCAATGCGGTGACTACAAGATTTCAGAGTATTCAGCCACGAGCCCGTGCCTGCCAAATATAGTTGTTCTATAGGCCAAGTCTTCGGACGTCCTCGCTTCCTGCACCGATCCGACACTCGTTGTCGTCCGACAATCCATTTCAGGCTTCTATGGACGGAAGATGGAAAACTTGGATCAGATCGGTTTGAGTGGAGTCTTGCTCAATCAAGGTGGTGCTCGAGATGCTTTACCAACGCTCGCATTTGGTCAGTGCTTCTTCAGAAAGGGAGGATGGATTGTAACAGCCAGGCATTTCGATTCGGTTGATTTCAACGCGACAAGGACGGAGCCCGGCTTCAGTTCTCCTGTGGATGAGCGTGCTGCTGCGAAGACAAATGACGGAGGAAGCACTTTAGCTTAGAGAACGGGAAGGGGTCTCTTTTGAGCACATTTTTGCACTCTGCGGGAGCCTAATCTTCTCTCTGGCATGGAGGTTCGAGAAATCCAGTCATCGGCGACATGTTCCGGCGGAAACAGCTCGACAGTGGCCCCACTGGCTAGCAAGACCACTAGAACGATTCTTTCGAAGAATGCGGCGGTATCCGGCGTCAGTACTCTCGAGCGTTTGATGTCTCGTCCTTTGCACGGCGGAGAAACAAAGGGGAGTTTAATCGTGCAGGCATTGTGTATCCGATTCGTTCCTGTGATCAAACATAGATCACTCGCCGACCTGGTGATCGGGTCCGTTGATATGGAATGCGGGAGCCATTGTGTTGCTGTTGCATTACTACGCGCTTGCGAAGGAGTCGAGCATCTAGACAGGAGGTTGGAGGATGGATCTGCAACACGGAAAAAGCACGCGCTAGTGATTTAGCGCCATCGCCGATTGGCCGACACGGCTGATGATGAAAGTCTCTCCCTTCGACTCTTTGCGACATGTTCAATGCAAGAGAACGAGTAGAAATGAGTTTTGCTTGACATCGCGGAACCAGTGTCTGTGTCTCTGTAAGCAGCTACTCTGACGCCCCCGACGACTTCTCTGTGCGACGATTCCTGCCGGTACATCACGACGTCCATAACGTACTCATCCTCACTCCGAGATGGATCTTTGGGCCCGGCTGTCGCCAATCTCTGCGTCAACCCATTTTGCCACTTGCTTCTAGACGACTGCCCTTATGTCGCCATCACCAACATTTCTGCCTGTGCAGATTCGAGCCAGCACCAAGCCGCTCTCAATTGCGACCAACCGCAGCGTCCGTCGAAGATTACAGATTCCTGGTACTCCGGACTTTGCGATCGGCTAATCACGATCAATCGGCGAGTCTTATGCATCTCCTTGGTTCAACCCCTCTTTTTACCCATGGTACAACGGGATAAACCCAAACATCGACAATACTGCATACATGGCGATCCTCTACAACACTCGTGTTACGACGATTAGCAATGAATGAGACGACACTTGGAATCACTACTTATCTGACTGGCCTCAATTTGATATCAGAAGCCACAACGAATACTGCGTTCATTCGGATAGGGAAGGCATCGCATAACATATACTGTTGTGTCTGGTACGCTCGCATCATCACAACATTGGCCAAGAGTTACGCAAGTGAGCTCACAGTCATCATGGACTCCACACCTCCTGACTACCTAGGTAGTTCATGGCATCGCGGAGTCGAAATAAACTTCCGGCAATCCCGCAGCTACGACAGACCGTTGCGGTTCGTCTCGTACTACATCTGTCAGCGGTCTGATGTTAGTCCGGTACTATGCCCGGATGCTACAAGTCTTTTCTCGATCTGGGTCATCAGTCGTCTAGTTACCGACACCTCTAAGGCCTACGGTGTATTGATAAGACCTCTGGTCTGCCCGGAAGCTTCCCATTGCGAATCGACGCGTGTCAGAATCGGTTCGGCACAGAATGCAGCCGTGAAGATTTTGTAATGTAGTTCCTGAGCCAGACAAGGATACGTCAGCCATGCAAAGGGTCTCTATAAATATCGCGACGGACATGCGAGCAGCTCTGATGGTCCCTGACTTCTAATCTGAACCCCTTGACCTACATATTGAGCTATCTCTGTGCTCGCACATCCCCTTCCTACGATGCCTTCGTACGGCGAGAATCGAACGGACGTCGACGATATCCGCACTGCGAGGGCGGTCCGGTACAAGAGAGTTTCGACTAGGCCTGTGGTCACCACCCAGGGTGAGAGCGAAGCTTCTGTCAGTATAATGGAGATGGCGCACACACCGCAACGACGCTCGCCAGCCGATAGACTTCAAGCCGCTAGGAGAGTTGGCGCTTCAGACAATGATCCATGCTTCATACCCTACAAACAACATGGAGACCCCACTGCGTGCCCACCAACTATCGACAGATACTCTGTGGACGAAACACGGCCATGGACACCTCAGCAACCTATCTGTGCGCCTGCAACATTCTCTGAGTGGCCGAGTCCGCGATCACCAGACTCGAGCTCGCCCTCACCAACTTCACGATCTCCATCACCTGCACCTTGGACCAGATGGAGGCGAAGAGCACACCCGCCATGTGCACGTTTCAAGAGGCTCAATCTACGCCCCAGGGCTGGGTCGACAGTTCTCAACGAGACGCGCAAGCCTGCGCAGTTTTCACGGCCTCCTCAGAAGACGTCCGAGAGCTCAAAATTCCATGAGCTGCCTTCTGTGCTAGAGCCGGCGACCGAACCAAAGAGTGACCGTATCGTAGGGGAGCTTCCTATCAGAGAAACTGTGAGAATGCAGGAACAAGCACGTCAACGTAGATTGAGGGAAGGAAAGAGCGATTCGCCGCTAGAAGTGTTCTCCGACTTGGTCAAAGACATCTTGAGAAGGTCGAAGCCACAAGTTGTTTTCGACGAGGACTTCGGCTTTGGGCCCAGGAAAAAGAAATGGGAGGGAGATGATCAGCAGCCTTTGAGCCCTCGTTCCACCCGCACAACACGATTTTCCTCAAGCCTAGCAATCCAGCAAAGATCCCCAAAACGGCAGCGCCACGACTCCTCAAATGGAGATACAACTATCATGTCTCCACGCGATCGATTACACTCCACGAGCTCGCCCATTCCGATTCAACAAAGGCGACCTACGCTGCTGGCAGCAGAGAAACCGTTCAGCAGGGGTTTTGGGACGCCTCATTTCAGCGAGTTTATGGCCCACCCTGGCAATCATGTCGACTACACTCTGTCATGCTTGCCCAAGGTCAACCGTGAAACCGAAGCCAGAAAGAGGCAAATAGCGTCGGACTACAACCTCAATCATGTTGTAGCAAGCTTCGAGAGCTGCCAAAACCACGCTATCCATGATCCCGTGGGGCACCACATACTCACCTCGCCGATGCAGCAACCTAGTGTTCCCTGACAGCGACTCAAGGGCTACCTGGAACCTGTCTTCAGCCGACAGGGAGGGCTCAACGACAAAGCACATGAAGCCGTCGACGAGAGCACCAGGGTGAAGACGTGCGGACTTCAACGCAAGGCAAGGACGACAAGAGACCATGCACCTATCTGCGATGATAATGCTATCGGTCGAACTACTACAGCGGAGTCTTCAGCTTCGATGAAAGGCCAGCCCCTCACTCCTACGACGACGCCACTCCAAGTGGACACTATGGCTTCAAGTGGGATAGCGCCTGACGGGCGACTTCGAAAGAGACGTTCATGGGTTGCTAGGTGTCCAAGCTCAGATAAGTTCTTGCGTACTATTCGCGATAGCCGTGAATCCCGAGACGCTAGGATACTCAGGATGCATGATGGAAGGAGAAGAAGAAGCGATACACCGGACCCTAGATCGCCTAATGATGATGCGGACGATGAGGATGACTGGCTCGGTAAAGAGCCTCTGTGATTGAACTGTTTCGTTCGTAGACCTTCAAGATACTGCAACGCATACTCATTTGCTGGCTGGCCGGTCTAATCTGAAAACACACGCAGGATCATGCCTAGTCTTGTCCGATCACCGTCATGCGCTTCGATCTTTCTTCATACGCGAAGTACCATCTCCCAAGAGTCAAGATACCCATTTTGACAGCGCCTCCAACCGGGTCCAGCGAGCCCAACATGTACACACACGTCATCACCGCAAGAGAAAGAGCAAACAAGCGATATTTAGAAGAATCATATCGCCAACATGCAGTCTCTGGTGATTTGCAGCGACAAGGTTAAGCGACCTCGCTCGGCTGAGATCTTGCGCCCGCTGCAAGTTTAGGCTGATTGCCCTTCGCCATCTCACCGCATGTGTACATCCGCGGCCCCATACCCGCACCTTCACAGCGATACGCATGGAGGGAACGGATACCTTGCGCTTCGCAATGCCCTCTGTTCCGAGCCCACGGACAGAACGCTGTAAGCGCTACCTATGGCAATGTTTCTCGCCAACCCCTGCCCTTGATCCCTGCAACCGTTAGCACCTTACTGATCCCATCGCTCACCCCTGCTCTTCTCTCACAGCTTCCAGAACACTCGGCTCCTATGGCACGGTCGCGCCAATCACATCGTCAGGAAGTCGTCCCTTCGCTATTTTTCTCCACACTCGAACTAGTGCAGACAGGGGCGCATTACGACAACACCGTCTGAGGTGAGATTTGGCGATATCGATGTGTGAGGAAGCGATGGGTATGAGAGGGGGACGTCATGATGGGGCGCAGCATTGTGGGTGCGGGAACGGGTCGCTGTGGAGACGTTGGTGAGGTTACATTTTCGAGTGGGTGTGTGCAGTAGGAGGGGCTGGGGTGAGCGAGAAGGAAGCGAGTGTACATGTGGATGTACCTTTGTACTGCATTGCAACTCCACTATCAGTATTGAGGTCGAGTGTAGAGTTAATATGCTCTATTGACTCCTGCATTGTGCAGCATAAGGATTGGGATACTGGGTTTGTCATCTCAGCGAGGAAGAATCTAGCGAGTGCTCGTGACGAGACCTTTTTGAGTTCGCTCGAATGCATCTACATTCCTTGTGATTGAGTGTTGCATGCACGGTCAATTACTGATGGAGAAGGCCGTGGAGCTAGGTTGCAGCGTCGGGCAGCCTTGTTGCTAGTAGTAGACCCGATATAATTTACCATAACAGCCAACACAGTCAAGCACACAACTTACAAGATCAAATGCCGGTCAGAAACTTGCTCAAATAATTGCAATCCCGATCTTTCTCGGAGCGCTCTGTGTATGAAATTGGCTAGACTTTTCTAGAACGCATCGAAGCATTGCTGCGATAGCGCTAACGAGGCCGCCTCTCCCGTTCCTCCATAACTGCATTGACAACACTCAGCTACATCCTGGTCCTGAGCAAAGTGGCTTGACCACGCTATCGAGATGCATGCGGAAAAGGGAAGCAATACCGTGTACAAGAAAAAGTCATATCTGGGCTGGCAATATCGTCATGCCAGCCTTGCGTTCTTGTGGGATCGTGAAAAGCGCCGATGTAATGTCGTACAGGTACATGTGGGTCGTAAGGTGAGCAATTGCCTAGAGTCGTGCAAGTTTGTTCAGTGTGCAGACAAGCTGGCGCCGTACCTCAAGCTCATCAATTTGGGTGTGCGGGCGGTAGTGATGTGCAACGATCTCGAGAATACCGCGATATACGGTGTACCTTCGATTGTGTTAGCATGTTCCAAGATCACAGATTAGGGTTGAACCTACATCAGCATTCGAATCTTAGTACTACCAGTTCGCGCAGGACACTCTCTGAAGCCCTCGAAGAACGCTTCCCTACCACTCGCAAGTCCACCACTCATGAGTGCATCGCCCCAAATAACGTTGGAGAAACCAACAAGGCCAGTGACACGTTTTGTGTGTGGATCAATGAGCACATTTTCCGGGTTGCAGACGTTTAGCGCGACCAACTTGGGTTCTGTGACCTCGTCGAGAACGTTGCTGTGCTTTGTGATATAATATCGGATACTGTCGTAAGGCAATGTAACAAGTATGTCCTCTGCGTCTCTCAGAGCAGCCTCAAGAAGGGCGAGGAAGGCTTCTCGCCAAGATTTGCATCCTCTGTTGTCAGAGACTCGATTTGTCATCCCAAATTGTGTTGCTGATAGCGTTGTCAAACTGCGGACGTAAGAGCCCAATGTCCGGTCGATATTGTTCCGTTCCACAGCTGTAAGATGTGATGATAGTTCTGAGAGCTTCCGTCCTGGAAGCTGGCTTATGATTAGGAAGGGTAGACCAAATTGACCACCATGGCTGTCATACTTGATGACCTGAGGTACCGGGAGCGGAGTGTACTCGTGCAACATATCCAGCGTTCTGGCTTCGGTATCGAGTGTGTTCTTCTCATGACGAAGAAGTCGTGTGTTTGCTGCAGGCGGACACTTGAGCACCAAAGAGGTGTCATCCGCGAGCTTTGTGAGGTAAACCTGGTGTAGTTGGCTCTGCAAACGCTCTGCTTGTTGTACGGTGATTCTCGATGAACGAAAAACAGTACGGATGAGTTTCTGTATGCTCGGAAAATCAGGCGTAGCGGTGTACGATCGTGACGACGTTGACGACGATGATGAGGTGGACGACGCTGTCGAAGAAGGTCGAGGTGGGCGACTGACATAGGCGCCACGACTCATGGTGAAGGCTGGATGTGTTGCAACATCGAGCGGGGGCAGGAGCATTATGAAAGCTTAGGCAGAGGTAAAGAACACGGTAAGACGAGTATTTTAGCGAGATAGTGGCTTATGGTCAAGTTTGCTGGCTGCATGTCAGGGCCGTCCCGTGGGTTTAAGAAACTCTTGTGTCGTGCAGGATGTAATATGATGATATCAAGAGCCGTGCCCGTGCAGACATCTACTCTCTGCAAGCTGCAATATCCTCGATTGATGGCAGGTGGATTTCCTGGCCGAGAAAGACCGAATGTCGTGAGATTGATGAGACTGTTGTCGTGATTGTTGTGTGTTCATCGGGCATCGTGGCCAGCAGATTGCGTTATGCTGGTCATCCCGAATGATTTGAGTGAGGTACAAGCCCCCTTCACATCATAACGCATCTGGCAAGCCACACTCGGCTAACTGTAGACCTCTGGATGCGCATATTACGCATGCAGCTGCATTTTAGAGTCAGTATGGAGACTGCAGCAAACAGCCCTTCCGCAGCGACTGGGCTAAGGATGAATGAGCGAGAGGCGTCCAAAGTATTGGGCTGACGTACTCATCGTTCGTCAAATAGCCCTATATGCGGTTAGACTCTCCGAAGTATCAGTCGGCTATTGTGCGCTCTCATTGGCCACGTCGAATAAAGTAGACCCAGTCCGATCTTGAAACTCGGCGTTTCGATGATGGCACACGACGATGGAACTTGAAGAAACGGTGAGTGAGTGCGTGGACTTTGTCTTGGGCAGGGGCTGACGCGTGGTGTTTGTGCAGACGAGAGGACTGGGTTAAGCGGGATCATGTGCATTGAGCGTCTCACCGCGATCTAGGGAAAGCTGTGCGCTTGTCAGGCCTAATCGTGTCTAAAAGGTTCTTAGCCACAGGGCACGCCTGGCTGCAAACGTGGTGGAGCCAGAAGAAACTCATGTAAGCCTCGCCTCGCCTCGCCTCGGTTCCGGCACGGCGGCCCATGGCCTGAGCGGGCGCTAGATAATACATGGCTCGCGATCTTGTCGTGCCCCCGGCTGCCGACGCGAGGTTTATAGACTTCTTGAATGCAAGCACAGTCATCAGCCACAGAATCTTCCTCACGGTTTCTGCATGCGACAGTCGCCGCACTTCCAGAGTGCTTGCATACGGTCTCGATGTCCGCTTCAACTCTTTGCAGCGGTTGCAGAGGCCGCTGGTACTTCGGTAGCTTCTACAGTGTTCTTGGAAGGTCCTTGACGGAGCTCCTCAATGTTGTATCTTTTGAGCTTATCGAAGTCAGGGCCAACAACGCTCATACCAATGGCATTCTGGAAATTGTCAGCAGCTGTCAAAATCGGCTTGGCTGGGGTCACCAGCATGCAGGATCGTGGGCGTTCTTTGGTACCTTGTAGATTTCCACAAAGATAAGCAGATCGTATCCGTGGAGGTCGACCTTGTGACCTGGGCCGACTGCAGCCGCGACTGTTTTGATAACCTCATCTCTCTTGAAATCCTTGTTGTTGCGGATTGTTGGCCGGATCGCAAACTGTAGTTGCACGGCATGTTAGCGAGCTGCATCAGGAACCATCACCTGATACATTGAAGAGGAGGAACCCAATCTTACCTTCTTTCCTGCATTTGCTTCTCCATGGAAATGCGGTGCTAGGACCTGTTCCGCGACCGACTCAAGACCCTTTTGGTTCGCCTTCTCGATACCTGTGATCGGGGTAAGGCGTTTCACGAAACGACAATTCTTATGCTGCACACCGTCTGCGGTGTCTTGGCAGATCTTGTGTACGAACGATACAGGCTCCACGGGAGCTCTCGTTTTGAAAAATACCACTAATCAAGTCAGAGTGCTTCCCATCGACGCGCATTCACAATATCGCTTACAGCACTGGGTGTCGAGCTTTACCGATTGGAAAAGCGGTTTCACAGCTGGCTTACGGATGTCGGCAAGCTCTTTGTTAATCTCAGCTTCGATATCACCACCAGCATCCGAGTCCTCATCCTTGACTGTGCTATCGGTGGCCTGCTCGCCATAGAGCTTGGTGGCGTACTATAGGTTCGTCAGCGCTGATGATTTTTGGCTACAAGAACCGCAGCCCGCTTACGCGTTCGATACGAACGTACTCCAGAGAACAAATCGCGTAGGTCGGCGACGGTTGGTGCTTCTTTCTTCATGGCGCAGGTCGCCCAGATACCCACGTCACCAGGGTTGATTTGTCGGGCCTCAGTACTCCCTCTTTTTGGCATCTCCCACTTCTTTTTCCCCTAGTATCGAGCGTTAGCATCGTGTATCACGGTCAAGCTGCATACACGAGAAAGAGTTCTAGGCCAAGAGGAACAGGTGAATTCGTGCTGTATCTTAGAGCGATCTTACCTTCGACCGTTTCGCGTCACCACCACCCCGCGCGTCACCCTCAGCCTTCCTCTTCACTGACGCAGAGTCAGCCATTTTGGACGTTGGAAACAAGTGCGATTTTTTCGGGGTGTTCTGCTGGGTGTCTTGCAATGACGATGAGAAAGCATCTTTCAAAGACGCGAGGCGCTAACGCTAAGTTCGCTAGCGCCTATTCACTTCGCGACTTTCAAATGCAATGCGCTCTCTGAAACTATATGTATCGCTAATTATGCTGCTTTTACGATTATTCAGGCCATTCTCATTGTGTTATGATGTGTAGAGGTTTTGCTCTCACGTTATTCCGCTCTACTGCCCGATGCTGCATGCTAGATCTTGCAGCAGGTTGGAGAGCACATCACGTTCGCCTGTCTAGTGTTGATCTCTTGATCGTACTCGATTGCTGCCACGATTTTGTGAGAGACACGATCATGCTAGGCTAGATCATGCCTGGTCGTGCTACGTTCCTCAGCAGTTGCATCTGTGACACAAGTGTAGAGGTCAGCTTGATATTGCCACCAAGGAATTTCACGATTAGAAGGACGCAATCTAAGCCACGGGATCATGCAAGTGTATGGTGAGCCAGATCGAGCAAGTCTGCTTGACCGCGGGCAGAAGATCTTCTACGACAGCTTGACTGATTGACTGTAGGCTCAATTATGAGCGTTTGTCACGATCTTGTGACCGCAAGATGGGTATCGTGCCCCTATAGACAATGCGGATTCAAGTCTGCCAGGCAGACAATGCAAATCAAGGCAGCTCTTGCTCGCTGGTCTATGCAACTCTCACAGCCACGTTTACACAAGATCACAATGTGAGTGAGAACAATATCTGTTGGTCCTGAATTATTCCATTTCATAACCAGCAATTAAGCTGTCATAACCACGTATTTGTTCAGACCATGCACTCCTTCCATGTCCCAACTAAGCGCTTATGCGGCGATGGTAACCTCAACCTCAACACCGGCCTCGATGTTGATGATGATCTGCTTGACAACCTCGGTGGGGGCGTGGAGGTCGATGAGGCCTGCTCTTCGTTAGCCACTGTCGCAGCATGCCATTCTCTCAGATTAACTTACGCTTGTGGATACGCATCTCGTAGGTGTCCCAGGTCTTGGAACCCTCACCGTTAGGGGTCTTACGGGTGGTGACCTTGAGGACCTTGGTGGGGAGACGGACGGGGCCCTTGACGCGGAGCTCCTTGTTCTTGGCACGGTCGATGAGCTCCTGGCAGACCTTCTCGAGCGACTTGACGTTGCGGGAGGTGAGGGTGATGCGGATCTTGTGGATCTTGGGGCCCTCGCCGAAGTCCTTCTCAGGCTTGTCTGCGCGCCGTTAGCAGGCGCACTGCGGGCGCATGAAAGGCTACGTACTGTAAGACATGGTGCTTATTGTTGGAGTGTGGTGTTGATTGAATCAAATGGCAGTCACGACCTGGATCGAGCGGGGATCACGGTAATGTGATGACTGGCGTGGTTTTGCTTTAGTGACGGCGTACGTGCAATTCGATGTGTTCGCGAGATCAATTTTCGCAGTGTGGCCGCGCCAAAATTGCTGGTGCCGCTAGCCGGTTGCGGTAGTAGCGCGACTCCCGAAGCATGAGCCATCATGACTGCCTCGCGCGGTAGTGGGGCCTTGACGTCGTCATGTATTTAGAATCGAAAGCGCATAAACATCAAAGAGATCTACCTCGCAGCTGCACCACCGCGCGGCCATGTCTCTGCCCCAATTTGCTCCATTTCCAGACGCCGCAGTTCGCCAGAGCATTGCGCCCGCCGACTGGCAGCTGTACCTGGAATCATGGACATCACTGACCGAGCTCTATCTGCGCCTGGATGATCAGCAGTTTGCATCAGCGCGCCGAGATGTCGATTCGCTGGGGTTATTTTTGATCACATTCTTTCACGAACTAGCGAGCGACGATAGCCTTGCCACAAGAATTGTCTCGTTACGCAAGAAGGCTTTCTACCTGCTTCACAGAATATGGTCTGGACAAGATGTTGAAGACGCCTTCCTCAATTGGCCAATATTGGCAGATATATGTCACGCCTTCACAAAGAGTGAGCAATTTCGAAGACTACTGCAAACGTTGTGGAAGCGCAAAGGTGTGGCAATTGAGAAGTCATTACAGACAGCGAAGAACTCCTTGATACGGAACCTGGATTCGAAACGACCCGAGGAGGCGGAGAATACATTGGATCGGATAGCGCCACTTCTGAAGGCCTCACCTGATGCAGGCATCTACATGCTTACAGGCTCCGATTTCCTTGACTCCCTCTACAGCGCCTATCCCAAAGTACCACCAACAATGCAAATGAAGCTAGTCACGACGGCATACCTTGGACTCACAGCTACATTGGAAGGCGACAAACCGAACTACTCTCTTTTGTCCGATCACCTCTATTCCCTCAAGTCTACTGAAGAACAGGAGCAAAAGAGAGAGCTGGGCAAGAAGACGCTCGTTGCAGACCTGGTCACCAACACACCGTTACTCGAGAAGATCAGAGACAGAGTCACCGCGCCTGAAGCCTCGAGGGTGAAGAATACGGCGGCATCACTTAGTGCTTTCCGTCAGTCGAGCGTTGCGCGGCCAAAAAGACTTGTTCGGAGAAAGGTGGACAAGGGCAAGAGTAAAGCAGCAGACGACGAATATGGACATGGTGCATTCACTGGCGAAGTGCATGTTCACCGTATGAGTGTGGTTACTCAGATACAAGACCTTTTCCCGGATCTTGGCGCTGGCTTCATCGTGAAGTTGTTGGATCAGTACCACGACAATGTTGAAGAAGTCACCGCCCATCTTCTGGAAGGCTCACTACCACCGCACCTTGCTGAAGCTGATCGAAGCGAGCAACTGTATGATTCATCACACAACTCAGTTGAAGATACGCTGACACTACTTCACAGGCCTACGCCATCCTCGGCGCCTCAGTCACATCTTCCCCCAAGGTCAAGTCAACAGCTACCTGAGCGTCGCAACGTCTTTGATGACGATGAGTTTGACAAGCTTGCTGTTGACGCATCACGTCTCCACATTGGACGGAGGAATCAGGGTCTCACAGCAGACAAGGTCTTGTCAGATCGCAGCAAAGCACCACAAAAGTCGCATATCCTTGCTGCACTGGCAGCGTTCGATTCCGACGACGACGAAAGAGACGACACATACGACTTCGAAGACGTTGGCGCATCCGTCGATACTGCAGCACCTGACGGCGATGCCAACTCTGATTTGTCTAATAAGAACGAGGAAGCTTTGTTCCGTGCGTTCAGCATGAGCCCCGACGTATTTGGCCGCGAATCAGAAACGAGGCGAGGCAAGGCCCGCGCTGCACTGAAGAGCGAGACTGGTATGACCGACGAAGCAATCGAAGGCTGGGGTATCATGATGGGACGGGACCCGAAGCGATTACGTCGGCTCGAGGCCAAGTTCTCGACTTTTCAGGGCCAACAACGAGAGCTGCAGTCCACAGCGTGGAAAGCCAGTCCTGCAGCATCAGGAGACGAAGGAAGTGGAGACGGAGGAAGAGGCGGTTTTGGTGGAAGGGGACGCGGCAGAGGTCGGGGACGTGGCGGGCGTGGGGGCGGACGAGGTGGCGGCAATGTTGCAGGGCCTACTGACGACAAGGGAACGCAAATCTCGAGACAACGCAAAGAAGCCAACAAATCATCGAGTGCAAATCATAATCGCAAGGCACAGCGAGACAAGAAGATGGCAAGAGGTGGGTTTGCAGGGTAAACACTCAGACCATTCATACGAATAGATGCCAAGAGCCAAATGAGCGCCAGACGCCATCTCGGTTTTGACGCAATATCCACTGTGCATGCACTATTGTTGAAACTACGATAGTTTTCCACCTATAACCTATCATTTCAACACGGGTGCATTTACACCTTAGACAACCGTGGCAGCTCTTCGAATCGCCAACTTACCATCCGATACTCCATGTCATGGTTTACAAACAGCTTCACAACAAGAATATCCGAGCAGCTCGAAAGCGTTGCAGAGACTTCTGCGATGCTGCCTTACCTTGCTCCCGATTTACAGCCCATTTACCCGATCGTCACAACTACGCGCAAAGTGACACTTCGACGCTTTTGGCGCAGAACATACGTACTGCGCACATAATCACTCGATCCGCAGGTCAGCCAACAGAGCCTGTGGGAATCGGCTGACTTTGACAATGGGGGCTCCGCCTTCACACACTGGGATCATTGACCAATGCGAAGCCGCGCTCGAGTTCGTCTGCGAGATCCCCGAGCTGCGCGGTATCTCCCTTTTGCTAGCATACTTCAATCGTATACACTGTGGAGATCCATACACCGAGGATCCTGATTATGACAACGCGGCAGTGTTGAACGTATCACGCAAGTCGATTGGTCTTACAGAAGGAAAGGCCCTCCAGGAGCTGAGCTTTCATTGGTCCCACCACTGAAGGTCCTACTTATCCAATCCCAAATCTTTGCAAAATTCATGAACACAAGGAAGAAATCACGCCTGAAGTTTGGCTCATGGTACCGTGACGGCCACCATTCTCATCAAGAGATGGCACTACAGGCACTCGTGGATGACTTTTCTCGAGATATCGGAGATTGGATGTACATACTTGGCCAGATTGAGTTTGACCAGCATCTCCTATGAGTTGCTTGCCAGCGTAACAGGGCTGACGAAGCCTATCTGAGACTCACGAAACGCACTGAACAAATGATTGAGCTGATGGCGATTGTTGAGAGGATTCTACAGACGGGGCTATGGCACTGACTACCTCCAGATGTTGAACTAGGCCTAGAGACCGGGGAAGAGAATGTAAACCATCTGGCCAACCAGTGCTCACCCGGCGGCAACTCCGCTCCTAAGGCAGAACACGCTCCCCCACTTCCCCAGGTTGCGGCCCGTCGTGGCAACATCTTCGCTTCTTTGGTACGGGCTAACGGCCTTCAATCCAACGATCTTACTCAATTGCAGTCGGCTATGTGAATTGTTATACCTGCATGATATACCCGAATGTACCCCGCGTTGACCAACCGTGTGCGCAGCACAGACAGATACGCTATAACGTGTGCTGCAACTTTCATAGGTCTGATCTATGCATACCAGATCGTGCGAGTCGTATGTCTCTGGTTCACGGGGCGTTGTTGTGCAGCAAAGTGGTTCCAGATTCGAGCCACTGCGCGTCGGTACATCGAGCTTCGAGAAGCTTTCAGGTACCCAGCCAATCATGAAAGACTGCTAGTCTGTGATTGGCAACGCCGTACAACATCTCATCGGATTTTACGTGTGCAGACATGCAACTATTGATCCAGACGAGCGGAGAGCGTTCTACATTGGTAACGTCAAAGGCTATGTGAATACAAATGCCATGGTATATGAGCCATCCCGTCCGCATAAGAGACCACCCAGCAGCACTGGAGTATCTTGACTAAGACAAACAAATTCACAGATACCGCAGTCACAACTTTTAGACATGTACAGCAGAGCCATCGTCTCCGCGCTTGCGACCTCACTCGCCCTCAGCGTCTCAGCGGTTCCCAACCCTCTCCCCAACCCTCCCAAGGAGAAAATCTTCCGCAACCCTCTTGACAGACGCCAAACCACAACAACACCTGCTGACAGTCCTTACGCAACATATGGTCGCCTCAACCCAACATACTCCAAAGACCAACTCAACGAAATCAGGCTCGCATACACCGAGGTCGACAAGCTGAAGTACATCCTCAGCCTCGGCAACAGCGACGATTACTTCAAGTTCGACTTCACGCCCGAAGGCTTCGTAAGCAATGCTGGCAACGGTCTGGGTGGACAAGGATATTTAGCGCAGGCGACGAATTTCCCGGTATTGCTGAACACGGGTTTGAGTATGGCGATTGGATATTTGAACCCTTGTAAGTCATCTCTCGGGGGAGACTATGTGGGCAGGGATACTGACGAGCTATACAGGCGGCCTCGACTCCTTCCATATTCACAACCGCGCAACCGAGATCGTCCTCCTTGTCGCTGGCAAATCGCTACACACCGGTTTTGTCCTCGAAGATGGGTTCGACCAACCCGTGCTCACCACTATTGGCCTTTATCAAGGCACCATCCGTCCGCAGGGCTCAATCCACTATGAGTTCAACGACAACTGCGAACCTGCCGTTTTCGTTGCAGCGTTGAGCAGTGAGGATCCAGGCGTGAGCCGCACGAGCCAGAATTTGTTTGTTGAGGACCCAGAGCTGGTGAAGGCGGGACTAGGGTATCCAGATTTCCTGAACAATGTGAATGTTACGCAGTTTTATGGGAGTATTCCGGCGGCGTTTGCGCAGGGTGCGAAGGCGTGTTATGAGAGATGTGGGTTGAAGTGGAATGGAACTACGCATTCATAAAGAAGGTGCGATGTGCAGTCCAGCAACAGCAACTTTCGCTTTGTGGGACCACAGCGGTGTAAAGTTGGTGCAAAGTTAAGCATGTGCCCTTTGGGGTTCCTTCGATGCTATACTACTTAAGTAGGAATTATCTAAAGAGTCAGTCTGAACGTTCCACAATCTCACGTAAGAACAACTATCCCAAACACCTTGCGATTGATGGTAGAATTCACCCTGTTCATGGCCACTTTGCTCGCTGTATCGAAGATCGTCGAGCTTGCGACGGAGGCTTTCCGTAGCTGCATTGCCATCTGAGGATAGTGTGCGCGCAGAGACGAAGCAAGGTCTTTAAGAATTTTGAGTTTCGTTCTGCTTCATGAATTGAGAGATGAATTGAGCACTAAACAGGTATGGCAGCCGAGCTCTTTGGTTCAAGACGTTGGTCAACAATTCCTTACGAAACTTCCGCAGGACGTTATCTGACTCGTGTTTTTGGATAGAGTCTCCAGTAGCTGCGGCAATGTATTGTTGTGCGATCAGCTTGCGCATCAGCAGTGCTTTCGGTGTGCTTTCGCAGATGATGCGTATGAAGTCAAGACTTGGTTTATACACAATCCCATCCGAGCGCAGCTGATCAGGGGATGCGATGACTGCAGCAACAGTCTTCTTCTTGGTGTCGGTGTCCAGCATCTTTCTGCGACAACGTGGAGTTTGGCGAGCTGAGTCCTTTCCTTGCTGACGATTTGGTCGTCGGCAGGCGCATCTGCGGTCACCGCGATGTGACTTGTGTACAGTATATCAGAATATAGGTGAAAAACGTCCACGACGTCCTCAGGCAGCTTGACACTTTGTTCCTTCGCTTTGTTCCAGCCGCAAGACATCGCTTCTTGAAGAAGACTGCTTGGGCCACGAGGAGGTCTTCATGCCTGAGCCTGTGGCTGCACAAGAGTGTCAGTATGCGGCCACAGGCTCACGAAGGTCAACATACCTCTTGCGACCGTTTGAGGGACAAGGCGGTCTACAAGTGGAAGTTTGGTCGGCAATGCTGCAGTCAGTTCAGAACCCACTGCTGACATCCAGAGTCGACGAGTACGGGATTGAAACGATCAATAATGTCCCGAGAGATGTGATTCTAGAAGGGATGGCAAGCTGTGACGAGGCCGCTAGATTCAACGTGCAAACGAGATTCCTTACGTTCACTTTCACATGGCACGTGCAAACGTATCGTAGTACAGTACTCGCTTCCCTACTAGAATCTCACCTCCCTACTAGAATCCAGCTAGCGTCTCAATCTTAGCATCGACCCCGATCACTCTTTATGTTGATCCAGTTATCCTTGGCGAGCTCTTGCTTTTCTTCCTCACCCTGCCCCATATCACGTCGATCTTGTTTCCATCGCAGAAGATAGCCGCAGGTGGCGCCTGCCCAGGGTCACACTCCCAGCACTCTCCTCCTTTTGCGCTTTCCACCTCAGTCTGAAGAGTGCACTCTGAGCCTCGGTGACACAAGCGCTTCACCCAGAAGTGGTGACTGCAGGTGATATGCTTGAGGGTGAAGCTGGTGCACATCCCTGGCTTGATGACTTTTTACTCTTCTCAAAGATGATTCCACAACAACAGCCTTTTCGATTTTTTTAGGTCCCTCTTCTTCGCTTGAAAGCTTCCCTGACCAAATTCGCATGCAATCTTTCCTGCGGCTACGTGTACGGCAGGTGAGTCTAATAACTCCAGAGTGCATGCAAAGTGATCTCAAATCTCGCTCATCAAACGTTGTTGACTACTCTCATGCAAGTGAGGTAGTGTTATCTGGGATAGAAGGGCGTAGCATAACATTGTTACGATTTCTCCAACTGCTCGTACGGTTGGCCGACGATCAAGGATGCGGACCTCTTCTCGCTTGGTACGTTTTGTCCTTAGTGCGGTGGAATCTGGATTGCGGCGTCGCGGCTCGATGTTGTTGTTCGTTGTGAAGATGTTGGTGTTCGTCGACGGTTGGGGAACTTCGTAACGAAGTTTTGTATCGACAAACAGACTGAGCAACAACATACAATGGCGAAGCTCACGGTGGTTGTTATACTGGCGCTGTGCACTGGGCTACCCTCTTATTGCAGCCTCGCGATATGCTGTGAGCTGAAATTGTTCGTGAAATCCCTCCTCTTACGTCACAGGGTACTCCCGGGCGGAAGGCACCACCAGGGGTTTTGACAGCTCGCATAAGCCAGGGTCCTAACGTCTTCTTAACTTCCTCAACCTTACTTTCGATAAACGTTCCACTTTTGATTGAGTCTGCACGAAGCCGCCCAACGTGGCCGCAGATCAGGTTTTCACCCTGGGCTGGAAGCGCGATCGCCGATTCACTTCAGCGCAGGGCTGACCACCGTTCTCTTCGACACCTTCCAGAACGCACAAAACACATGACAGTCGGCCCATTCCACCCCACCACGATGCAAATCGACCAGTCTGACAATAATCTCTTATGGAACATCCCGACGATTACACCTCTCAACACGTCGTTGCTGTCTTCAAGGCGCACGCAAACACTGCCTTGTGTCAGCCGGTCGATTCCGATCTCGCATTCCAAACTTGACGAATCGTCTCGTGCCCTTTTACAGACTCCACCGAACGGCATGAGGTGGAGTTGCAACACATGACAATGAAAGTTAATGGACATGCACCTCCTTCATCCGGACCAGCCGAGGGACAAAGACCCACCCAGACAACCTCAAAGCCACTTCTTACTCGCTAGTACCCTCAAGCCCTTCGTCAAGGTACACCGACTTCCCAGCAATTTGAAGTTTTGAGCAAGCTACCATTCTTAGTGGCGATTATCACCAGGGGAAAATGGACCCTGAGTGACAGGGATTGCTGGTGGAAACGAGCACGAGCGTGCCGAAGCCGAACCGTATGCGAGCAAAAGGGCCGACCGAAATACCAGGGCCAGGAGAGTCCTTTGAAAGGAAGTGATGTTTCTTGAAGCATCTCGATGAGGCTTCGAGGCTGCTCCGAACGAGCATCACCACCCTTTCTGACATGCTGACACCCACCAGAATCCCGCTGCAGACTCCAACATCCTCATCGCGTATCGACGATCCTGAATTTCGTCAACCCTGATCCCCAGCTTCTTCTTCGATCTTTGTATCCTTGAGGGCTTGGCACTAATTATTACGAATCGCCGCTAAATCCTGCACGACTTCAACTTCGCGAAGTCCCTCGGGGGGACATCCCGAACCACGTCCCCGGTACTGCGCAGCACGCAAGGGCTGACAAAGGACTCCTCCAGAATAACATGGTTGTAAAATAATATCGAAGGTTTGCTGAATGAGGCCCAGATTCAAGTGCCCGACTGGCCACACAGTAGATCCCAGCTTGAACGTCAACCGGCTCTTTGTTTCCATGCTGCACAACTCCGCGGACTCATCGCCCTCAGTGGGCTCCGTGACGCCGTTAAACTCTTCGACATTGGGAGTCCAATCAGCCTGCCACCTGACCGTCTCAATTGTTATTACAGAAAATCTGTCGCTCATCAGCGCAATTTAATGCACACTTGAGCATACTTACGCTGAGTAGTAGACCAAGACCACCGCTTGCGAAGTAAGGTTTCATTGACCGCAATGTGTCTTCTATACACTAAACGATATGTTGTACATGCATGACAATGCAGTGCCGTTGAGTAGTCTCCCTCGACGCCAAATCTAGCTCTTTTCTCTTGACCTATATTCGTACATTCAACGTACATCGAGATCTCAAATATCGTACAACCAACTGGACCACTTCCATCTTGCAGCCATTGTATTCTTACATCTTATACCACTGCCCCAAAAGCTTCCTCTGCTCCGCCTCACTCTTTCCCAAAACATCGATACCCCTTTCCACACACGCTCGCAACAGCTCCTGCTTATCCAATGCCTGGCTTCCGCCGTCCCGCCTTATCAACTCATCATCCTGCGTCAGATACGCCAGCGTATTACTGACATTCCTCTGCAGCAGCCACTTCGGCGGCGTAGCGTACAGCTTATCCAGTATTCGGGGATGGCAATCCAGTCTTGCGCTCAGCAGCAACAGATGGAACAAACTCAGATCATTGCTCGCATCAGGCGGCACAATCGCACTCGCCATCGCCACCCCGCCCTCCTTTCCCACCTTCTTTTCAGGATGGAGGAGTCCTTCAGCAGCGGCAGCGAGCCTTATCGCATTCTCATCCGTGCGCGGCGTGCGGTCCTGACTCTGCAGCCTTAGCGCGTGGATCGCTATGCGATTCAGTCTCTCTTTCCTCTTGCTCTCCTTCTTCTTCAGCACGCGATCGACTTGGGTCGGAATCCGGCACGCCTCCGGAATCACAGGCGTCAAATAAATCACGACCAGCGGTAGCCACTCTCCCAGCGCCAGGATCAAGAAGCCCATCACTGGCAAGCGGAGTAAATCCCTCTTACTCCTTCTCAGCACCTGCCATTCTGCGCGCGACAGGATGCCGAGGCCCGCTATATCCTTGCTCATGCCTCTGCCCTGGTCGGTGAGCTGTTTGCGGAGCTCCTTGGCGTACTTGAGGGTTTGCCGTGTGTGCGAGATGCCGGTTTTGTAGAATGTGAGGTACGCTTTTCCGCAGCTGAAGAGGTAGGAGGCGTAGTTTTGGCCGTCTTTCCTTTCGGGTACGGAGAGAGCGGGCGCATATGTGAAGCTTGGAGGATTGAGCTTATCGTTCGATTTTACGTTCGTTGTTGTCGGACTCGATGTAGACACGGAAGTGCGTTTTGCGGGTGCGGCAGACGAAGCAGTTGCAGTGTGTAGTTTCGCTGGAGGAGCAGGTTTCGTGGTCTTGGTCGGTACGACGGGCTTCGACTTTGATTTTGGCGACGGAGGTGGTTGCATGCCATAGCGTGGCCTGGAGGCAGTGGAAGTGGACGTAGAGGCGTGACGTAAGGATTGCGTTGTGCGAGCCCATTTCTTCTCATGACATTGTATTCGCACGCTCAGTGCTGTAGGCTGGAGGTATGTGGTTCTGCGACATTGCATTTGCGCCAGCGCGAATGCGCCGCTCGGTCGAGCAGTGACGATCGTAGAGAACATCGGCCGTGGCTTCATCATGGTGAGTGTACTGCCAAAGTAGGCAGTTTATGTTTGGAAGGAGTGACTGTGGAAAGAGCGATCAAGATTAGTTGCATTACGGGTGCAATTGCAATGAGTGACGTTTTGATTCGCGACTTTTAGAAAGGACCGAATCCCTGTCATCGATCGTTCCGCCCGCGGGCCACGGCCACGCGATGTCATCACACTTCGCGAGCACGCTAGGCTCTTTCAGGTGCTCTGAGTGCTCCACGCGTCTGTCAAAGCCTAAGGAACATATCAGATATTGTGTGCGAAAAGAACATAGTGTTGAGTGTAACTGATACTCCATCTCGCCTGCATGGGACTTACGACCTTCTATTTACACAAGTGCGCCAATGAAACGCTAAGAATCGCTGCAGATAAAGTTTATGGATGGGTACGAAGAACAAATCAACACCAACCGATGTAGACTCTAGAACAATGATGGAAAATCCGACAACGCCTTGCAGAACCAAGAAAGTAGTGCCGTACAGCGAACGCAAAACGAATAATGGGCAGAACGAGAAAGGCAGGCTACGCTCGCTCAGGTGACTTTTGGCAGGGTGGATGCGATAGGCCCAAAGTCAAACACGATGATGCTGCACTGATTGGTGGGGACGCTGGAGGATGAGGGTGCAGAGTAGAATTCTGGCCATGATGGCCAGTAGACGACGACGGAGTATCAACTTGATCTTGGCCCGATCTTTTCTGGACGAGTGGGGTAAAATGGTGGTACGATGATGTCCGGATGGGCAGCGACATTCCCGATGAGACTGGCTTCAAGATCAGGAGCCGCGGAGATCCTCGGTATCTTCATGAGCAGAAATAGACCGCCGGGCAAGTCGCAGAAAGGTAACAACGTCAAGCCTTGGACCCTAGAAGATGTCACCAGATATGCGAAAGACAAGGCGTTCATCGTTGGTACTTGGCCAACTGCGCCATAATCTCATTCATATCTGGTGCGCCTCCCGGCTGTTGCGTTGGCGGTGGCTGCATGGCGGGAGCAGCAGGCCGAGGTTGTTGACCGCCGAGCATAGCAGCGAGAGCGTTGTACTGAGGCTGACCGAGTTGTGGGAGTTGGGCTTGGGCAGGAGTGCCAAAGCCAGGGGTTTGACTGGGGCTTGAGACTTGGGCGAGCAGACGTGCCAAGTCAGCATTGAGACCAGGTGCGGGCTGGGGGTTCTGGGCCTGCGACATGGCGCCCAGCAATTGCGAGAGTGTGCTTGGGTCGAGGGAGGAAATCATGCTGGAAATGTTGTTTGGTTGAGCTGCTGGGGCAGGCGGGAAAGTGTTCGATGGGTGGTATTGCGGCATAGGTGGATTGTACCCATAAGCAGGCGCAGGCGGTTGCGTCGCTTGGATGGTTTTCTTGGTGTTGTTCACGAGCATAGCGGCTGTGACGAGGTCCAAGTCGGCATATTCTGGACATGTCAGCAATGGTTCAACTAGAAGAAGGCAGTACTTACCGTTGAACTGTACATTACCGGCACCACCACGGCGATCAAAGACTTGGACGTTAACCTTGCTGTTAGCAAGTGAGTTCGTGTCCAGTCGCACTATGGCCAGGACGCCTTCTAGGATCTGCCTTCGCACCACTGCGGCTTCAGGCAGACGGATACTCATGATCAGAACGTTGACAGTCAGCTGTTGAGCGCGGAACGTGTCTTCAACATAGCGAATGAAGTCACTGTTGAAAAGGTAAGTCGATTACGTTGTCAATGGACAAGTGGATGGTACTAACCGAGGCAACCCTTCGGACAATACGAGGACCTGGATGTCAGGTACCTCGTGTGGTGCCCTACGTGGTAGAGCTAGGTCGTCGTCTGGATCTCGCCTTGGTGATGGGCTCCTGTAGCGTCGAGGTGGCGTTCGTGAACGGCTGCGATATCGTCCGTCGTACCTATCGCGGCTCCTATCTCGTGACCGCATTCCTCGAGGTGGACCGCGAGGGGAGGGCGAGCGCATGGGTCGATAGTCGTCTCGGTCACGGAATCGCCTATCACGGTCCCTTGGTGACATGGAGCTTTGAGGCCCGCCATACCGTGGATCTCGAGAAGGTCCCCCTGTGCCACCTCTGCTATAATCGGGAGATCTTGAGCGTCGTCGAGGTCCGTTGTTCTGCGGTTCTGCCTTCTTTGTATTTCGTTGAGGCTTCGAGATCTCCAAGTCTGTTTTGGTTAGTACGATATCTTCCAGATATGTTTGACTCCACTTACGCATCTTTCTACCACGCACTGCCTGCCCCTGTTCGGTATCCAACGCTCGTCGACATGATTCGGAGTCGAGGAACTGGACGAAGCCATAGGCTTGCTTGATCGAGATTTGTGCGAGCTGACCGTGGCGGTAGAATCGGTGGAAAATGTCGCGCTTTGTAACCTTCTCTGTAGGAAGATTGCCTGACGTGCGTCAGCAAAAGATCAAGACGCTCTTGCGAAGGACGCTTACCAATGAAGAGACGTGAACCCATAGGAAACTGATCCCATTGTCCCTCGGTCACAAACTTCCTCTCCTGTTCCAAGAACGCCTCGTACAGCCTGTTCACTTCCGGCCCCCATCGTATATCTTCGTCATCGCCTGGTGATGTGCTCCGTTGAGCCTGCCCTGGATCGGTGCCTGGCGCAGGTGGACCCTGAGCTGCTGCTCGTGTCATCGAAGGTGACAGCTGCCCGCCCACACCTGGCGTCTGTGCTTGTCCGTTGCCGCGCTGCTGTGTGTTAGACGGCATTTGGCTGCCGGGATGATATGACCTAATATCATCGCTGGGGTCATAGTTGGGGTGCGTAGCAGGCTTCTCTTGCGCAGGTGGTCGAGGAGGGAGGTTGGACGCCGGCTGAGGTAATGAAGCTGAGGCGCTGCCTTGCGGCTGGGCAAAATGGGATGACAATTGAGAAGCATATTGGCCGGACGGTGCATTGTTTGCAGAAGGTGTCAAGGAGTCCAACAAGGCTTGTACGTTAACATTGCCGCCAGCAGTGGCCTCAGTCTGATAGTGAGCGCCTTGGGCAGACTGGACGGGAGCCGGCTGGGCGGGGTACGCATTGTTATGGGCATATGGGTACGCAGAGGTGTTCTGAGACTGTGCAGCTTGCGCATCATGGGTGGATGAAGCGCCTATTTGGTGCGATGCAGAATAGTTCTGGATTGAAGAGGTATCTTGCGTCTGCGTACCCGGTGCGCCGCTGTATGCTGATGGAGGCCCTCCCGTCTGCGCAAAGCCTCCAGCGGACTGCGCTCCTCCATCTTGGAAGCTTGACGCGTGCGACTGCGACTGGTCGGCGAACTGCGGCGCCGTGTTCGCGGGGACGTTCAGCGTGTGCGACGCGGCGGAAGGGTACGTTGGTGTGGCATTCTGGGTGTTGTAGGCAGACTCGTCAAAGACAGGGTCCATCTGCTTGTCAAGACTGAGGATGGGGATGTTCGCAGGCGAGGGGATTTGCTGTGGACGCGGCGACTCTGGGGTCAATTGCTGATGACGGATGTGCTCTGCTTGCTGCGGTGGACTGTATGTCATGTATGCGAAGCAAGCGCGCAATGCCGCAACACGGATAAGGGCGGGGATGGGGTGATCAACTCAAGGGCATACACTCAGACACTCGTCGCAGATGGACTGACAGCGCTGGCAGAAAGGAGACACGCAAAAGGTTTTGCGACTGGCGCCGAAGTGGTTTCCTGGAGCTGCTGTGAAGGTGGGGCTGGGAGGTAGCTAGACGTGCAGAGATAAGGTCAGAGCAGCGAGCGTAGATGCAAATACGACGGGCGCGCAGCAGTCATATAAAGTGGCAACAATGAGGGTCTGAGGGTGCGAGCAGAACAGGACGGCGCGATGCAGCAGCTGTTGGGGAAGCACCGAGTGGGGATAGAGTATGCGCACGTCTTTCTTCACAGGGCTTTTCAGTCGACCTGGAAGCTCTGGAACTAAATGGAGCGACAAGAATCTCGTGACGGCGCTAGTGGGTTGCGCAAGGTGCTCCGATGCAGACGTGAAATCACACTGACCAACAAACATGCAACTTTTCCGCTGTCGCCCTGCCCTCACGCTTATTTCCGTCAAGAGAGCCCCGCAAGCTGTGCAACAATGCTGCTTTTCAACTCGCAGGGACGGCAGCAGCACTGTCAGTGATGAGGAGCTGCAGAAGGCACGTGCGTGGCTCGCAGCGCTGCATGCAGAGGTGATACCCTTGAAGACAATTGGCGAGTTGAGCTTCAGCAGGTCGTCCGGCCCGGGCGGGCAGAATGTGAACAAGTGAGACCGATCACGTCCGAGCACAAAACGGCGCGCTATACTGAACATGTACGAAAGAGTAAATTCTAAAGCTACTTTGAGAGTACCTCTCGGAGCACTCCTGAACCATGTCCCCGCGGCTCTTCATGAAGAAATCAGCCGCTCGCGCTACGTTGCAGCCAAGTCAAACGACATTATAGTCCAGGCCGACGACAGTCGCAAGCAGAACGACAATGCTCTTGCTTGCTACAAGCGACTGTACGATGCCATTGTAGAGGCAGGGCGCAACGCCGTTCCTAACGAGACATCCGCGGAGCAGCAGCGTCATGTTAAGAACTTGTGGGTTACAGGCCGAAATTCATGTGCACAGCTCAACTGCTGACAGCGCCGCAGACAAAAAACCGACAACGAGCGCCGACTGAAAAGTAAGAAGCAGCAGAGCGCCAAGAAGAGTTCGAGAAGAGGCCGTGGAGACGATTGAAGTGGTCGATGGATATATTGACCACAAGGAGGTAGTGCCTTTTCGGCTCGTCGGTCGTAGCTCTACACAGCTGACGTGGTCGAACTCTGTATGAGAACTACCGTCGTGACCCCCGATACTGCTCGTGTAGCAGCAGCGGTGAAGGCGTGGCGTGCAGTCCGATCACTTAACGGAGTGACAGCATGCAGAGTATGCTTAGTGTGCCGAGTCTTCTGACCCTCTTCATGTTTCTAGAGTCGCTTTGAGCTGCTGCAGCTCTTCGTTCGCAGCCCACGTCTTGATGCTCAATGGAACCAGTGCTCTTGCTTCGTTTCTCTTTCCCTCCTGTACTAATGACCTTGCCAGACTCGCCACTCTGTGACCATCGGTCCCTCCTAGCGTCTTCATGTATTTGCGGATAGTCGACCTGATTGCTTTCTGCAGAGCTGGATCGACGTCTGCAGCCGACTGTTGGATGGTCAACAGCTGGCGAACAGCGACCTCGGCCAATCGAGTTGCTTCACTTGGGTAACTATCTATAGCTGAGCTGATGGCATCGAAAGCATCTCCAAGCACAACAGGAAACTCTGGACTGGCAGGATGCTGACCAAAGAGCTGCATCTGGAAGCTGCAGATGGCATTCTCTACGGCCTTGGGGTGGGTTTGTTGCAGGTATTCCAGCACATGCTGCAGGATCCGTGGGATGCAATCCAATTGGTCGAACTCAGCAAACATGTTGAAGAATTTCTCCACGACCTTGGGTCTGTTCTGGAACTGCTTCATGGCTGCATCGAAGATGGCCTGAGGGATTGCACCTGTCAGGACTGGTGTCGAAGCCAGGTTCTGCAGAGCCACCTCGTCCACACCATCGTCCTGCTTCAAGCTCGGGTTGATGTCCTCCGCTGTCACGTCAGGAAGGGCGATCATGTCGGTGTCTTCGTCGTCGTTCTGCTGCTTCTTGGTGCGATCGATGTCCAGACCCAGAACCTTCCTTCGTCCTGCGATCTTGCCCACGTAGATGGTCTCCAACTTAGCATAGTCCAGCCAGATCTCCTCGGAATTCTTGCAGAACCTCAGGCCTCGCTGCATGTAGCTTCTAGCATTTGTGATATCCGCCTGAGAGTCCATGAAGTAGTTTGCGGCGAGCGTCCATAGCTCAGGCTTTGTGGGGTGTAGTCGGACAACGGTTGTGAAGACATCGCTCAGTCGTCTGTAGGCCTTGTCCTTGCGCGCAAAGTCGATGTAGTGCAACCATAGTGTCAGGTCTCCAGAGAACTTCTTCGTCGCGCGGTTGTAGAGGAAGAAGATGCTACGCTGTCCGGCACCTTTGTGCCGTATGCCCATGCGCTTTGCTCGTTTCTGGCGGAGTGCATCGACGTTCTTCTCGAATTCGATATATCGCATGTAATCGCTGGGGTGGGAGCCTCTGGCGTTGATTATGTGCTCGAAGTCTGAGCGCTTCTTGGCTATCGACCTGATCTCTTCCTACAGATTATCAGCAAAAGTTGCCGGCATGCACAAGCAGAACAACCTACTCTTGTGAAGATCTTCTTGCGCTCAAGCTCATTCAATTCTGTCGCACTCTGCTCCAAGTAGAAACGCGCTTTGTCACTGGGTCCAGCCATACTCGCGGTGTTGTCGTTAGGTGCAGCGGCGATCGCAAAAAAGTTGGCGGAGCTCGAGAAATCCAAAGCCGCAGGTGCCCCACCAGCCAATCATCATGCCGGCTTGGCCCGCAGTACCTAGTGAACCCTGGCATGTGAGCTCAGCGCGTCAGAACTTCAGGAGACCGTCGCGTGTCTGCATTGGCAATTCTCGCAACACACTCTTTCGTTCGTTTTCTTTCTTCTTGTTCGGGGGACACTTTTCTGGTGCTCACGATTGACCCGCCATGGCGCCCAAATTCAGAGACGGCGACACAGTCGCATCTGTACGTTCTCTCTACACCTCCGCAGCTCTCCGCAAGCTCATGGCAAGCAGTTCAATGGAAAATGGGTATCATACACGCACACGGCTATGGCCTATGGTAGGCATCCAACGAAGCATAACATCAGACAAAGCTGACCTGGTAAAGCTGCCTTCCTCGGTGCCCTCATTGTTGGAATGTAAAACCACCCCTCCATCATCACATCTCGAACCCGGCTGAGCATATACAGGTGGCTTCACTACCACAAGATCGTCCAGAATGAAATTGCAGTCAGTACACATCACTATGGAAGGACAGGACTTTACCAATAATATTGTAGGGCTATCCAGAGGAATGGTTTCCCTCCGTCTCTGCGACAATTGGCGACCGCTATCCGGAGCGATCTGTATTCATGCTGTTCATTGCCCTCACATCTGGTATGGCCTCGGACGACATGTACGAGGTAGAGACTGATTGTCGTCAGGTCCTCGGTTCGCCCTTGTCGGTCTCTGGTACATCCTGACTCGCCGACCCAACTCGTCGCTCCCCAAGTTCGTCGCTGGTGTTGGCATCTTCCGAACCTTGACTTGTGGAGGATGGACATACGTTACGTCTACCGATGACCATGACTGGCACGATATCTTCATGATTTCATACCTGGTGGCTACTTTGCCCTGGACCCTTGGCTGTTTTGCCCTGAGCCCTCGCAACCCCACCGCGATCAAGTACAGGAAGCTCTTCGCTGGATCATTCTTTGCGACACTCGTACCGCTGATCTACTTCTTCATCCAGCACAAGGTGCACCGCATTCCCGGAGGTAGGTCCTGTCAGCTCTCAACATCGATCTGAGCTAACCACCTGTAGCGTACACCATCTACGCCTTTTTCGAATGGTCACTCGTTCTGCTCGATGTAGCATTCGATGCAGTCACAGTGATCGAGTTCCAGAACTTTGAGATTATTGTGAAGGATGTCCGAGGTGTATCTCGCGGGTACGTTCCCCGGCTCCCCATATAGATAGACGTCCTGTCACGAATACAAATATTCTACGACCACGTTCTGATCCGTTGTGCTTTAGTGCTGGCAACCAAGTCGTCTCCGACCGCGTCCTCGAGAAAGAGTATGTTTCTAGTGATCGGATATAAATGTCATCTCTGACTCCTATACAGAAAGGAAAAGGAGATCGGCCAGGTCTTCTCGGGCGCCTTTTCTTGGGCTGGTTTGCTTGACGCTGCCGCCAATGTCTACGTTGGGGTACGTTAGATCAACCCTTCGTCAAGAACAACACAGCTAACGACGGTAGTTCGTCTTCTGGTCTATGTTGACCGCGCTGGGAGTGTGCGTCTGGTGTAAGTTGGCTTTCTTCCCTCAAAGTACAGGTCTAACAATGCAGATTTCCCTCTTTGGCACATGGGCATCTCTGGCTACGAAGTCATGGTCATGTGCACCATCTCACCTTTCCTGCTCTGTGTGCGCTCACTGCGCTTCCTCATCGTTCGCCATGTCCGTATCTGCCACCTATTGTCGCTATCTGGTCTACTCTCGTTCCTCGCTAAGTCGCCTGAGAACCGCCTCTTCTCGGCTGGCTTCGGTGTCTGGATGGCCTGCCTGTCCTGGGCTGCCACATTCTACGGCGAGCGATCGCAGCCTCATCGCCTGGAGGCACGCATCTCTGCATTCGGTCTTGGTCTGATCGCATCCAGCGTTGCCAAGTTTGCTTTCTACACGAACAACCCCATCTGGCCTATCATGCATGAGGCTAATGGTGGCTGGAACAAGACAGGTCTTGCCGTTGCTGTCATTGCCATTCTGCGATCCACACGGGCTACTGCCAGCTCGGGCGCCGACATTCCAGCCCCTGGTCCTACCAAGGGCTCCTCTACGTTGTCTGCCTTCGGACTTGCTGGTCTCTTCTTCTCCATGCACTCGCTGTTGTCTGACTCCAGCACCATGATCTCATGGGTGTGGGAAGGCTACCCCGTTCGAGGTCCGCTCGCCGTCCCTCACGGTGCTGTCACCCTGCTTGCTATGGGTTTCGGTCTCGTCATTGGGCTTTTCGCGCCCAACCTTTCACGCTCGTGGGCCTTCTATGGTGTAGGCTCCATCGGCGCCGCTGTCCTGACCACCACCAAGCACTGGACTGGATACTATGGCGCACTGGTCACGGCCATCTACACTATGGCTGTCGCACCAGCTCTCATATCTCAGGCTGCTCGCCACTCGCCAGCCAAGACTTTCGGTCTTGGCTTCTTGGTCTACAACTTCATGGTGCTATTCCACGTTTGGGTCGTCGCCTACGCTTTTGTGCCGGGTGGCCCTCTCGTCCGCGAACATACAGACTGGGTCATGACTACGATGATGCTTCTGATCGGCGCTGGTGTCTTCAGCGTCTCTGCCCAGCCTTCAGCACTGAAGAGCTACAAAGGTAAGCCGACTGTTACTGCTGCCGCCAGCCGACAGCGTTCGTACTACCTTTACGTTCTTGGCTTCCTTGAGCTCCTTACGATCGCAACTGCATACTTGCGCTTCCCGACCTATAACTACACTCCTTACCACCCGGAGACTAAGTCCATCACCGCCGGTATCTGGACAATTCACTTCTCCCTCGACAACGACATGTGGTCCTCGGAGTACCGCATGCGCGACCTCATTAAGGAGCTCGAAGTCGACGTAATCGGCCTCCTTGAGTCTGACCTCCAGCGAATTATCATGGGTAATCGCGACACTACTCAGTTCCTCGCGGAAGACCTTGGCATGTATGTTGACTTCGGTCCCGGCCCCAACAAGCACACATGGGGCTCTGCTCTGCTCTCAAAGTTCCCTATCGTCAATTCAACGCACCATCTCTTGCCTTCTCCTGTCGGTGAACTCGCACCCGCCATCGAAGCCACAATCGACGCCTACGGCACGCTTGTCGATGTGTTCGTCTTCCACTCCGGTCAGGAAGAAGATCCTGAGGATAGGCGCTTGCAGAGCGAGTACCTCGCCGAGCGCATGAAGGCTACGCCTCGTCCGGCGATTTTACTGTCGTATCTGGTCATCAAGCCTGGCGAGGGCAACTACAACAATTATGTCGGCGAGAAGAGCGGCATGAAGGATATCGATCCGAGCGATTGGGACAGGTGGTGCGAGTACATTCTCTACAAGGGCTTGAAGCGCACGGGATACGCGCGGGTATCGAGACATACTATCACTGATACAGAGCTTCAGGTAAGTCTCCCCGCATATTTCAAAATCACGATAGAATACTAACGGACAGTAGGTTGGCAAGTTCGTTGTTGACCAGCCCGAGAACGGCAATGATCTCATTCCTGAGGACCAGGTGGCGCCTGGCCTGCGCTTCCCTGATCTGTTCAAGGGCGAGGGTGTCAGAGGACACAGGTACCACGTATTCAACGAGCCTCGATACTACGCCTAGATGCTGAAGCATGTCTGGACTGATCTCGCAACGGAGGGAACGGAGGAGAAAATGAATTGTAGTATACTGTATATATGCAAGCTTGTCGTCCAAGTCTATTGATCAGTCCCAGCCCTGTACTCCGTTCCATCACCACTTCTCCGTCCAAAATGAAACGAGAATTGGGGGGAGCTCTACATGCTCGCGTTCTCTCGCCTCGCGCACGTGCACCGCACCCACACAGTTGTACACTAGCGCCAAAAAAAAATGCTTTCACACTCCACACACATCCCACCTCTACCCCTCCCTGAACACTCGCAAGAGTAAGAAAAAAGTAATTTCCATCACGGGGAATTGAACCCCGGCCTTGTCGGGTCTGCATGAGAGCGACAAATCCTAGCCACTTGAGGTTGTTAGTTGATGTTGATTGTTGGGGGGTGGTGGAGGAGCTTACCTAGACCATAATGGATGAGTTGATTATGTAAGAATGTCCGAATATTGCATGTATATTGGACACAAACAAGACAGACGTGTTAGAGGAGGCGGAAAGCGGACTCGGTGGTTTGTGTAAGTGGGATGGAATAGGGTGGTTCTACATGAGAGGAGGGTAGGAAGGAGATGAGGAAGAGGATCGGGAGATGAGGAACTGCGATACGAGGGAGGTGCTTAGACTTGAAAGGACTGGTCTGTCTTCCCCCTCTTTCTCGTTTTTCGAAAAAGCCCTGAGGCTGACGCTGCGCAGCGCAGTTGCACTACCTTGCTGTGCGTTATTGAGGGCTCACATGTGTGGATTGAGATATGATAGCAGTCACCATTCTTTGCGCACGATGATCGAAAACTCGACGCTAAATGAGAAGACGGTTACTTTCTGATCTTTCGAGAATTGCTAGCTGATAGGTTCGACAGTCTTATGGTAAGGAACAGGCAGCAGGACCACGGGGGACATTCGCTTCTTGATTCTGTTTTTGCACAAGGAAGACTCTGTGATGACATATATCCTGAGAGGAATTCAGGAAAACGAAACTTGCTTGTTCGTCTACGCATGAATAACTGGGTATATCGATCTTAGGGAACGCGACTGGAAAGCACGGCATGAAACATGTAAGTTTTTCTGAAAAGAAGAAATGTGCCGGCAGGACCCATGCTGGTATCGAATGCTGATGGGCTTGTCACTCAGAGCCCCATGCGCTCGATCACCTCCCGAGACTCGGCCTCGGACAGCTCGTTCCCATCGATGTTGATGCGTCCTTCTTCGACTTGGACAAGGTCAGGCTTGGGTACAGTATCGTGCAGATGCTGCAGGAACGATATCAAGCTGCTTTCGAACTTGACGTATGAGTGCTGACCCTCAATATGTGTAAGCTCGGATATCGCGTCGGCCTGCACCTGTCAGTACGTTACACTCTCCTCGATTCGCCGACTGTTCTTACCTCTCTTACGTATTTGCATCTAATGGCCGCCCACTCTGGCAGTTCTTTCTGCGGAACGTCCTCGGTGCAAAACAAGCTCCGCATTGCCGTGACATCAGACTCTTCACCATCGGTCTTCGGTCCAGGGTTGCCAAAAGCGAAGATGGACTTGAACGTTGCTTTGTCGCATTGACCATGGCATGTATAGTGGTCGACGACAGTTTGTAGCATGAATTGACCGGCCAGATCGAACCAGTCTGATGTAGGCCGCCATTCATCCCCAAGGTCTGCTCGTGCTGCCGTGAGCTCGATGAACAATGGAAGGAGATGTTCGAGCAGAGGTCGGTCTGGGTCGGTGAACTGCCTGGTGTCGGTGAAGGGTAGCTGTAGGAGTTTTATCCGCTGTTCACGGTCTGTCGAGCCCGTAACTGACAACCAGCTTGGTCTGCGGCGCTCCTTGGTAGTGTCATGTAGCGTGGCCCAAAACTTGCCGCGGGCATAGTTCCGCTCTTGTAGTCTCTGCAGAGACTCTTCGTTCGTCCAGGTCTGTGTTGGGTGGTAGCGGTGGGTGAGTAGAAGGACGAATTGTAGAAGTCGAGAACGGAAAGCCGCTAATTTGCCGAGGCGGGAACTACTATGTCTCTGTGACATGAAAGACCTCCATTCTAGACGATCAATTAATCGTTCGAGATGTTGGTGAAGAGGTACTTACCGCTGACCAGCGTGATGGTGGCATTTGGCAGGTCGGAATCGTACTTGTCCGCCCTGGCATACCACTCGAAAACAGTAGCTGTTGCCTTGTACATCAGGAAGTCAAGAATCGTAAGATCGACGTCGAACTGCTCTTCTCTCTCATTCTCCATTCGGCGACTGAGGTTATAGAAACCCTCACGTGGTTGCCCGTCACTACCAAAGCCACGTGCCAATGTCTTCGCCAGCTCTTGCTCCAGGTCCCTCATTGTCGAATCCTGACGGTCCCTCATGGTTGAGTCCTGGGTTTGTCGTGCATCCAACATAAGGGCGAAGAGGACGATTGACTATCAATGCACACGACAGTGCACGAAGGCATGCACGCCTTCCCTAGCGCAACCGGTACAGCAAACGTCTTATACCTCCAACCTCACGCCAAGCCCACTCTGCCCAGAGCTCGGGACTGTATTTGCAGTACGCTGCCAGCTGCTTTAGGCGGCCATCTCAATGCGTTTGCCCAAACGGTAAGGGTCGAGTGCAAGACGTGCAAGTGCAGCCGGAAGCTAGGCGTTCACGGGGTGCTGAGTTGCAACGCGCAATGAACCATATAAACCTTGCTTGCACAACACTTCCGCAAAATGTCCGCGGCACCCGCTCACTAATGGAGTGCAGCAAACTGGAGGGGAGCGGAAGCGGCCGCGCATGCATCTATGGCTGCGACTTGACACAGCGGCGCGGATTGGGCTTGTGGAGTCGCAAGATTGACAGGCTTTCTGTGCAGATGCGAAGAGGTCGCATGCTGTAAGCAGATTAGAGCAGATTAGCCGTCACGTGCCGGCTAGACCGTGCGTGGGCGCGCCGATCGATGGCCGCGGCTTGTCTTATCCCCGCTGTTAGCAGCGCTGCTAGCATTCACGCCTCCCACGGCGAGTACCCGAGTGCCCTCGCCATAACCACCTGAGATGCTCACCCGTCGACCACCGACCGCGCGCGAGGATGCTGCCTAAGAAATCGCCCATCCTCCTGTCCTCGTACGGCCACGCCTTCACTCCCCTCTACTCTACGCACATCCCCCCGCCACACTCATGTCGTCATACATCGCCGGCCTCGCACACGACACCACGCCGAACCTACGCAACACACGCCAGCGAGAATGAAGCAGACCTGCTCAGCTGGCCTGAGCCGATACGCCCGCATACGACTCCCACCCCCTATCAGATCTTGAACTGCAAGAAGGGCGATGCGTACAAGAAGACCCGCTACTACGCCCTCGTCAAACTCTACCACCCCGACCGCTGCCACCCAGGCTCCAGCACCTACACCCTCCCCCTCGCCGTGCGTCTCGAGCGCTACCGCATGCTCGTCGCCGCGCACGACATCCTCTCCGACACCGAGAAGCGGAAAGCCTACGATGCCTGGGGCGCCGGGTGGGCAGGCCACCACCACGCACCGGGCTCGTCGTCCTCGACACGCCATGCATACGACTGGGAGTATGACCGGAAGCGGTGGGCCAGCGATCCGCGCGCGAACGCGACGTGGGAGGACTGGGAGCGGTGGTACGGGGAGAATGACCCGGAGCATCAGGGCAAGGAACGCGCGATCCAGATGAGCAACTTCACATTCATGTCGCTCTTGTTCGCCTTCGTGACAATTGGGGGCGTCATGCAGGGCACGAGGTTCAGTGGGTTCCATAATAGTGTTGTGGAGAGACGAGACCAGGTGCATAGGGAAGCGAGCAGTGTGTATCAGAGGAGTCGGCATGCGACTATGAGTGGGGATAGGGATGAGCGGATACGGACGTTTTTGGAGCATAGGGAGGCAAACCTGGCGGGCGAGGAGAGCTATCATCGGCTGCTGCCGCCGAGTGAGAATTGTGCGCCGAACGAGGTACGGCGATCGTGAAGCGAAGAGGGCACAACAGGAATTCGATCAGGCGCATCAATGGCGTTAGGCGGCATTTTGGTTATACTCTGAGCGGGCACGGCGCATACACCTCGCGACTTGGGTTGGTCTTTCAGGACCTGAGTATGCACTGCATCACCCACACGCATCAGCGATATCTATGAATCAACAAAATTTGAACATCAACACAACCGTCCATTGTTTGGTCTGTTGGTAGGCCTCGGTACAAATTATCTACCATCCACGCGTCCATTCTACGACGTCAATGCCGTATACCCAGTATCTTGAAACAACGCCCCACAGACCACATGTTCGTCCTTCGAACCTCGGTTTCCTACTGTATTCGTGTAAAAACGCTGTCCATGCAGTATGCCTGGGACGACCCACCTATATGACACAGGATATACCGCACTATCGACCGAACATCAGACCACCTCGATCAACTTGCGTGAACGCTGAAGACGCATACTCTGATCGTATTGGCAAACCTAGACGGCTACGGGCTACGTGTTTTGGAACGTGGCATTACTTTTGCAAGCATCTCAAGTCGGCGGCATGAAGCCGGTCGTAAAATCCATGCCTATGCTACCCCAAACGTACGGGTCTTGACTTGCTGTCCAATGTGCCGTGAAGTCATGACTGTCGAGGTCAGTGTTCTCGTCGTTATAAGGCTCGATATTATAAGACTCGATATTACAAGACTCGATAAAAGAGTGAGCATCGTTGAGAAGCAGTGGATGCGTTGGGTCGGAGGCATCTAGACTTGTGAAGAGAAAGTCGGTATTGCTGGAAGAGTTCGCAACCATGCTTAAATCATTGGTGGACACATACGACTGTGTGGATTCAGCGTTTGCTTGCTGGTTGGCGGCATGAGCAGTCCGCAGCTGTCGTGCCCTGAGCATAGTGAGGTTGCGGTGTATCCTTCCGGCAATTTTCCACGAAACTGACAGCTCGTCCAGGCACTGTATACAAAAGTCCGCATTGACAGTAGCAGCTTTCCTTCTGTTGAGACTGTGTTCGTTGCTGGCAACCTGCATAAATACCAGTGCTGCCGACAACAGACAGTGCGTGGCTGATATGGGACACCTGCGGAAACCACCAAATTTGTTGCGGTACTTCTTCGCTACAATGCACATGTTGATCGCTGCCTCGTAGCATACACAACTAGCTCGCTTGTCAAGCGTAATGGTGTTGCCAGCTTCTGACGGTATCGTTTGTACGTTGCTGGCCAGCATTCCGTTACCGAGTAATATGAGGACAGTATAGTAGGCCATGTGGAGGGTGTAGACTGCCGGGAAGTCGTTCGCTTGTCCGCCAATGTCCATTCTGAGTTTGTCAGGAAGATCATATAGCCAGTTCTTCAGCTCGATGAGGGTGGCATTGAAGAACGGTTCCCGGCGAGCCCCTGTGACTGACGGCTGTGGCGCGTAGCTGTGCTTTTATTAACTAGGGTTCGGAGTGAGTAGGCAGCATACTTACAAACCGAGAAGAACCTTCTCTAGTATCTGGCTCTGTGCGATATGTGCACGAAGCAAGGTCTTGGTACGCTGCGATTGGAGATCGCACTCGTTACTGCTCTCAGCTCTTGCGTCGGAGCAGGGTAGCTTGACAGCTCCTTGTATATCCTACAAACTACATTAAATCTTGGGCCCTCGAGGATTCTCATGAAGATGAACGATGAAGGTAGTATGACTTACCAGCATTGTACAGACTCGTCCTGAGTACGATGCGTGTAACTTGTCTGTGCAGTACAAGGACCAGTATATTTGTCGTCGTAATTCAGCCTCTTCAGCAGTCACGTACTTCGAGCCTGTGACAGATGTAGCATCAAAGTTGAGACCCAGATCAAGTGCAAGTCTGTGGGCTGTGCCCTGCTGTAACCATGCCACTGCATCGGCTGCCCGGCTCTGTGGCATCGTTAGCCGGAGTCATCATGTCAAGGTCGACTCGACTCACGCAATTTAGGTAGATCATGATCGATACTGCTTGAATCGTAGTCAAACTGGGTGACTTCATGTCGTAATGGAGGAGAACTTCTGCTGCCTCCAGCAGTTGGTTGCCCGCTGTGTCTGGGTCATGTGGATTTGTGCGCAACTCAGGCTTGTCAGAAAACCGACATCCTGCTGCCAAGACGCAGTAGAAAAGTAGAGAACTGAAGTACCGCCCACCACCATGTTGCTGACCCTGTCTGAACATGGCTTCGTCCAGAACAGGGAACCAGGGATTCTGCCACACAAAGTACAGGTCGATGAGCTCAGCCTGCAGATCTGCATTGATGCTTAATGAGGATGGGTTGAATTGAACCTCCGAGCTGTAGATGGATCTGGAAGTGGTCTTGTTGCAGCTCGTACCAATTGCTGGAAAAACAGAATTGTTGTCGCTCATGTCCTGTACTGCCCAAGTTAATGTCATGGTCTCGAATCAACCGATTCTGTCCGGTTTGACATATGGCTTACAATCTTGGAAGCCCAAGCGGCCACTCGTAGGCCCGAAGTAGTGACATTCTCCGTCTTCATCGAAGTTGACAGATTCATCCAACGACAACGTGCCTTCGAAGGCGGCACGGATCCCCTCGATCCCTGCTGGCGTTACGTTGCTGGAGCCCGCTTCAGCTGAAGCAATGTCGGAACGCTCCGCTTGCATCTGCGCAATTGCAGCATCGACGTCAATCGAATGCGATCGTAGGGCGTTCTCAAGCAGTTCTATACGATCGCGTAGCGACTGTACGTAGGACTTCGACGCTGGCTTGCGGCCGTCACTGGCTGTACTGTACTGGCAATCGATGGACTTGCTGATGCATGATGAGCATGCCGGCCTGTGACCATCACACTGTTCGGTGGCTCCAGTCAATTACTGGACTTACAGTTCAGTCGCCACCATGAATGCTTGAGCTAGAGAACATACCTTGGCTCGTCGTTGACGGCACGGCTCGCAGGCTTTGGAAACGTACTTGCTTCGCTTCGTGCCACCGGTACCTTTCATGGTGCAGAAACCTGACAGCAATTTAACGGCAGATTATGGAAACATGACACACAATGTCTACAGCCACGATGTTGAAGCAGTTGCGACTTTGAGGGCTGACAGCAGCGCGTCGCTAGCGCGAAATATGTGGGGCTGCTTTGCAATCAAGGGGAAGTCACATATCCAAGAACCCTCGGCCTTCAGCCACAACATCTCGTCTGCCATACTTCGTTCATCGTGTGATCCGTCAACGCCGAATTGGCTAAATAGTCGTTGTTCGGTTGAACGACGTCATCAGACCGAAGCTACTGCACGCAGAGACCTCAAAGTAAATGGTTACGATATGGTGCGGAAACCAAATTCCGGCAGAGTGAGGAAGGTATAAGATTTGATCGGTCACTCAACATCGCGAGCTCCCAGTCGTTTGCATTTGCAAATCGTCGTATCGTCGTCACCCTGCGCTCCACAATAGATCACATCACTCTACAGCAGTCACCATGTCTCACCTCCAGTACTACTCATACAAAGGCGTTGGCGAAAAGAACCTGCAGCAGCATGGCTACAACCAGGCAGTCCGCATCGGAGATCGCATCGAATGTGCAGGTCAAGGTAGCGCCCTTTGCGTTATTCACGTCCAGCACCTGACTGAGGATCTCTTAGGTGGATGGAACCGCGAAACCGGCGAGTTTCTGCACGAGATTAATGCACAGATCGACCAGGCATTTGAGAACGTCGAACACAACCTCAAGGGAGCCGGTGGTAAGGGTTGGTCGCAGGTCTTCCGCATCAATTCGTACCACGTTCCTATCAACACTGAGGCACTCGGGGCTATGACTAGGAATTTCAAGAAGTGGATGCCAGATCACAAGCCAATTTGGACCTGCGTTGGAGTGACAAGACTTGGTGAGGATGACATGCGTGTAGAGATAGAGGTTGTGGCACACGATCCCAAATAGAAAAGAGCTATGATCAAATATGGATTCTATACTTATGTCGCCATCCCCTCTCCGCCCGGAGGCTTTGAAAAGCGCTCGCAGAACTACCTGACGGTGTAAACTATCCCATGGCTCTTACAAAATTGAGACTAACGACACGCAAACTGGCTCACAGTAGCTTGGAGATATTCGATTGCATTCACGTCTCGATCACCAACCTCTGCCCTCAACCAGGAGGTCTCTAGAAGCCAGGTCGATAACGTCAATCCCTCCAATGCCTGCTCAGGGCTTTCCTCCACGCCTTACCCGGACCTGGCTTTATTACGAGTATAGGGCCGCGACATGATGCCTGGACCTGTAAAGTTCACTCTCTTTCGAGTTCTTACCTCCGCATGCGCCACACCACCAGCCATCGATGTACTCCCATTCGCTGTACTTCTCGTGCTCACCACCGTTCTCTTATCTATACTAGACGTCCGAGTATTGCACTCCTGTGCAAGTTTCATAAGAAGAGCTCCCTTCTGCACATCCACCACACGACGAACGGAAAGGGCGGTTCCAGTAGCCGCATAGGTAGCGTCTCCCGTCCTTCACCACTGGCCTGTAGCTCAGATTGCTGCAATCGTAGCGAGCTTTGTTCGATGACGACTGATTTTCTTGATCTACTGCAGCACTGTTTTCGTCTTCCACCTTACACTTACGTCCCTTGTACTTGCTGAACCTGAAAGCCAACTTCTTCTATTCTACGGCAATTTCATCCTCCTGACTGCCCTCAGCTCTGTCAATGACCAATAGGTTACCAGACTGTCGATATAGCTGTAGCGAGGAAGAGCTCTGGGCTTCTTCTTGCTTAGTGTAGGAACAGCAGCAAAGGTAAGGGCGGAAATACCAGTTGAGTCGACATACTACGATACACACGTTCAAATATATGGAACGCGCAACAAGTGCGACGTTGTCTGCAGAAATCCGCAGGTTCTCGGCTGCATCACTATCTATCCTCAAAAGTCCCCTATCTTTTCCTTCGGCACAACAGTATCCTCATCCTCCACCTTTGCTGCATTCGTTTGCATCTCCAGCTTGTCTAAAATGACCTCGACCTCGGCCTTGCGGTGCTGCCAAAGCAACCCTGGGTCTTTGAGCAGTTCTTCGTTCACGTTCTCATTCTTCAACCCAAGGGCCTTGTTCCATAGCCTGATGACGTTCGTGACGTGATCTGGATGCTGTACCGCCAATCTACATTCAAGTGTTTGCACCTTCTTCCACTGCTCATCGCTCCTGTCACCCTGTACGAGCTTGTGCACGTGGCCCTCCACCTTCCAGATCACCAGTCGTGCGAGTCCCTCAGGCATTGTGAGCAGGGCGCCCGCATCTTGGAGGAGGGCGGTCCTGGTCTTGGGTGTAGGGTCGTGGGGCGATATTGGGACACGTAGGAAGAAACTGGTATTTTCATCCAGTTCGTGATTGATGTCGTGCCATAGCGATTTGAGTTGGGTTATGTCAGTCTTTGAGCGCTGCAATAGCTTCGTGAGGCCGCGATTGGCGGAGTCGTTGAGCTCGATATCGTTTGGTGGAGTGGGAGGAGCACGGGTTCTAACGAAAGCGATTGATTCCTTTGGTTGTGGTGTCATTATGGTCATCTGTGTTGATAATGGGATACTGAGTTGGTTAAGAGAGGGTGGAAGATCTGGAGCAGATGTAGCAGCGACTCTATAAATCCATCTGTGACTCAGCTCAGAGTAGCAACGGTGACGCCCATTTGTTGTCCCTTTCACTTGCGTTGTCAGCATTTGACAGGCTGCGTATCATCCGGATTTTCTGACAATTCAGAGCCTGATGGCCAAAAGTGCCTCACCTATATCTCTTTTCCGAGCTTCTGCTGCACATGGGTATCGTGGCTGTTCTTCTACCATCATAGGCTCTTTTCTTACAATATTTGGAACCTCGAGTTCGAATCGTCGCCTGACTACGATACACTATCTCATGCAAGTGAAGGGCGACCAACCCAACGAGATCCTTTCTGCAAACGACGCGCAAGTGAAGGGAATAGATGAAGTGAAGGCATGATATGAGTGGCACACCTGTTCTCAAGCACCTCGACGACAAATTTCTACCTCGATTTTGCACCTCCACCTCGCCACTATCATACCAAATTAAACCATGTCAACTCCATCGCCGGCACCCGAAGATCTTCACCAAGGTGTCGCAGCTATCCTGCTGGGCATGTCGCAAACGCCTCCACGGATGCAGAAGATTGCAAACCCGCCTGAGAGAACCGCTTCACCGAGGAGCCTCAAGCAGCACCCCATCACCCTGCCTTCCACTCCAGAAGCTTCACAATTCAAGGTTCCCAAAATCTCCAACAGTGATGATGAAGACGAAATCGCGCCGGCATGGACTGTCAGCGACAGCCCTTTGACAATACTAGACCAACAATATCAGACTCAGCAGATCCGCGGTACACCAAGTGCTCAGCCACAGGCTGTCGCAGGCCCAGCGAGATCAGTAGACTCAACCATCGTCTTGCCAGCAGCTTATGTTGCTCGCAGGTTAGCAACGCCGCAGGTGCCAGACCGAGTTCTGCTGTACAAGTCCCCTTACCCGGTCATCGAACCTGAGTATGGAAGATCTCCTGCCGCTCGAGAGCCATCTCGTTCAGACTGTCCTGGGGGTGCGTGTCGATCTGCACACCTTGGCGCCCCACCAGTTCCACGCGAGCAGTTTCCGTCAATGATGCATTCTACAGAGCTTTCCAGCTATCCAGGTGACCCTCTGTCTATCTATCAGAATGGTGCTGCAGTCCCATCGAGGTTCTTGTCGATGCCTCCTCTTTTTATGCGTCAACCATCATACGAGGGTAGTCGCATATCTCCGACTTTAGATCGAGCAGACAGGGAGGTAGAGCTTTTGACCCAGTTGCTACCTCAGGATAGACGCAAGCCGCCACCCTCGAACACTCCAGCGACGAACACTCAACTGCCACGCCACTCCTCTCTACCAGCTGGACGTTTTGATCAAAGATCCGGATTGGCTCATACGCCACTGCAAAGGACTTCGCTGGGTGCCGGCAACGAATCTATTGCAGGCTTGCCAGAAGGTGTACGAGGCCGGAAAAGGGGAAGGCTTCCTCGTGTCTCCTCCAAGCACGTTGTGAGTCCAACTCCAAGAAGCAGCTCACCGAAGCGCCCAAGGACTGATCATGATTCCGACAAGATCAAGATCGAGCACTTCAAGTACCGAACCATCAAGGCCATCAACATGCCTGTGCAGGACAACCTGGCGCCAAGCCAAGATACGACACAGCTCTCCGAAGGCAACTTACCATACGGGGACGATATGGACCTCAAGACCAGCTGGATCATCTACTGGCTAGATGAAGAAGAGCTAACATACAGCGAGACTACAAGGCTATTCAAGCAAATGTTTCCGGGTGAGAGCGCCAATGATGATACTGTCCGCAAGAAGCATATGAAGGCGTTGGAGCACCTTGCCAATAAGTACGGGCTGCGACCTGAAGAAGACCTTGCGACGCCGGGCAAAAATGTTACACGTCGTGGTCAGCAAGCTGGCCACAAGTTCACCACGATTGGCGGTAAGGCTATATACGGCGGTCATGCTGATGTCGATTACAATGGCAGAGTTCGAGCGAAGAGGACCGCTGAGCCGTTGTCGACTCGAGGGTTTCTGTTGGCGTGCCTCTGCGTCTGGAAAGACACCTGCGACATGAGCTTCAACGACATCCAGGAAAGATTCGAGAAGAAGTATCATTGGAAGTTGGGGGTGAACACCGTCCAGAAGCTGTACTACAGTGAGCGTGCACGGGTGTATGACACATATGGAGATGCTTTGAGGGATCTCCCAATTGAGAAAGAAGAGACAGACGGTAACACAGGGGCGGTCAATGGAGAAGATGCGGTGCAGCGTATGGCAGGCGAGATTGCAGCTCCTGGCATTGTCGACACTGGAGTCGCTTGTAGTTATTCGACATAGTTCGGCACTGCTGATCCGGGTTTGTTTGACATGATGAAAGACACCTGGTTACATGCATCGATGTCAGGTGGTGAAAGCATGCCATGATCAAGTGATTGGCATGCAGGATGGTCAACGATTAGCGGCGAGATAGTGATAATACATAACGACACAAATAAACTGCAATCGATGTTCGTGTGGTGGTGGTTCCTGAGACGATCAACGGGTTGAGTGGCGTTCACGAACCAGCACCCATGCAGCTAGCGGCTCGCTTAGCCGTCGCCCACCTCAATATCGTTCCTGCCGCGCGAACTTTTCGACTCTTCAACCTCGACGTTCAACTAACCCGACCTTATCAGAAACGACAGACCACCTCTCGCACTAGCCATGCGTGAGTATCGTCCTTCTGATCGGCTGCGACAGCCCGGCTAACGACCGCTGCAGCTCCCAAGTTCGATCCCTCCGAGGTCAAGGTCATCCACCTCCGTGCGACCGGTGGTGAAGTCGGTGCCTCATCCGCTCTCGCCCCCAAGATCGGTCCTCTCGGTCTCTCGCCCAAGAGTGCGTACTCCTTGATACAATGCGACAGCAGAACGCGCAGCGCATTCGCCTTTCCGAGCAACTGCTAACGAATCTGCAGAGGTCGGTGAAGATATCGCCAAGGCCACCGGTGACTGGAAGGGTCTGCGCGTCACCGTCAAGTTGACCATCCAGAACCGTCAGGCCGCCGTCTCTGTCGTTCCCTCCGCCTCTTCCCTCGTCATCAAGGCCCTCAAGGAGCCTCCCAGGGACCGCAAGAAGGAGAAGAACATCAAGCACACCAAGTCCGTCCCTCTCGACGAGATCATCTCCATCGCCCGCACCATGCGCTTCAAGTCCATGGCCAAGAGCCTTGAGGGTACCGTTCTCGAGATCCTCGGAACTGCCTTCTCCACTGGTTGCCAGGTTGACGGACGCTCCCCCAAGGCCATCTCCGACGACATCAAGTCCGGCGAGATCGAAATTCCTGAGGAGTAAATGTTTGCACATCGGTAAAACGGTGCATGACAGACATGATTGGATGATTTACGCCATAGATGGTTTACATAGCTGAATGAGCAGTACGTCTCCAACACAGAGCTCCAGTCTACGACTGGTGGGATAGCCCAGCTGCGGCGTTTCAGGTGTCTGACACAAAAGTGACCTTGGCATAAGGCAATGCGATACCCATTTCGTCTTCTCCAATCCTCTTCTCCCATGCGATGTGTGCGTTTTGTGAGCTTTGCGTGTCTTTGATTTGTTCCCAACGATGTTGTCAATGTGAATACGAGTGTGACCCTACGAGCGATAGCATCAACTCTGGAGGCAGTCAGTGCTGTTCGCCCACGAACTGTGAGACCGTACTGTTCGATTAGCCTCCGCAAAACTGCGGATTTGATGCTTGCCTGCGCTATACTATTTACGTCTTAGCGTGCTCTTATCGATAGAGAATTGTAGCAGCTGTCGCAAAAAGTTCGAGGCCAACGACATAATCGCGCGTCCTGAAACCAACAAGATGTCGAAGGAGAAGGCTAGCGTAGAGGTACCTAAAGAACCTAAGAGCGACGCTCAAGTTGAGTTGAAGCAGAGCAAGAAGAGGAAGCGTGTCGAAGTACCCAAGAACGGCGACGGGAAGCTGGTCAAGTTTGGTGAGCTGAAGTCCTCCAGCGTGGCCGGAGACAGCAACGCGAAGGCTGGCAAGCCAATTTCAAAATCAGCAGATCAACATCAAAAGTCCAAGTCGATATCGACAGGAGGCCAGAAGGACAGGCGGCATGAAAAGAAGACGAACACAAGACCGCAGCAGCAAAATGTACCGCCACATCTCCTGCGCAAACGTGACGACCTCCTGCCTAAGAGAAAGGCACTGCCCATCTGGCCCAAGGCGGACGAAATCAAAGCCTCTCTGAAGAAGAACAACGTCCTGGTTTTAACGGGAGAGACTGGTTCCGGAAAATCGACCCAAGTACCACAGTTCCTGCTCGACGAAAAGTGGTGCACAAAATGCATCGCGATCACGCAACCGCGACGAGTTGCCGCTATATCCCTGGCACGACGTGTAGCAGAAGAGATGGGAAGTTACATGGGTAGCCAAAGTCCTCTTGCAAAAGTTGGTTATAGTGTGCGGTTCGACAATGCCACGGGGCCGAACACAAAGATCAAGTTCCTCACCGAGGGAATGCTGCTTCAAGGAATGCTGCGAGACCCAGTCATGTCGCAGTATAGCGCTGTAGTGGTGGATGAGGTTCACGAGCGGAGTGTGAATGTGGATTTGATTCTAGGATTCTTGAAGAATCTGGTGCATGGGGTGGAGCAGAGCGGCAAAAAGAGAGATCAACCATTAAAGGTTGTGATTATGAGTGCCACTGCTGATGTGGAGGCACTCGTGGACTTTTTCGACGACAAGCAACAAGCTGAGTGTACGCCGTCACCTTCAAACGGAGATGTAGACATGAAGGACGCATCAACGGCCGTGAACGCTAGCCACATATCGAAGTGCTTCGTAGAAGGTCGACAGTTTCCTGTTAAGACTATTCACCTGCCAAGTCCCACACAAGATTGGGTCGAATCTGCGCTCAAGCTCATCTTTCAGATACACTACAAGGAACCACTACCCGGAGACATTTTGGTCTTCTTGACTGGTCAGGATACGATTGAGGGGTTGGAGAAACTCGTCAATGACTACGCAGAGGGCATGGATAAAGAAGTACCAAAGCTGCTTGTACTCCCACTGTTCGCGGCTCTACCACAGCACGCTCAGCAGCGCATCTTCGAGCCAACACCAGCGCGCACACGAAAGGTGATCCTCGCAACGAACATCGCCGAAACGTCCGTTACAGTACCCGGTGTGCGATATGTCATTGACTGCGGCAAGTCCAAGACGAAGCAATTCCGCAGTCGTCTCGGCCTTGAGTCGCTACTCGTCAAGCCTATATCAAAGTCCGCAGCGATACAGCGTAAGGGTCGCGCTGGCCGTGAGGCACCTGGAAATTGCTACAGATTATACACTGAAGCTGGCTACAACGAGATGGAAGACCGCACAACACCCGAGATCCTTCGTTGCGATCTCAGCCAAGCAATCCTGACGATGAAAGCCCGTGGTGTCAACGACGTCCTCAACTTCCCCTTTCTCGACCGTCCACCGCGCGATGCACTCGAAAAAGCTCTCTTACACCTCCTGCACCTCCAAGCCCTCACCGAAACCGGCAGCATCAGCCCCACCGGCCTACAAATCGCCAAGTTCCCTCTCACACCAACTCTTGGCCGTGTGCTCGTGGAAGCCGCCAAGCCGGAACGCGACTGCCTCCTCGATATAGTCGACATCATCTCTGCACTTTCCGTCGAGAACGTGTTTTTAAACCTCGTGACCGAAGAACGCAAAGAAGAAGCCGAAGAAGCACGTCGCGAACTCTACCGCCGCGAGGGCGACCACATGACACTGCTCGTCACCGTGCAGCGCTACGCCGAGGAGCAGTCTGACCGGAAGGCGTGGTGTATACGGCACTTTGTGAGCCACCGTGCGATGCAGAATGTTATGAATGTCAGGAAGCAGTTGAGGCAGCAGTGTCAGGCGCTGAAGCTCGTGGGCAAGATTGAGGAACAGGATGTGAGCGCGCCAAGTGAGGAGAGGATGAAGAATATCTTAGAGTGCATGTTGAGGGGCTTTGTGGCGAACACAGCGCGCATGATGCCAGATGGCAGCTACAAGACGCTAAATGGCAACCAGCTTGTTGCAATCCACCCAGGGAGTGTGTTGTTTGGAAGGAAGGTGGAGGCTATTGTATTCAACGAGTTCGTGTTTACGGGTAAGGCGTGGGCGAGAGGTGTTAGTGCGGTGCAACTGGACTGGGTGAGTGAGGTGATTGACTCGATTTTGTAGATGTAGGTGCAATCAGATGCGCACAGCTTGTCGTACAGCATGGAAGTAGTCAACACCTTCAAATACCCAACCATCGTGTCTACCTTCTGCGTCCGGCTCCTACACTGCTAGCTGCCTTGTCCTCAAGACTGACCACTTCGCCGATGCCGGCTGCCTCTTGTTCGTCCTCCAGTGCACGAATTTCCTCCCTGCAATCCCAGAACTTCTCCTCAGCGTCTTTGAATGCCAACTGTCTGATCTCCTTAACTCCGTATTCATCAGTCTTCTTCTTGCGATCGAGCTCCTCAAGCTTGAGGTTAATCCAAGTCCCAGAAGTCCGGGCAAAGAAATCGCGCAAAGACTCAAATGGCCGAGGGTGCGGCAGACCATCTGAGAGTGCAGATATCTCTTCCTCGTTAACGACCTCTTCTTCCTTCGCTGGAACTACTACCGGGGAATCAGTCACGCTGGTTGGGGCCGTCGAAGGAGCGCCCTGATCCTCGTCTTCCTCCTCCGAATCTTCCTCTTCGTCCTCGTCTTCGGAGTCAGCCTCGTCCTCACTGCCCTGCCAATCTTCTAACTCGCGCCTGAAGATCTCCTGCACCCCATCGAGATGATTGAGGTTGACAGACCATAGCTCATCGAATGTGAACTCGCGGTCGCCCTTCTCGAATGTGCCGCCATAGATGTATAGGGTATCACTTTGGACGGCTAAAGCAGCGTTGAAGCGTGGATGTGGGAACTCGAAGATGCGTGGCTTCTCAGGGCGTGTGTCTTCTTCCTCTTCCTCCGCTTTCGGTGCTTCATCGTCTGAGTCTTGTGGCGTAGCTCCACCGATCTTCATCTCCAGAGCCTTGAGATTAGCCAGAAGCTCTTCCTCGTCAGCCTTGCCACGTGCACGGCGGCTGACGTTCGCCTTTGCATCTGCTTTCTTGTTCGCATTCGTCTTAGGTCGGCGAAGAGTAAGTGGCATGTACCTGTTCCGCTCGATATTCCACACGAACATCTGGTTGAAGAACTCAGAGTCAATGCCTTCTTCGCTCTCTTCAACATCGTGAACACCTCCAAAGAGGACGCCACGGCCCTTGTGGTACGCCATGGTTGCACCTGCGCGAGCCGGGTTCGGTGCGTTTGCTGGCATCTTGCGCTTTTCCCATGATACCGTCGGCGGGTTGGTAGACGGCTCGTCGGACTTCGGTGGTGTGACACGTATGAACCAAGTGTCAACGTGCACCTTGGGTTTGAGCACATTTCGAGATGCTGGACCGCCGCCACCGCCTTTCTTGCCCTTCTGTTGCTGTTGTTGACCCTTGTTCCCGCCAACAGTAGCTTTGACTCGCGAATAGCCGCCATAAACCACGGCACCCTGGTCATGAGGAAGTAACGTGAAACTGGATCGTGCATCTGGTACTGCACGTGCAGCCTGCAGCTTAGGCGTATGCCACGTGAAATTGACACAGTCGTAGATCCATAAGTCGTTCAGGTATTTGGTAGTCGCCGATGTGTCCTGAAAGCCTCCAAAGAGGATTATGTACTGTTTGTAGCCGACCATGCGATGACCACTTCGTGCTGGTGGGCTAGATGCCTTGCCTTTTGTTTCTACACGCGTCCATTCTCGACTCTTAGGCTCCAGCTTCCAGAAGTCGTTGTAGTGGTAGAAGGTACCTTGCTTGGGAGAGCTGAACTCGCCACCAAAAAGGTAGATCTCTTGCGTGTTCGCTGCTCGACACCAGGCGTGTCCAGATCGTGGCAAAGGTGAGTTCGGACTTGTGACCCTGTTCCAGGTGTCTCGCTTGATGTTGTAGACGAACAAATCGTTGTAGAAGTGTGCAGTTGCACCGTTGAAGTACTCTCCACCGTACAAAAAGATCTCGTTCTCATTGGCCGGATTTGCGATCAATGTGCTGGATGATCTGGGTGATGGTGGCTCGCAAGCAGCCTCGGTGATCTCATGGTATGCTTCTTGCTCCTTCGCGTACTGCGCCAGCACCGCATCCAGATCAACAGATTCGGCATCTGAGTCTACATCTTTGTTTTTGGATGCCACCTTCTTGTCCTTCTTGCCGGCCTTCTTTTCCTGCTTTGCTGCTTTTGCTGCTTTGGCGGCGGCTTTGTCGCTTTTCTTCTTGTCTTTCGCCATGATCGTGTTCTCGTATCCTCAAGCAGAAAGATGTCAAATATTCAGGCCCTTGTCGTTGGTTTGAGACTTCGTGAGAATTTCGCCCCGCAGTTGCTGGAAATTTTCGCCTTCGAGGATGTGATGCAAATGGGTCAACAACACTGATCGAAACAAGGCTTCAGTTGTTCTGATTTGGCAGCCGCACCACAGATTACCTTCCAAGCAATCGATTTGTTCAATGGGGGTTCAGCCTTGTAGCTCATCGTTCGCCCCTGCACGCGACGGTAATGGATGTGGGGCGCCTTCCTTATCGATAAAGCTACGTAGACATTCACTCCACCACCCAAACAACACATAAACGTCACAAACATGATACAAGCAGCTAAGATTCTCGAGCAAAGAAGTCACCTAGTGCCTGGTACTGCCCACGATCTGCCAATACTCGCGCAAGGCATCTGACTGACCTCAGGAAAGCTCAGGATTACCGAGCACTTCTTCCAAGTACCCCGTGATTACGCAAACCCTTCAGCAGGCCATCTCCAGCTATTCGCGCGCTCAGCCTTGAAGGCTGAGAAGCTGGCCGACTACTCTCCGGACGGCACAGACCCAAAGAAAACACAACTGCCATGGCTTGTCTACCTGCAAGGCGGCCCAGGCTTCGAATGTCGCAGCCCTGAAAACGTATCCTGGGTGCCGACTATCCTAGACAAGGGCTATCGCATCCTCATGCTCGACCAACGCGGTACCGGACTCTCAACTGCCATTAGCCAGAGTTCATTACAGCTCCGCGGCGATGAGAAGGTCCAAGCAGAATACATGAAGAGCTTCCGCGCCGACAGCATTGTGAAGGATTGCGAGGCTGTACGAAAAGCACTGACTGCAGACTATCCCGAAGATAGGAAGAAGTGGACCATTATGGGTCAGTCATTTGGCGGTTTCTGTGCTACCACATATCTGTCTTTCTACTCTGAAGGCGTTAAGGAAGCCTTCCTCTTCGGCGGTCTGCCACCTTTGCGCAGCAACCCGGATGAAGTCTATGAGCGCTTGTATGCTCGTGTCAAGAGGCGAAACGAGCAATACTACGCGAAGTACCCTGAAGACGTCAATCGCGTGAAGCGCGTTATCAAGCTGTTGACCAGATTCGGCGACACGACTGTTCGTGTACAAGGCGGCGAGGGGTACTTTAGCGCACGACGATTCCTCCAACTCGGTATCTTCTTCGGTAAGCACGGAGGGTTCGACGAGGTGCACGCGCTAGTTCTCAAGGCGGACACTGATCTCAGCCTGTTCGGGCATCTGACACGACCCACCGTCTTAGCGCTCGAGGCTGCGCAATCGTGGGACACGAACGTCATCTATGCCCTGCTCCATGAACCCATATACTGTCAGGGCGAAGCAGCCAACTGGTCTGCCGAACGTCTCCTTGAGAAGTTCCCTGAGTTCTCACTGCAAAATGTCGACTCAGACAGCCCAGTCTACTTCACCGGCGAGATGATCTACCCTTTCATGTTCGACTGTTACCCTGAGCTTACGAAGATGAAGAAGGTCGGCCAACTACTTGCGGAAGAGAAAAATTGGCCAAAGCTGTACGATGCTGAGCAGCTGAAGAACAATGAGGTGCCCACGTACGCAGCCGTCTACCATGAGGATATGTATGTGGACTTCGATTTAAGTATGGAGACCGCGGGCACGATCAAGGGGTGTAAGCCGTTTGTGACGAATTCAATGTACCACAATGCAATCGGTGCTAAGACCGACGATGTACTGAAGGAGATCTTCGCAAGGAGGGACGATGTCATTGACTAGAAGTGCGGCGCGAAAGAAGCGCAGCTTATTGCATTTTGAAAAGCTTCAATTTTCCCCATATCTGTTCCAGTGAGTTTAGTAGAGATGTCGACTGAACAATGCATACCATGGTGGTCGCAGTTCCTAGAAAGACCTAAACGTGGCGCTCGCCACTATAACGAGGGACATGAATGCTTTAATCGAGTAACACGGCCTCTACCAAGATATTTCGAATCTTGAGTATCTGTCACACATGATTGTGTGCAGGCTCTACATGCGGTACCTGTGGCGATGCTGTGACATGGATTTGTGTCGGAGAACCAGCTTTGGCAATGCCATGATTCTTTGATGCTATTATAGATTTTTGTAATGATTCTCGAGACTCTGACCAAGGATGAGGTGATAACTCCAAGACGAAGTCGTACGATTCTGGGAAGACGGCGGCGAATCTGGAGACCCAGATTCTGTTACTCGAGGTGAGCTAGGAAGGCGTTGCACACTAGTGAGATCCCGGGTTCTCTCTTGCTAAACAAGTCGATTGATGAAGCCTGATTTAGCAACAGTAATAGCCTACTGGCAATTATCCTTTCTCGCGAGCACGATGAGTATTCTCTCAGTTCACGATGAATAAATCGCCAGTAGGAAAGAACTAAATCTTTCGTCTTCAATGAGTGAGCGATAGGATGGGAAACAGGTTGGAAACGATCGGAAATGCCCGACATTTTGTAGGACATTGAGGGTGCTTGCGCAGTGGACTGGTGGTTGCGGAAGAGCGTCAAGCCGAAGACTCCTCATCACTTCTACGACCTAGGGCGAAAGAGAATATTTCGGCGTCTTGAAACAGTGTCCATCTATTTTGAAGTTCTAGGAGCACTGCGTTTCCGACGCGTTTTGGGCGTGAAGTGGGGTGGTGGGGTCAACGATCTGTAATGTGGGCTGTTCCTGCCGTCCGTCTCTTGCTTAACTCAACGTCGACTTCCCCGACCCACATCATGTCTTCAACAATACGAGCATGCTCAATGGCAATCATAACGACAAGAAACATTGTGCTGCAGCCAAAGGAGCGTCATGCAGAATCATATCGATAGTATTCGCCTGCAAGCAACCGAGCTTGGCCTACGTCAGCACCTTTCAACGAGGGTGGGGTTGCTGATCGCGGAATCAATGGTATGCGAGCACGCAATTCAGACTAAAGATCACAACAGGAAGCTCGATGAGTTGACACCATCCCTGAGGAAATAATTGTCTTGGGTCGGTAGGGATGAGGAGGGGTACATATAAAGATTTGCGATTGCGCACTTGGGGCTCAAAACGGTCTCTTTACCATTCCTCTGGGTTCTACATACAAGCTCCAGGTCTCCAGCTATACTACTTTTAAGCATCTGAATCCCTTTGTATACAAACAATTGGTTTTGTTTGTTTGGTTTCACCACAATGGCACCTGCCTTGACCTCATCAGCGCCCACAGCTCCCCATGAGCTGGGCAAGGGTCTTCACAACAACGATGTAGACAGGAAAATCTTCCCTGACGGCATCCGCACATCAGGCCAGCACGAGCCTCTCTTTGATCAGCTTCATCCATACGAAGACTTCCCCAAGCAGATCACAGGCCCCACTGCCTGGTCAAAAGCAGACTACCAGGACAACCCCGAGCGCTGGACACATGTTTTCTCCGAATCTGAGGTCGCCGAAATCTCAGGCGCCGCAGACAGATTCATTGCGTCCAAGACACCATTGACTGGTATTACAAAGGAGCTGTTCCCACTGCCAGAGTTCGCCAAGTTCCTTGAGCCCCTTCGCAAGGAAATTATCGATGGAAAAGGCTTCATTCTGTTCAAGGGTCTGCCGGTTCTTGAATGGGGGAACGAAAAGTCCGCTGTTGCGTACATGGGTCTTGGCACATATCTAGGATATTTTGTGAGCCAGAACTCGCGTGGTCACGTTCTAGGGCACGTTAAGGACCTTGGTGAGGACTCGACACAGATCGACAAGGTGCGCATCTACCGCACCAACGCCCGCCAATTCTTTCACGCCGACGACGCCGATCTTGTTGGTCTGCTGTGTATCGCCAAGTCGCTTGAGGGTGGTGAAAGCGATCTGGTCAGCAGCCATGAGGTCTGGAATGTACTGCAGAAGGAGCACCCGGACGTTGCAAGAATCCTCACTGAGCCAATCTGGTACTTCGACCGCAAGGGCGAGACGAGCAAGGGCCAGCAGGAGTACATCCGCACTAGCGTGTTCTACTTGGAGACAGGCGACAACCCGCGCGTCTACTCGAAGTAAGTTCGTTCAATGACCATGTCAGTCATCGTACTAACGCGAATTAGGTGGGATCCATACTACGTCAAGTCCCTGACCCGCTTCAGCGACAAGGGCATCATCCCTCCTCTTTCGCCCGAGCAGCTCCGCGCCGCTACCATCCTTGACGAGACCTGCCTGCGCCTCGCTCTGCACATGATCTTGGACATTGGTGACATCCAATTCCTGTCCAACAACCACGTCCTGCACGCCAGGACAGCATACAAGGACTACCCGCCACCAGCGCCTCGCAGGCACCTGATGAGGCTGTGGTTGAGCACACCAGAGGATGAGGGTGGCTGGAAGCTGCCCTTCCACGACAGCAAAGACAAGAAGAGGGGTGGCATCCAGGTTGATAACACCGCGCCTGTTGCACCCTACGATGCCGAGTAGAGGTGGAACTAACAGGCCGGAAGAGTTACCATAGAGTCCCCGATACGAATCGATAGATTTCAATTCAGATTGGCTGATGTCAATGCTAAATCTTTCGTGTGTCGAATCCTTCACGTCAGTACCGTACTCGAGTGAACATCCAACATGTCCAAGTGGTATCAAGCTTCATTCGTGCATAAATGCACTTTACCTATACATATGCCCAGAAATGCCGAACGCCGTGCTTGCTGCGAATATCCGCACGTGATGACCGTTCCAACTGCTTTCCGAGCGCTTCTTCTGTGGGTGACGTAGGCAGTGCGCGATTCTGCTTCTCTGTGCCCCTTCCTGTCGCAGCGCGCAACTCCTGCCTCGTCTATGTCACCCACGCCCTCTGTCACGCGCTTTGTCAATAACCAAACCCCTCTTCTTACTGCCTCTAGAAGCCCCTGCCGCGTCCACGACCACGACCACCACCACGTCCGCCACGGCCTCGTCCACCGCGCCCTCGGTCACCGCCACGGCCTCCTCGGTCCGCCTCTTTCCTGGCCTTGTTCTTGGGCTTCGGTGCATCATCAATGAGAAGCGTATCTAATGGCAGAGAGTCGGGGAGGATGATGTATCGAACTGTCGAACCGCGCACGGTCATTGTGTCGAGGGTTACGGTATCGCGATTCTTAGGTGTGTACTTGACTGCGCGCAACGCAACGTTCATGAGCGGCGAAACCGAGGTGATGGTGCCATTCACGATGGTTCCGTTCTTGAGTTCGACTGTGACAGTCTCGTTCTGACATTTCATAAGGAATCTGGCGCACCATTAGATGTGTCTTTGCGCGTTTTGTTCACGTCTGCGCACCTGACAAGCTTCATGATTGCAGCTTTTTTTTGTATATGTTATCAGGTACGGGGATCGATATACGGTCGGATGCGCGCAATATGTTTGCGATTGTTTGTTGCTATGTCGTGTGGTGGGCTGGTGGGACCTCGAAGCTCACCGAGTCCAGAAATTACGATACAGGCAGCTAAAAGCTTGGCAACATCACGTGCAGTCACTTTCACACCCTTGGCGAAGATATGCTCAGATCTTACTCGAAACACTACACACTCGAAGATCTATCTCATATGTGATTCCGACTAAGCAGAGTCGTTCTCATACCATGCTCTTATGAAACTCCCAGCCATTACAGACAAGCACACAGCGGTAAAATATATAGCTAGTCTTTCGAACATCATCACCAGTGTGTCTGCACAAGTTGAATGCAGCTCAAGGCCAACACGAACTTAGTTCGAGGACGTCATAAATTTCAGAATTTCTAGCGCTCCCTTGATAATAGTTGAGAGACAATTTCCTGCGCAGGCTGAAGTCTGTGCTGATGCTGTATTGATCTACTTTTAACCCACGAACACCGTCATACTTCACACCCAGAAAGATCCATGGAGTAATTCACTGGACGTCGGCTAGGACATAGGATCGGTGTCTCGCACAATGTTCGGAATTCGATCAACCTTCCGATGCCACGCTCAGGTCCCACAATGCACGATACACCTGGCCGACATCTATTTGCTTGGATACGGATAACAATTTGCGATTCTATGCACAGGAGGACCAGTCACAAATGTTCTACATTGGCCGCGCAGCGCACTCTTTCCGCTTCTCATGGACATTCATTGTCTCTCAAGATGCGCGGCTGCGCCTATTTCCACATCAATACCGTTGTTCGCCAAAGGTATCTCTTTGCGACGTAGAGGCAGCTCTATTCAGTGGACACGGCACGGCATCCCATGCACGACGTCAGGCGCTCGACGGCAAAAAAGTGCGGGATGATCCCACGCTCCGGATCTACCCCAGATTCCCTTCCCCGCATGTGCACGGCAGCTTCGCCGGCTACGACGAGCTTATGCATGATTGGCGCAACGTTCGGATCTTGAATGCTACAAGCAATGCTGATCAATGCATAAGAAGAGCGTTGCATCTGGCAGATGATCCTGTCGATAACCTGCGATCCCGTCCGTCTGTTTGGAGCAAACATGGCTGAGCTCAGGAAACCCAGCATCTCAGACGAGAAGGTTGAGGTCATCAACGACACTGCAGGAAACCATATCGATGCTGCCGCTGAGAAGAAATTGCTACGAAAATGCGATCTTAATGTCCTTCCGCCATTGTTCGTGCTCTTCCTCCTCGCCTTCCTTGACAGTAAGCGCTGCGACCAACTCTTTGAACGCACACTGACGTATCACAGGAACCAATATCGGCAATGCAAGAATCCAAGGTCTCGAAGCAGATCTTAACATGCACAACAATGACTACAACATAGCGCTTTTCATCTTCTTCATCCCATACATTCTGTTTGAGGTGCCTTCGAATCTGGTCGGTCCTCAAAAGTTTTGGCTTGTGGTATCTCTCGCTCATTCCTACAGGTTCTCAAGAAGCTAGCTCCGTCGACATGGCTTTCGCTCATCATGATACTATGGGGCATTGCGACGGTTGGCATGGGCCTAATCACTAACTTCAAAGGTCTGATCGCTATGCGTGTACTGTTGGGCTTCTTTGAGGCCGGCCTGTTTCCCGGTAAGTCGCAAACGAATTCATTTTCTGCTCGCTATCGATACTGACAACCGGATAGGCTGTGTCTATCTCATCTCCATGTATTACAAGCGCTACGAGCTGCAGTGGCGCCTGACGCTTTTTTTCACAGCTTCCATCATCGCTGGAGCGTTCGGCGGGGTAAGTGCCCCCTTATCTATATTATGCTTCATACTCAGACAACCTAGTTGCTCGCTTTTGCCATTGCTAAAATGGACGGCATCGCTGGCTACAGTGGCTGGAGATGGATCTTCATCATTGAAGGCATTGTCACAGTCGCCGCGGGCTTTATTACAAAGTTTTGGTGCACAGATTGGCCGGAAACCGCCCGCTTTCTAAACGAGGACGAGAGAGCACTGCTCATTGCCCGTCTCAGCGCAGACACAGGCGATGCCGTCATGAATCGTCTCGATAAGAGAGCTACTCGTCGCATTTTCTCTGACCCCAAAATCTACCTCGGAGTTGCGGCATACTTTGGTAGGATCTGTCGCCCATCGATGCTTCAAAGCTGACTTGTGATCCCAGGTATCGTTAACACCGGCTACGCTGGCTCTTTCTTCGTACCCACAATTGTCAAGGAACTTGGCTACACATCGTCCATGGCGCAAGTACGCTCCATTCCGATTTTCGTCGTCGCAACCGTTACCGCTGTCATCGCAGCTTACGTATCTGACCGCATCCGAAACCGATACTGGCTTTGCATGCTTGGCTTGGTCGTTGCTTCGGTCGGCTACATTATGCTGTTGGCTCAGAACAACCTTTCAGCCGGCGTTAAGTACTTCGCACTGTTCCTGATCGTGCCAGGAGGCTACATTACCCAGCCCATTGTCCTCGTTTGGATGTCGAATCTGGTATCTGGACACTACAAGCGCTCTGTTAGCTCTGCTGTGCAGGTCGGCTTTGGCAATCTTGGTGGTATTGTGGCATCAAACGTCTTCTTCAAGAGCGAAGCACCGAAGTATCCAACTGGCTACGGAGTTAGTCTAGGTATGCTTTGGATCTGCGGTGCTGCCTGTACAGCGATGTTCTTCTTGGTCAAACTCGAGAACAAGAAGAGAGACAGAGGCGAGAGGGACCACAGGCTCGAGGAGCCAGATGCGGATAACCTTGGAGATGATCATCCGCACTTCAGACTGACAACTTAGATCACATTGAAGACTCGATACATCGTTAGAATATATCGACCATAGTAGGATTTCCTTTTTTTGTCTGTTATGACGAGAAGACATCTACGTCTTACACTCCACATTCCACATTCTATAGTTTCAGGGTTTGATATTCCGCTGGTGTTTGACTTCTTCCTACCACTCGAACGTCTTTGCCTGAGTTGGCACAAGCCATAGTTACAATGGTGCGTGGAGGCGGGGTTGGCGGTTCGATCTTGAGTGACAGTGGGTACTCGTAGCCACTGATACTGTTGCTTTCACTCAAATCAGAGCGATCTACCGAACTTTTGAGGTGCTGGTCGAACCGCCAGTGAAAGTGGTGGCATGGACTATTGTGACGATCTTTAGATGAGGTGTGCCTGTTTGCAAGCCATGGGCCTCTAAACTCTTACTCCAAGATGCTGTATGCGTGTTGCCGTATAAGCGATTCATTGAAAGTGTGGTAGGCGGTTATTTCCTCAGTCATGAGTGAATCTCTCCACACTCTCGCTGATGAACATCTCTAAACTGCATACTGTCATCAATAAGGATCACGAAGCATCAAGCTCACAATCCCGTCAAGGGTCAATGGATTGCATCACAAGACCACAGGCTATGGACCTTCCAGGGCTCATGCTGTGATCGGAAAAGCAACGTTCGGATACTTGCTTCCGCTACTCAAAACAGGCAAACTAAGCTCGCAGTGAAGGTACGCCTTGCAATGTACTCATACTCATCTCATCCCTCGTCTGATGTCCCGAGCTCTTCCGCGCTATACTTCGAAGTGAAAACATCCTTGATCGGAGTTTAGTTTGGGGAGGTGGACATAGCCCTGATGCTAAGCTTTTGAGAAGGGTGTGCGGTTCTACCCAGTTACACAAGATCTTGGTGGCTGGTAAAACCGTTAGTTGACAAGAAGGCTTAGCTGTGGTCGAGACTCAATCTGGTGTTCGGCATTGCAACGGTCGCAAAGGACGACCAGCCACCAATTTCTTCAGTCGTGACAAAGTCATCAGCTAGTCAGCAGTGGGTCTCCGCGTCAGCTCTAAACAGCCTCGCCATCATCCACTACAGACCTAGATCAGATGAAGCTAAGGGCCGGAGTCTTTAAGGCTCTTGCTGTACGCATTAAGCCGCACATGTCGTACGCAGCACAGTACCTGCCGACGATAGGAGCCGCAGAGCCTTCATTCGAGACTTGCATAGCCGTCCTCGTGGCTTTACCGGTCCAAAATTGGCGAGACAGCGTCCGGAATGATATTTGACGCGTGCACTTGGCTTGCTGAGACAGCGAGGAATGACACCTGCAGGTACCAAGGGAGGTGGATTTGCGAGCAATACGCGGCCAAGGGAGGGTGCGGCTGCGGGGTATGAAAAGCTCGACAGTCCGCTTGGACAAAGATGTCGTGCAGTTGAGGTTAATTGGACATTCGTTGATATTGAGAATGTTGGTAAGTGGAAGAAGGAGTAATGGTGTTGGGAAAGCGCGTTGGGCTGACTTCACGCGTCACTAGCGCGCACGTTCATTACAGTGGTTTTGCCTCACCATCATCGTCTTCCTTTCGACAACCACACTCGCTCAAACTTCAACATCAAAAGATGACTGCGACTGGTACTGTTGGGTGGAGGGGAGACTCGACGCGCTCGAACAGCAAGTGGCCAAGCTGACGGCTATTCTTGTAAGTCTGATTCTTTGAGAGTTGGGACGAGCAAGGATGTGCTGGATTTGAGGATTGTCTCAGTGCTTTGGACACTTACCGTATCAAGTTGAAATCACTGACTCTTTCTAGTATCCTGGCGGATCAAACAACGGTGGTCAGCCGTCCTACTCACCACAATCTTCTCAGTATGTGACCAGCGCCACAAAACGCTACTCTACCACCTTTGGAAAGCCATCATACGTAAGATCACCTGAATGAATCTATCTCTAGTCTTATGCTGAGTCGATGCACAGACGACACCAACATACAGCAATGGCTACCCCGTCAACGGCCCAGAGCCAAAGCAAGTGTCAACAACAACTAAGAAAATCGTGACAGTGTCCACTTCAAGTCAGATGTCGTACCCTACAGACATTGACTCTCACGATGGGTACCGAGCGATAGGGTATTTCGGCGATTGGGATATCTATGCACGAAAATTCTTTCCGCAGAACATTTCCGCCGACAAGCTCACCCACGTACTCTACGCATTCGCTGATAACAAGGATGATGGCACTGTATTCTTCACAGACACCTACGCCGATACTGACATCCACTACCAAGGCGACTCGTGGTCAGAAAGTGGAAACAATGTGTATGGCGCTGTTAAGCAACTTCAGCTTTTGAAGGCAAAGAACCGTAACCTAAAGGTCATGCTCAGCATTGGCGGCTGGACTTATACAAACACAAACAAGCACATGGACACACCTGCTTCCACCGCCGCTGGCCGCAAGAAGTTTGCTGATAGCTGCGTGGCCATGATCCGCGACTACGGCTTCGATGGCATTGACAGTAAGCTTGACCAGGGTTCTGTGCATTAGACACTATGCTGACGATATCGATAGTCGACTGGGAGTATCCTCAGAATACACAGCAAGGCGGACAGTTCCTTGACCTGCTCAAAGCGATTCGTAGCGCCCTTGACGCCTACGCCGACACTCTGATCTTCGAGGACGATCACGGCAGCTCCGAACAACCACACTTTGAGCTCTCAATTGCTGCTCCTGCTGGTGAGAGTAACTACAAGAACATGCCCCTTGGTGAGATCAGCAAGGTGCTAGACTTCATCAATCTGATGGCGTACGACTACGCCGGTAGCTGGGACAAGACATCTGGCCACGCGCAGAACCTGTACAAGTCCAACTCAAACCCTGCGTCGACACCATACAACACATATGATGTCGTTCAAGCGTACTTTGACGCTGGTGTCGCCCCATCGAAGATCAACCTCGGCATGCCCATCTACGGCCGCGCCTTCACCAATACCGCAGGTCTAGGTCAACCATACAACGGCAACGGAAAAGGGACATGGGAGGCAGGCGTGTACGACTGGAAAGATCTTCCACTTCCTGGAGCGACTGTATACTACGACCAGGAGGCAGGCGGAACGTACAGCTACGACAATAGCACAGGCATGCTGATCAGCTACGATACCATAGGCATGGCACTCAAGAAGACCAATTGGCTGAAGAAGAGTGGTCTTGGGGGTGCGATGTGGTGGGAGGTCAGTGGTGACAAGTATGACGGGTCGGGTTTGATCGATAACGTGGTCGCTTCCTTGGGTGGAAAGGATGGGAGCGGGATGCAGCAGCAGAGTAACTGGCTGAGGTATCCGGATAGCAAGTTCGATAACATAAAGGCGCTGGGAGACTAGATGGTCATGAGCATGAGAGGGAATTTGATTTGCATCTTCGGCGTTTATGCATGTTAGTTGGTTGGTAGGACCTGGGTTCGGTTGGTGCGACGCAAGGCGTCTCATATAGGTAGATAGTCTTCTGCAAGAGAGCTCGCCTAGATAAACGTCGATGTCGAGGCTGTGCGTGAGTGTATGGGCCGTAGGTTCATCTAAAGACGCAGCCCTGGCATTGTATTCGAAATGATGGTCAAACAAAACTCGTCTGCTAGGAACATGTGTCAGCCCTTACTAGAGTGTGCGAGACGCACATGCTCATGGACACCTCTGGGCTGCTGATGATGTTAGCGCAAAATGGCCAGACGATCAAAGCCAGAAGGAAGAGAGGAAACATAGCATAAGAGCCGTAGCATAAGTGGTCGCATCGTAGCGCGAGAGTACTTAATTTTACGGTTGGTATTGTAGTGGCAGTGTCGGGCTGCGGATGGTTCGCCGGCCAACTACCACACCACGACCACCGAAAACAAAAAACTAATCATACGGGAGGTTATTCCGACGCCTGGACGTCGCAGACAGGATTCGAACCTGCGAGGCCGAAGCCATTAGATGACTGAATTGAACAATTCAAGTCTAACCCATTAACCACTCTGGCACTGCGACCGATGATCGATAAGAGTTTTAACATGTTACAAAAATTATATATGTGTATACGTTACCTCAGTGTGCTTGCCCAACTGATGCGCATATAATCGGAGTTTTAAAACGATCCGCGGGGCAGAAGGGAGCGCTGCGGAGTGGCAAAATCGATTCATCATGTTCATTGGTGGCCTTGCGAAAAGCTAAAGACTCGCCTTTCCGCTCAGACTCCACGTCCCTTTTTTCTCGTCCTTCACAACCTTTCCCTCTCCCTTCAGCTTATCTAGGATCTGAAGGACCCCCTTCTCAGCTGGTTCCCACAAGTTCTCCGGGTAGTCTTTGTAGATGACCTTTACGATCTCCATACTCGTCCAACCAGTCTCCTTATCCTGCGCTAGCACATCGAGCACTTGCTGCTCGCGCTGCTTGCGGTGCTTGATATAGTCATTGATCTTCGCTGGACCATTGTCGATGACAGGGCCATGGCCGGGGTACGCACGGCCCTTGAACTGTTTTCCCATGCTGTCGAGGCTTTTCATGTACGTTGCGTAGTCCTCGAAGACAGCTGTGCCTTGACCGAGTACATTGTCGGCTGTGAACATGGCATCCTCTTCTTCGAGGATGAAGGCAATGTGATCCGTGGTGTGGCCCGGACAATGGAAGGCGCGGAGGGTTGCGCCTTCGGTAGTAAAGGTCTGACCGTCGGATATGTCAAGCCATTCACCGTTGCCGTCTAAGTGACTTTTAAGAACCTGGGTGTCTGGCGAATGTGAGAGGAGATCAGGCACACCCTGAACATGATCCGGATGCCAGTGCGATAGCAGCGCCTTGTCAATCGTGATGTTGTGCTTAGACAGTATAGATTTCAAGGACTGCAGCCATGCTTCCTTGCCTTCACCGGTGTCTATGAGCAATCGTTTTGCGCCGGTTCCGACAATGTATGTGTTTGTGCCTTGCAGAGTGAACTTTGTAGCTGTCAGAGCTTCGACCCACGAAAGCACGCTGTTCGCTCACCTTCGAAGGATTATCTCCAAGAACCCTGATGACCCGTTCACTGAGCTTCTCCACATCTGGTAGCGGCACTAGAGGCTCAGACATGGTCGAGTATAGTCTGCGGTTTGTCACACGTACAAAGTATCGCAAACACGAAGGCATGTTCACCTCATCGTGCCCGCAGCTGCAGCTTCGTAATCGCTACCTCGGCTCGCGCTTAACGTTATCTTAGCGTGCTTCCAGAACAAATGGTGCAAGTGCACACTAACACTTTCTAGGCACATCACATAAATCCATCATATCAAAGTCAAGATGCCGATCGACGACTCCGATGATGAAATGCCGTACGTTCCTTCTACTCTGATGCTGCCATTGCTAAGGCGTGCAGACAGCTTTCAGGCGACGCTCTCTCCGCGTTGAAAGAATTTTACGGGGAGCGCGATGCAAGACAGAAAGAGTTTGAAGCGCTCAAATCTCGGGCTGAGGATGACTTTGATGGGAAGCTTTCGATGGATGCCTTTACTGAGGACTGGAATGTGAGCCAGTTCTGGTACAGCGATGACACTGCTACGGTCCTTGCACGACAGCTACTGGATGGAGCAACGGACGAGACTAAGATTGCCGTTGTCAGCGCGCCGAGTGCGTTCATACAGTTGAAGAACTTGCTGGTACGTGATCGACTACCCTTGATTTTGTCAACGATATTCGATACTGATTAAGGATCAGGCATCAGGAGAGTACAAGTGTAGGCCCACAATCAAGTTGCTCGAGATTGATGAGCGATTCGGTGTGTTCAAGGAGTTTGTACACTACGACTTCGAGAAAGCTCTCCAACTACCGCCAGAGCTGAAGGGCTCATTCGACCATATCATCGTCGATCCGCCATTCCTAAGCGACGATTGTCAGACAAAAGGTAGTAAACCAACTGGATTAATCAACATGGATTGGACTGACGTTTTTCAGCTACATTGACCGTACGATGGCTGGCTAAGGGCTGGACACCTGAGTCCGTACGGATCATTGCCTGTACAGGAGAGCGAATGGAAAGCATTATCACCGGCAAGTTGTATGGCAAGGCTGGAGTGAAGACCACAGACTACGATATCAAGCATGCCAAAGGCCTAAGCAACGAGTTCAGAACCTATGCGAACTTTGAGTGCGATGCTTGGAAATGGGTCAAGTCTTCATGACAGCATAAAACCAAGAGCCCAAGGATCTGATCGCAGAAGCATATACCCAAGTCAAGAATAGATATATCGAGTTACCCGTTGCGTAGTCCGAAAACCATAATTGCCAATTGAAGTCCAACAGACGAAGCTACCCCGCGCCTGCCCCACCACAAGCCTCAGGAGCTCGGGTACTTCCACAGCTCCGTTCACCGCACCGACCCTCCATCACGTCACACTCAACACACAGTGAGCACCACAATGGCCTCCAACGCTGCCTGCATATTCTGCAAGATTATCAAGGGTAATTAATCATATGCCATTGGACAACTAATGGCACCTGACAGCTCGCTAGGCGAAATCCCGTCCCTGAAGATCTTTGAGTCCGAGAAGACACTCGCCTTCCTCGACATCGGGCCCCTGAGCAAGGGACACTCTGTACGTATCCGCAGTTGATGTCAAACATCCCCAGCGTTTTAGAAAAGCTAACGTCAATCGTCTAGCTCATCATCCCCAAGCACCACGGCGCCAAACTGCACGACATCCCCGACGATCAGCTCTCTGAGGTCCTCAAAGTCACGAAGAAGATCGCCATCGCACAAGGTGTCGAAGACTACAACATTCTGCAGAACAACGGGCGGATCGCACACCAGGAGGTCGATCATGTGCACTTCCACTTGATTCCTAAGCCGAACAAGCAAGAGGGGTTAGGCATTGAGTGGCCGACACAGAAGGCGGATCAGGGTGAGCTGAAGAAGCTGTTGGAGGATATCAAGAGTAAGATGTAAAGGACTTCAAGACACTAGGGACAATGAACAGCTGTGGCAGTCGAGAACTCCCTGGATCAGTTGTGCATGCCTGGCTCCCACATTGTGTTCCCTGTCATTGGAGAAGCTGATTAGCGCTCGACAAGCAACGCTTGAATGGCAAAGCCCTGTACATCAGCACCTGACATAGCTTAACAGCATTTGTTAGGAACTGATGCGTCTAATAGCCGACAAACCCATGAGTAGTCACGCTGCTGTGACTTTAGAGACTAATTACATCGAGCAATCCACCATGGCCATTGACCCCAACATGGACGTCGCCGCCGCCACCACCGAGACTCCTAATTATCTTGTAACGTCTATCACGTATCGCTCTAATACCTCTCTTATGAGAACCGCATGCGTTACCCCGCGTTCCGCGACTCTCGTCAAATCGCTAGGGATCTCACCGCAGCCCTCCCCTCCAGCTGCCTCTGTAATCTCAACGCAGTCGTCGCCAAAGAGATCGGTGAGGTTGTCCCTTCGATTTTGGAGTTGGAGACTCTCTCTCTCTCGCATAGAGCCGCAACGCCTTCGTCGCTTCTGTCAATACCGCTGAGATCGAACCTCACTCCCCCGGTGAGCAGATCAACACCGTCCTCACAGGCTCTCCAGACTTTCCCTAGCTGGAAATCTGACGTTCGCGTCAAAATGAAACCTCACGGTGGTGGGGTTAAGTGTGCAGGGATCCCGTCTGCGAAACAAGCCCTCCAAGCTATTTCTTGCGTCTGATGCGGACAAGTTGCAGAGTGAGCTTGAGTACACCTGGTTCATTAAAGCAGCTTCGCGCAGCCAGTCGTACAGGTCGTCTTTGTATTGAATGATGCGCAAAGAGTCAATCCACACATACCGCATATCCAGGCGCCTCGCTGCATGTGCAGCATGCTGGGATGTCAAAGGTAGAAGCGCAAGCTGGATGCCAGCACGAAAGGCCATCGTCGTAGACCTGGTTAATTGCATGACAGGCACGTCGCCCCAGCAGTGGCTCAAAGTCATACGTGGACCAGTAAGTGGCTCGCTCGCTGCGTGGGTAAGGCGTAACATTCCATTGTCTCCCGAACCGCCCATGAGATCTAGGAGGCGTGTGGGTACCATTGGTTGACTGGTTTGTCGCGGTTGCAGACTTCATGTTCATAAACGCATCCTTGAAACCAATGCCGGGCCGTATCGAGACACTCGTCGGAGCCTGTGTTGTTGGAGGTCAAGGGCTCATATGCCAAATAGTTGGATATGGGCGTATCAGTATGCCGAGCCGAAGGGAATGCCGGGGTTGTGATACCGGGTTTTCTGAGTTTGAATAACACCTCCTTGGCTAGTATGTATTTGTCCTACGGAGATAGTTCTTGATCAAACGTGAAGCTGAGCATATGGCCTTCTTCGGGTTGATACCATTCCCCTACAAACATGTATGGAGGGAAACGGCTAGGATTCGCTGACTGCAGCGTTGACAGATCCAACTTTTCAACCTTCTGTAGTAGCTCAAGGGTTTTCCAACGACGCATGAGTGCGGTCTCGTTCATGGTTACCGCGCATATGGCACAACCTTGTGCCCACGATATTGCAAGGCTTTGGAGATCGCGTTGGTGACCGTGGGTATACCCGTCGTACTTGATACGAAGGGGTTGATCAGCATATCGCAGAACCCCATTACAGACTCCGCAAAGTATGGTTCTTGTGGTTGACGATGTAAGAGCTGCTCGTTGGGTTTGGGCTCACCCCACATGCTCTCCACCTATGTTCGCGGCCTTGATCAATCTGTCTTTCCTTCCCTCCTTCCATGCTTTGTCTAACGCCTCTAGCTTACCACCCAGGATTTGCACATTGCCAGGTTCGAGCATAAAGACCGCTCTTCGCACCTCGATGTTTCGCAGAAGAACTTTCACACCCATGCTCATGTTCGTATTGAGTCCATCAATGCCGCGGAGATCCAATGCATACACCTGCAATCCTTTCGCGTCTTGTAGTAGTAATTTGAAAGGGCCTTTGCTCTGAGCTGGAGCAGCAGCTTGGCCAGAGTCGTCCTCTTCCTGCTCGATGACCCGGACAATCTCTCGTCCTTTGGTCATCTCACCACGCTCTCTCGCTTCGATTGCTTCAACCTGCGACCATCGTGACTGGCCAATGTCTTCGATGTCCAGTACTTGACAAACGATGGGTCCAGCAAGATGGCGAGACTGGACCGTGCCTCGAAGAACGTCTGCGGGAAATAAAGAATTCGCTGGTTGATCGAGTGAGTTCGTGATGTCAGTTGCAAGAAGGCGGAAGAGACATGTTTGCTTCAATGCCGCAAGTGCTGTATTTGGTCGTGTTGTCGAGAGAAAGCTTTGTAGCCACGCTGGCTTTGGGTGGAGACCCTTCGGCGTGAGGTGCTGCATCAGCTCTCCGGCAGCATTGCCTGCCATTCTGGTGGTCTCCTTGAATACGAGCTGTGAGCAGGTTCGCAATTTCCATGCAGAAGTTCGTCGCCTGAAGGACGTGGGTCGCTCTTTCCAGGGTCCAGACGCTTGGCAGTTCACCCATCGAGCTCCGCGCATCAACATGACACCTCACCCCTTCGAATACAGATGCAAAGACTAGAGCTCTGCGACAATTCTGGAGAGCTCCACGATGTCAACGATAGCTTCGCCGCGCGCGAGCTCCTCCATACGCAGCCCGTCATCCACACGCAACTCGTTCGATAGCTCCGCAAGACCTCCACCGAATGCGCGCCGCAATCGCGCAGCACTACGAGACTACTATGGAATCAAGAACGCCCAGAAAGAAGCAGACGCCAAGATATCAGAAGAGTCCACAAGAACTGGGCTGGGACCAGAAGAAGATGAGACTCTGACCGAGCTTGATGCTGCCGACTTCAACGCCGAGGCTTTCGTTGACGGCTTGCTTGCAAAGGAGGGCTTAAAAGGTGTGCTGAAGGTGGAAGCCGATCTGATATCACGTGTGTTGTATTCGAGCATACAAAGCTTGTACATGCTGATCATAAGTAGAAATACGCAACCTGGATAGCGACAGAAAGTCGCTTGTGTACGACAACTACTCGAAGTTGCTATCTGCAACCAGCACGATTCGCAAGATGCGCGGGAATATGGATCCCCTAGCCCCTACGACCCACACACTTGGTCCTGCCATCGCTCACATCGCCGAAACCGCTGCCTCCCTCTCGTCTTCCATGCAGGCTCTCCAGGAGAAGCCGGAGGGGTTAGGCATTGATATACATATACAAAAAGATCCAAAGGAGGAAGAGGCAGCTGTAACGAAACAGAAACAGCAAGAGACCGTAAGGTGGGTGCTAGGCACACCTAGACGACTGCGAGACCTCATGGATCACGAGAAGGAGGAGGAAGCTGCAAAAGAGTGGGAGGAGGTTAGCAAGATTCTCGGCAAGTGGAAGAATGTTGCCGGCGTTGAAGAGCTCAAAGCAGCCTGCGAGAGCATCTTGAACGAGGATGCAGAATCCGAGTGATCTTGAAGCTCTGTGACAAAACACATATGGCCAAACGCCTAAACGGACGAACAGTCCAAGCAAGCACTGGATGATGATGGAAACACCATTCCCACTCAGAAGGTCCTGGAGGTTGACTTTCTTAATCCTGAACAGGAACCTTGCGGGCAGACTGCGGAGGACCTGTCTCTGCGATTGGTGGAACAATGCATCCGGGATCCTACATCTGGTCCTATCGATCTCAGAGCTCACCACCTCCGGACAACAGCTCCTTGCCTCGGCACATGGTCGTGAGCCGGTGCTGATGCCGTAACGCAGTTGCATGTCGGACGATTGTGTGCTCTCAGGTCTTGGCAGGATCTGCAGTCGTCGTGTATGATAGGCTTCAACCACCACCGGCCTCTTTACTTACCAACCTTCTGCTCCGCAATCGCTTGGCTCCTGCCCCGCAGCTCCAAACTGCCCCGACTACCGAAAGCTTGATAGCTATGTGCGGGGAATTCTGGGGAAGCTTGCAGCGGAAAGCTTTTCCAACGTTCAAGCTAAGCTCCGAGTAGCTATAGCTCTGGACGTTTTGCGGAGGAATCGATCAGATTCAAGACACTGAGTGACTCAATGACTATTCATACGACAGCTATAAAAGCTGGGAGATTGTCACGGCTGTTGACAAGAGCTAGCTAGTGGAGTCAAATCATAGCAATTTCAAGATGCTGCCTCTTTCAACCTCATTCCTAACTGCGCTACTGCTGCTCGCCAATGTAGCATCCTCGGTCTCAGTAGCAGAAAACTTCCTCGAAACCCTCCGCACGCCACGTCCTTTCCACGCTCGAACATCCCCACCCCGCAATCGAACTTGCGTTGCCTCATCCCACAACGACCTCGTTACCGACGACGCTTCCAACATCTTTGCCGCAGTGCAGGACTGCAATAATGGCGGCCACGTCATCTTCGCCTCAAAGCAAACCTACACCATCGCCTCACCGCTCAACCTGACCGGTCTCACCTCCATCGACCTCGACATCCAAGGCACCCTCTCCTTCCCCTCCGACAACCTGACGTACTGGCAAGCCAACAGCTTCGACCTGCAGTATCAGAACGCAACATCCTTCTTGATCCTCGGCGGGCGCGACGTCAACGTCTTCGGCGCAGGCACAGTGCAGGGCAATGGGCAGGCGTGGTGGGACGAGTATGTTGGGAACAAGAAACTTAAACGGCCTGTGCTGTTCGCTGTCGTGGGGCTTGAGGGAGGCAGTGTGAGCGGGATTAAGATGCGGAATGCGCCGTTTTGGCATAATATCGTTGCGAATTCGAGCAATGTGGTGTACAGCGGGTTGGACCTCTTCAGCACAAGTAACAACGGCAACTTCGAGAAGAACACGGATGGATGGGACATCTATCGGTCTGACAGCATCGTGATTGAGAACTCGACAATCACAAACGGCGATGGTGAGACCCTCTCCTTCCCTAATAACTCCCTTTCGCCGTGCAAGTACTGATTCTGGCAGACTGCGTTTCCTTCAAACCCAACAGCACGAATGTGCTTGTGCAGAATCTGCACTGCAACGGCACACACGGTATCTCTGTCGGCTCTTTGGGTCAGTATCCCGAGCGGATCGATTACGTGGAAGACATCTTAGTACGGAACATTAGCATGTTCAACAGCAGCGAGGGCGCCAGAATCAAGGTGTGGCCCGACGCCTACTCAGAGAAGAGCGCAAGCCTCACCGGCGGTGGCGGCCGCGGCCTCGTCCGGAATGTCACATACGATGGGATGTTTCTCGATAACGTGGATTACGGGCTCACGATCACGCAGTGCTATGGGCAGGACGATGAGGAGGAGTGTTTCAAGCATCCGTCCAAGCTCAACATCACCGATATTACGTTCAGGAATATTAGGGGCAGGACCAACCGCGTGTTTAGCCCTATCGTCGGACACCTTGTTTGTTCGTCGCCGGACACGTGTTCAGGAATATTGGCGGAGAACGTGGATATCCGGACCATCAACGGGAGCAACCTCGTGACATGCCGGAACGTGGATGAGAGCACGTTGGGCGGGTTGAATTGTACTGATTGGAGTAAGGGGTATAATCCAGCCTAGCCTGCAGTTTCTCGCAACGATTAACGAGTAAATATGGTATCTCTGGCAGCGAAGCAACCTAACGATTCTTACTTCTTCACACCCCAAGTATCCCCTCCAAGAGCAACCACCTTCCCCTCTCCCTCCATCTCCAGCAACAGCGCACCAACCTCATCAGCCCCGAATGGAAAACCACCCTGGATCATCATTCGCATGATCATTAGAATCCTCTGCACCGGCATATTACCTTGCGCAGTGAGCATACCAACGATGAATGTGGCATACATATCTCTATTCTCATTGAACAGATCTTGTTGACTCTTCACAGCGGCAGGTTGCTGTGCGGCCTCAACAGCAGCAAGTTCCGCCGCGGCGGCCGCAGCGTCCTCATCTGCTTTGCTCTTCTTGTCGGACTTGGGAAGGGTCTCGATGATAGCGTAAGTATCCGGCCCAATCTCTCGCAAGACGGACTTGCCGACCCAGAAAGCTGCTGCTTGGCGGACGAGCGATTCATCCATGTTCAGCGTCTCCTCCAGCTGGCTCACGTTCCTGCTGATGCCCTCGCCGCTCTTGGTGTGCTTGGCTGCGATGTGCTGCTCGTCTGGCTGCGGCTGGAAGGCGTCGACAACGCTGACTTGCCAGGGCGTGAGGTTGTCGAAGTCTTCTGTGCGGTCCGCGAAAGTGAGGGTAACGGAGCCGCTGCCCAGAGCGTTCATCCAGCGCAGCTTACGCATGCCCTTGATACGAGAGAAGTTTGTGCCGTACTGTTCTTGCAAAGCGGAGATCTCGCCTGGAACGCGGAAGTCATCGTCTCGAAGGAGTGGCCAGAAGAAGGAGGACAGGATTTGCGCGTTGAGCGCTGGGCCTGGTGCTGCTGCCGCTGGTGTGGAGGGGGCGAGGTGTGATGATGTTTGTGTTGGGCGGCGTGGTCGGGGCGTGCGTGGGTGGCGGCCTTCTGGTGTTTGTGGATTTCTTGATTGCTGTTCAGGGGTGAAGAAAGCTTGTGCAGATGGAGAAGCGTCAGTCGCGGCACGGATGGAAGCGTTGATACGCTTTGAGTCGAGAACGTCACGGAGCATGACTTCGCATGCTTGAAGATTGCTATCGCCGAGACGCATCTTGATGAGCTCTAGCAGTCGAATCTCCTTCTCGTATTCTGGATCCTGACATCTCAGCAGGTGGTCACCAAGGATGTTCTTCAGCTCGTTGATGAAGTCATCGCGCTCCCAAAGTGTAAGCAGGAACCATATAACATCTTCTACTTTCGACTTCTTGTAGTCTGGTGACGCGTCTTGCGGCAGCGGCTGCCAATTCATGTCGTTCCAATTCAGCTCTTCGTCTGCTTCCTGGCCAAGATTTGCAAGTGGTTTTGCCATCTCGCTAGCGATCTCGTAGGACAGTTCACTATTTGATGAGAACTTGCTGCCCGTCTCGTCGCTAAGATCTGTAAGCAGACTGGATATGATAATCCTTGCTGTATCTTCCCGCTCTTTCAAGTACCGGCGAATCGGTCGTGCAACCCTTTCGAGCAAGACGCCCTTTGGCTCCAGCTCATGGAAAGCTCGAATCATGGAGATGTAGACATTGAGGATGTATGTAGTAGTTGCGCCTGGATGCAGCAACCGCCTCGAAACCTGTTGTGAGAAGCCCGAAGTAAGGTATTGTTTCGCACCGGCCACCTTGAGGAAATCCTTGATGTCCAAGATAGCGCCTAAGCTCTTATCCCAGTTGATGACAAAGTCGAATAGATTGTCGACTCGTACCCGTCCTAGTCTGCCCAGCGCCATTTCCTGCCACGAAGCGACTTCGGTTGGCAGAATACTACTCTGTTTACACCGTAGGCACTCCAGCACTAGCTCGACGAGTGGACAGAATCCGTCCTGGATCCACAATCTAAGCTGCGGTACAACTGATTTCCTTGAGTACCAATCGACCTTCATGTAATGGCTGCCGAGGAACGAGTCAAGCAATTTGTTCATCGCATAAGCGAACGCTTTCTGTGCATTCTCACCACCCAGACCTACGCGCTCCAGCCCTTGTACAAGCGTAGTCATCCGCTGCCTGAACTCTGTGATGTCTTCTGGTGCGGCGCTAGGCTGAACATCATCGAGCCGTGTGTGTATGCGGAAGAGCCGACATCCAGCGTCGTATAAGACATAGCTTAATGTTTTCGAGAACCGGCTCGGCGCAATGCAATGTGCAAATAGTGCATGCATGTCCCTCCTGAACTTCCAGCTCGCATACTCGGCCGCATCGTCCTCGTCCCTCCGCGTGGGTCGGCTCGGTCGAATCGTCGTATTGGTGCTACTCTGCAGGAAAGGGAGGATATGCTCGTTGAACGGCTCGAGGTAGACGTTCTGCACCTGCTCCAGCAGCTTCTGAGTGTCGTCCAGCACATCCCAGCTGCGCCCAATCTTGACCTCCTCTCTCCATAACTCTTCGAGCCCAGGCCGGACGTTGTTCGCAAAGTGCAGCCTGCACTCGTTCGTGTACCACTCCACTAGCTCTTCCTCGCCGTTCCTCGAGCCTTCGTCGACTCTGCCGTCACCAGCGAGCAGATAGACCAGCGCATCTTCCACCTCGCGCGTGCGATGCAGTATCCGCGGCACCGCAGGCACGACCTTATCCAAGCTTAGAAATCTTGTTGCGCAGCTCCAGGCTATGGTGCGCTTGACGACTCGGTGCTGTGTGTTGTCGTGCAGCTCGGCCTGCCGTGGAATGTATGGGCTGCCAAAAGCAGTGCCTGGCGTTGTAAAGCCTAGATCTGGTGTCGCGACTGGTGTCGGCGTTGTGTGGGAGAGCGAGAGGACTGGGAAGACGGAGGAGAAGACGAGAGTTTGGTGGTCCATGGTGGATTGCGGTGGAGCTGCGGGCCCCCGCTTCGAGGGCGATGTAGGAGTCGTTGCTGTCAAGGCTCAAGGGGGTATCATGGGTTTCGTAGACTGGAACAAGTGTGTAATGAGAGATCGCGGGATGTCATTGGGTCATAGCGGGCATGCGGTAGATGTGCGTTGGTAGCTATTGCTGTATTTGATTGTTTGTTGGTCGTGGTTGCCGGTGAACTTGACGCGCCTATCGATACGCGAAAGCACGTGGGGTTCCCTTCCTGATTATCGTGACAAGAGGAGGGCGTATGTCTCTCTACTGAAATGGGTAAAAGGAACTTCACTAGTAGCAATCAATGCATATAAGACTCTGCCTATCGCTAAGTCACTCATCTGGATCTAAAACTACAGTCATTGCCCATGAACCATCGTAGAAACACCAAAACACCCAGAGGTCGACGCCTCTTCTTACGCCGTTACCACACCGATCCCTGTTTAATGTCCGAAAAAATGCAACATTATGACCTGTCTGTTCACTGTAGAACTTTTTATCGTCCTACGGCCTTAGCACGCCATGCCTTCTCCTAAAGGCCTCCACTCTTTCTTCGTAGAACAGGATCTCCCGTACCCGGAGTTTCGGTCCTCTGTGCTCCTCGTGCATGAAAGACTCATCGTCACTGTCTTGCTCGTGAGGGCCTTCGCTTGCTTCGCTCTCCGTCTCTTCTCCACCATGGACCATTCCTGCATCGTCGTCATCATCATCCTCGTCTTCCGTGGCTTCGCTCTCGTCGTCACTGATGATCACAGGATCATGGCCAACGTAGCCATGTGCTCCGACACCACCCTCGCCACTCATACTGTCGCTTCGTAAGTCGTAGTTCGTGGGCCGATTCTCTAAGATCTCAAAACATTTGTGTGTAAGACCCATGTAGCAGAGCTCGATTTCCGGACGCAGATGTACAATATCAAGGATCTGGTAGGCGAGTTCGCGTGGGTCGATGTTATTACCGTGTGCATGGTCGGCGATGAAGGGAATGTACAAAGAGCGGATATGCGGGATGTAGGGCAGGCGTTGGAGGAAGTGATGCTAGTCCTGGGTCAGTACGGTTTTTGATCCTCGTCATCGTCAGTGGGTACTTACCCAATCTTTGTAGTCGATCGACACCGCCAGCTCTCTCAGACTGCTCATCCGCCCGCTCGTGATGAATGTCAGAATCTCTCGGTTCATCATCCATCGCCTCCATCTCGAACTTGTCGTTGTGTGCCCATCAGGTCCCTTCTCGCTACTATCGATCATCAACTTCTTCAGACTCGCCTTGTGTCGTCGCATGGGACCCCGGTAGATCGCATCGACGGTTACCGTAGACGAGTATGAGCGACCTTCCTGCAAGAAGAGAACCTCGAGGCTGTTCGGCGCTAGCGTCTCCTTCAAGAATGAGATGAGAGATGGTGAGACAGTGTTGGTGTGTATGCGCTTCAAGTTAAGTTGATACTCAGATCGAAGGGTGTAGGACTGTTTGTACGCTTTCGATGAGGACGGAGATCCAGCGTAGCTCGCACGGGGAGTATATGTTCGACGAAGGACCTTCCACAGCTGCTCGTGATTGCTACAGTGTAGCAGAGTCAAAGTCGACAAAATCGACCAGTCAAACGCCCTCCGCAGGACACTAACGGACAGAGGTATGCGTTCGAGCTCCAAGACCTCCAACTTCAGCTTACCGTTCAACAGTTCCTCTTGCGGCTCGTCTTCTGGCACTGGTATGAACTCACGACTTCTTACGTTGGTCAACTCGGAAAGTTTCCTCGTCCTCACTGGCGTGGCTGTCGGAATTGCAGGTTCGGTGCTAGCTGGTAGATGCTCGTTGAACAAGCTGATACCCTCTGTGATCGTCGAGTCATCCATTGGGTTCCCAAAGTGGTCGACATCCGGCTCAACATCCCTGTCTTGCATCGAGAGCGACGCAATCGAAGGTAAAGGGTTCGAGACGGTTGGTTTCGACGGTGTCGTTTCTACGACCCTGTCCTGCGTTCCACTTGCACTACGCTTTCGAGGTGACTCCTCAGAGTGACGCATGTTATGGATCCGGCCAACAAGCACACCCAGCACGCCTCCAAGTCTCTTTTCGCCAATCGAGCTAGCTGCCGTCGTAGTAGCGTTGTAATCGACTTGCTGTAGGCCATCGCCGTCCCAGACTGTTACCCAGTCCCGCTGCTGCGCATGGGGAGCGATACCAACACGAAGTTCCCGTAGCTTCTTCTGGGATCTTGCAATCAGGATGCTCATCTCGTCCAGATACGGTAGCTCGTCGATGTCTAGTACACTTAAGCTCTTTAGCGCGGGTATGACTGAAAAGGTGGGATGTTCGACACGCTCTAGCGCTGACGTGCTGCTCACTTGGAAAGGTTGAGGAACGATGACCGGAGGAGGGATCGAGCCTACGCCGCTGGGATGTGTGGTGTTCGGAGGAGCGGGAAGATTGGCATTGTTGAGAATCATAGGCGGCGCAGGCGGAGGGACAGGTGCATCGATTGTATTGTCATGCCAGCGAATCCAAAGGCGCTCCAGACGGCAGGCCTCACCATCATTCCGGCAGCCGAGACTTGACAGCGCAAGCCACACGTCGCGCAGCACTCCAGTGGGCATGTCCCACACAAACGTCTCGAGATTGATCATACGCGCAATTGCAAGCGCCACCAGTGTACCCAGCATCTTTCCACTTTCCTTGGTGATGACGTACTCCTGCACCCATGCCTGCGGGCCGTTGCCGAGGGAGAACTTCTTGGTGAATTGACCGTAGTAGTTGCCGAATCGCCGACGCGGGATGGGGTAGGGCGTTGTGGCCTGCGTATCCGTGGGTGTGTGAGCGGCGTGCTCCCGGTATTGTTGGTTCTGGTGCGGGAAGCAATCGTCTCCCATAACGAGTGTTGCCAGTCCGTAGGTAAGCGCATCGACGCCGGAGCGCGGTTCCATGTGGGTGCTTTCGTCGGGCCAAACAATGTCGAAGCGCGAGTATATGCATGGTATCGTCAGACGGTGGAGGGCCGTGTGGCAGAGCGAGAGGGACGTGAGGTCGTTCGTATGCGGCAGCTGTAGAGGTCTATGGTCAGCATATGGCGTGACGTAGGCGCACGGCAGCAGTCGCGTGGACATGCACCAGACATACCTGGTGTATGATCTCTTTCAAGATGTCCACGGGCAGGTCCAGCAGTTGCAGCGGTTTCTTAACGGCCTTCTCTTTCCCCTTCGGCGCATGCTTCACGACCGCGGCTGCTGTGGATGCGCCGACAGCAATGGGCACGGCAAGGTGGCTCGGCCAGGCATCGTCAGCCGCCCTTTGTGTCGCGATCGTGTGCGCATCGTCCGGCGAGGAAGCGAGCGACTGGGCAACGTCCTCCTCGAAGGTCGACGGCGACGAGGTCCTGGGACTACCGGGAGTGGAAAGCGGAGAAGCCATGTCGCTGTCGTCGAGCTAGGAGCATGTCATGGGCGGCAGCGAGTGGAGCGCCCTCATCGGAGAACAGAAGCCAGGCAACGTTTACCTCAGCAGCAGCGAAGCTCGTGCAGTGTTGCAGGGAAGGTTGACGGCCTTCGTGTTGTTGGTCGTCGTCCGGCCAATGACCAATGATCGCCTGCGGCCAAGCGGCGTTGCGTGCATATCCACGAACGCCCTTTCCCACTGTCAGCTGAGACTTGACCAAGACAACTTCACTATCAGGTATTGACACAAGGGAGCATGGCTAGGAATACTTCACTTAACTACACGCAAGTATCTTGTAGCAGATAGATTCGTTTTCAAGGAACATCCCTTTACTGAGAGCCGCGCAACGCGTGTTAGCCGCGTCCCTGGAGGAGTTCGATGTAAGGCACCCCATGCCATTTCGAGCATCGCCCTGATGCAGATCCGGAGACCTCCCAAACGCCGACGGGGTATAACAAGCAAGACCACCATGACCACCCATATACGCCTCCCTTAACAATGTACAATGAAGATGCATTCAGAACGCTGCGACCTAGATTGCCCTTTTTACGCCCTTGAGAAATTGAGCGCCGTTTGACCACGCTCAGGGTCAGTCATGCGAATGATCTTTACGTCCGAGTCTTGCTGGACGTTGTTCATCGACTGTGGTGTGATGAAGATGAATTGCCTTCCAACCGAGCGTCGAGCTGCCGCGATGATCATGTTCATACTACGGTCTCGGTTGACGCTGTCCATGAAAACGTCGAATTCGTCAAGGCAGCGGATAGGGGAGCCCATGGCATCCCATAACGACAGCAGCAGACAGACAGTTGAAAACGATTTCTCACCGCCGGACAGCGTTTTCGTCTGCCTTCCATCGCCAGACTTCTCAGTACTGTCTGGCTGGACGTTGATGTCAAGTGCCTGATTCCTGTGGTCGATCTGGAGGGTACCACGGAACTTGCGTTCACTGAGCAGGTAGCCGAACGTGACACGAGCACGCACCGAGATCCCCGAGCGGAACTGCTTCCATCGCACTTGACGATGCTGTAGAGTCTTTATCAGATGGTTCTTGATGTTACCGATGCTCCGATACTCTTCCGTGGCCTCTTTGTGCGCCGCTTTTGCTGCGTTGGCTTGAATCAAGAGGTCGTGCTGCGAACCACCGAGTTGCTTCTCGGACTGCTCTCGTGCTTTTATAAGCTTTTGGCGTGTTTGAAGCAGGTCCTCGAAGGATTTGCCTGCTGGTACTTCGACGCGTTCCGAAGCGATTGGTGTGGCTTCGGCAATTAATTCGTCGACGCTTGCCTGCTTGTTGAACCGCTCTTCAACCCACAGCTTCTTGTTGTCTTCGACAGCTTGGATTGACTCCAGCGCCTTATTCTTGGCTTTGAGAGCATCTTCTCGTTTTCCCTGCATTGTTCTGACCCTTGCTTGGGCCTTGTTCAGTCTGAACTCGAGATCCTGGAGCTCTGTTTGCGCGGCTTTAAGTGCTCGCAAGTTGTCGGCATTCTCATCGCCCAATTCGACCTTCTTGGCGACCATATCCTCGTACACTGCTTCATTCCGTGCCTGCTCCTCTTTCGCAGTGGCCAGCTGCTCTTCGAGAACCTCGATGGCTGCTGCATCTGGCGTTGCGTCGCTCAATTCTCCTTCAAGCTTCTCCACTCGAGCTTGTGCTTTCTGAAGCGCGATCTTCATCTGTTTCCCAAGACGGGAATGGTTGGCTTCCTGGGCTTTGCAAGAGTTGACTTTGTCCAAGAGCTTCTTAGACTCTTGTTCCGCGGCACGGGTCGCTTCCTTTGCAAGTTCAAGCTGTTGCTCTTCCTGTCTTGACACTAGTCAGCGAGGTCAGAGAAGTGAAGGTCGGCTGACATACCGGATCTGGGCGTCCTTATCAACTTGCATACGCAGCTGCCCTCGGTATTCGTCGATCGGACTGTTGTTGAGACCGCCGCCTGATGTAAATTGGATGACTCGACCACGCCTCTTGTCGCTTTTAGAGGAAAAAGTGAAGCACATCTTCACGTTATTGTTCATCGGCCCTCGTGCATTCATGAACTTTGCGCCTTCGTCAGGATCTTCGATGAGCACTGTTTGCTCAAAGCCTTGGTTTATGATAAACTGATTCTTCACAAGATCGTTGTCAACCTATGAGCTGTTAGCTTGATTCCCGCGAGCTTGATAGCCAGGTTATGCGTACCTTAAGCGCCCTCATCCAAGTCAGCAGGGATGAATCAGGTTCGTGCCGGGAGGTATCAATGGGGCTCTTGCTGCCTATGAAGATGGGCGATTGCCTTTCGGAATTAGTCTCCTTGTCTGAATCTTCGACTTCTGTTAACTCACCATCCGGTTCTCCTCATCAGTTCCGCCAAGACAGTCTGATCGGATTTGTTCGTAACGACAAAGCCGTTCAAGCTTGAGCCGAATTGCTTTTCCAAAATGTAGCCCCAGTCTGCGTTGACCAACTTTACGTGACGTCCCAACGGACCCACTGGTAGTTCTTCTTGGTTCCGGAACCTTCTCTTGTTGTCCTGGATGGCTTTGAGCAAGTTTCGCAGCTTATCGGGGTGCTGGTATGCTGTGATCCACTCCCTATTGTTCCCACCGAGGCCGCGGATAGTCGCTCTGATACGGTCCTCGTCCTTTTGAGCACGTCCAACGGCCTGATCAGCCTGAGCCTTCTCTTTTAGCGTCTCCCTCAATTGTTTTTGGACCTCTGGCAGACTCTCGGCATGTGTTGCAGAGGCCTCCGCTTTCTGCGCATATTCGGCTTTAGCAATCTCCAACTCCTGCTGCTTCTCAGCGTATTTGCCATCATCAGCCTCAGCTTGTCGTTGCCTGTGCTGGGCTATCTCAGCTTCGTATTGGGCGACATGCTTCCTCTTCATAGTGATATCACTTCGGGCTTTCCTTTCGTCGGACTGCAGATTGAGCATCTGCTGTTTGACAGCTTCGAACGTTTCCTTGGCCTCCTGAGCTGCTTGCTGCTTTGGCTCCAACTGGGTTGTCGTTTCGGTCACATCTTCTTGCGCGCCCTCCACGGCTGCATCTGCACGGTCGAAAGCAACGGATGCTTCATTCGCTTCGGCTGTCCGCTTCGCAATGAGAGCGTCCAGGCGTGCAATCTCATCTTCAACTCCTTTCAATTCCCTCTCTTCTTCCTCAACCTTTGCCCACGCTGCTTGTCTTGCCAGCTCATGCTCTCTCCTGCGCGACTGTTCAAGGTTTGCTGCTTCTCTGGCCTTGTTGGCCAAAGTCTCCATCTCCTTACGACGGGAAGCAATAATTTCCTTGGTGATTTCCTCTCGACTATTCATTCCCTCCAATGATGTTTCGATCTGTTGGTAGTCTCGATGAAGGGTCTCGAGTTGTGTGCCTGCCAGGAAGAACTTGTATTTGTCCTTTGGGGTGGAGTGGTTGAGGAACTGCCTTGCCATGTCTTGGGTGAGCACGTTCATCGGGTTGTCGATCTGCATAGAAAACGCATCCAGGATGTCCTCGAGCTCTGACTTCTTTGTAGTTACGATTCTGTCATTCTCGTCCCTTAACTTGAAACCCGATGTCCCGTTGGTGCTGAAATGTCTCTCAACAGAGATTGATTTGCCATATTCACTTGGTTTGAACGCAAGCGGGCCCTGGTTCTTGATTCGCACGCGTACGCTAGCATGGGACTCTCCCTCTTTGATCAAGCTCTTCAGGTTTTGTGCGCGGTTGGTGGCAGTCGCCTTACCACCCAAACAAATCTGCAGAGCTGTAAGGACCGCGCTCTTTCCACTGCCGTTATGACCGATAATGAAATTAATGAGAGGTCCCAAGGTGATGACCAGGTTGACGTGACACATGAAGTTGACACATCTAATTTCCTCAATGATACCGCAGTCGGTCGGAACGTTTTGTCGGTTTCTGGTAGCCCCAAAGTCCTTTTGTACCTGCTGTGTCGCCCAGATCATCTGGTCGTTTTCGCGGGCAGCGTCTCGATCGTCTTCTTCGTTATCGTTCGATTCGTCGTCGCTCGCGGATCGTTCGTCCTCATCTGGTAGGGATTGCCGTGGTCGTTTATTCTGCAGTCGTAAGTTATCTCGCAGATGCGGCAGACCGGTGGTGAACGTACGCGACCATTGTATCCAACGCCGCCTACTGAGTCTATGCCGTTAGTGAGAGCGCGAGGCCGCTTTGCAGACATGACCGCGGCCATGTTGCAAGGCGCAAGTGCTGAGCGCTGACGTAGCGAAAGTGTTACAGGCGGAGGTGGAGTTGTGGAGGAGCGCGGGTGAGGGCAGACCAGACGCGTTGATTGCCGCCCCACTCAACTAAAAGTTACGCTAAGGGCAAGAGCAAACAGACCCTAGAACTGCACACTCCGTTGTGCCCTGCCATGATAGACCTGGCATGTCATACACTGGTCTTGAGCAATCTCAAGTGCCCATTATACCTGACCAGGAATATATCTTCAGTAAGGACATGTTCATGCTGGAAGCAAAGATACGTCATGCATATTCACTTTTGACGCGTCTGCACGTGATGTGTGCACGCGTCTAATCAGTTACACTTTATCATCGTCATGATGGATGTTCTCATTCCTTGTGCTCTAGCGATGCATAGCTGGCCTAAGATGTGGCTCTCATTTGGGCCTTCGGGTATAGAATCGAATAATGATAAAGTGAGCTCATTTGCTGCCTAAATAGAGAATATGCAAGGTGTTCTACAGAAAGCGGCCCGCTATGCAAGTTGGAACGAGATGGCAATGCGGTTCGATTTACATGACCACCTATTGCATGTTAGCCTGATGATATTGAGAGAGCTGAAGATGCAACTTACACAATCCTTATCCTGGGGCGCCTGTCCAATACCCATTTCGTCGAAGGTCTTCGGTCCTTTGCCTGGTGGTGAAGAAACTGCAGGCTTCGCTGCGGGTGCCGCAGCTGGTTTGCTGGCAGGCGCAGGCGCAGATGCAGGCGCAGCTTGTGGCGGCGGTCTCTGCTGCTGTGTGGGAGCCCTCTGCGGCTTAGGTGTGCCTTCTTGACCGTAAGGTCGGCCAGCTGAACCTGGTCTTGATGACGGACGTGAACCTTGTCCAGGTGTGGCAGTCCCTGGCCTGTCCGGACGCATGGAATTCGTCCTGCTTTCTTGACCAGGTTGCACTGTAGAAGGTCTCGTATGCTGTCGTGGCTCCAGGGGAGCAACGTAGCCAATATCTGGTAGTGTTGGCGCCTTCTTCATTCCTTGTCCGGGTTTCTGCAGCTTGTTTCGTGAGTCTGGCGCACTGTAACCAATGTCGGCAGGCTGGGCCGTCAGGGGGCGGTCGGTCTCTGGACGCTGTGCGCTTGGCCCTCCTGGCTGCCTATAGCCTGCAGGTCCTCCAGTAGGCAACCCACCACGACCACCGCCGGGAGGAGGGCGCATGCCGCGGCCTCCCGGGCCGATCTCGTTCACGCTACTATGAGGTCGTAGAGGAAGCGGGCTGGTTTGTGATTCTGGACCAAGAGGGGGTCGGCCACGCCCATAGCTATCTTTGGGAGGATAAATATCAGGATTGATGTTAAACGCGCCTGAGGATGTCGGCCGAGCGCTGGAAGCTCGAATCTCTGGTGTGAAACCGCCTGCCATGGGACGTGCTGATCCAACCCGCGGTGGGCCGTTGTCGACTGGGTAGGGTGCAACTGATGCAGAACGCCCATACGGCGCTGCGTTGGGTGAGGCGTTGATAACAGGTGGCTGATCTGAGACGGGGTATGGGGTTGTGGAATCGCCTCTGCTTCCGTAATCGGAAGGGCTGTTGTCGTTGATAGATGGCAAAGCAGACGCTGCAGGCTTTTGCAGCCTAGCTGGCCGTTTTCCACGCATCGAACCGTGCGTAGACTTGATCCTGTTGATTGCAACATCCTCGTGGTCCTTCTTTGACAGAGTCCTCGACAGGGACAGACTCTGGATCCGTGCAATTGCGTCTTTGTTGCCGTTCCGTTCCGCCTTCTCGTACCACTCCATCGCCTTTTGTAAATCGACAGGCACGTGCATGCCGATCTCGTTGAAGTAGCCCATGGCGAACTCGGCGGTGGCAAGCCCGGTGGCTGCGGCGCGTTGTGCGTAGACATACGCCAACTCTTCGTTCTTCGAGAACTCGCCCTCATGGCCACAGAGGAACCACTTGCTAATGGCCATGTCCGCTTCCGGTTCGCCTTGACGTGAGGCTAATGCGTTGTAGTGCAGCGATAAAGTAGGGTTAAACTCACAGCTCAAGCTGCACAGCTCGTAGGCGGATCCCATCTTCAACTGAGCCTTCGCAAACCCCAAGTATGCCGCCTTCTCGATGTTCTGTCTAGCTGCTTTCTCGTCATAAGGCAGGTACATATCAGGCACCTGGATCTGCGGCAGTTCTCGCGACTGCAGCATACCCAGAACGTATGCACCCTGGGGAGCATTCTCGTCTGCTGAAGATGCAGCGATCCGGATCAGTTGAATACCTTTAGCAAAGTCTTGTTGCTGCCCATGCTGCCCAAGCAAGGTCATCATGCCCAAACGGTAGTTCGACGCGGAGTCTCCCTGATCTGCACCAGTCTTGTAGTGTTGCAGAGCGCGGATGGGATCGTTCGATTGCTCAAATTGCATGCCCATTCGGTACTCAGCTCTTGCATAGCCCTTGCTAGCTGCCCGAGAATAACACCTAAAAGCCTCCTTCTTGTCCGCGCGCAGGCCAAACTTGCCGAACTCCAACCACATTCCTCGCATGAATGTAGCTTTTGGGTGGTGCTGGTCTGCGAGAAACTGCACTACATTCATTGCATCTGCGCGCAGCTGGTGCTCGATCTGTGGCGTTGATGGCCTGGCGCCTTGTGTCTCAGCGATCCGCAGCTCGTGTAGTTGCGCGGCATCTACGTAGGACAATGCATCTTGTGCCCATGCCAGCTGCATTTCAGGGTCGTTCGAGTTGAGTACAGGCAGACGCGCATTCTCGAGCGTTGCCTCTTTCTCATCGTCGGACTGCGGTACGTTCGGCGGGCGGTTCGGCAGCTTGGGAAACGGCGAGAAGTTGGGCGCATCTCCGGTTTGCGCGAACTGATTGTAGTCGTGTGAGGGCTGCTGGAAGTCATTGTGCGGCTGCACATTGGGAGGCCCTCGATAGGCAGAAGAGATGCTGGTGTGTCGCGCCGGCCATTGCTCTCCGTTCGCGGGCGCGCCTCCGTCCTGGAAGCCCGACTGTCGTAGCGGGAAGTTGCCCTGTGTCTGGTTGTAGTCTTGCCCTGGCGACGCCATTGTATTTGCGCTGCGGGGGCCGTTGGCCTCCAGTTCCATGTACTGTAAGTTTTCTTGCATGTTCTCAGGCACCTCGGGCATTATCCTATCCCGGGCGAGCTACGTCAGCAGGCGCAATTTCAAGGCGCAACTTGTAGGGGTCAGACGAACCGTTGAGGCGCTGGCGAAATGACTTCAGGCGAAGGAGCCGGCATATAATAGTCATCGAACCCACCAGGGACGAACGTCGCCCCTAGCTGAGGCTGGCCGGGCTGGTGGTGGTAGCTCATATCGCTGCTTTCGGTCGCCGAACTCAGGGTCTTATAAACGCAAGTGTCAGCCCGCGTCCAGGAAGAGAAGTCTTGGTTGCAGTCTCCTTTCAAGCTGACGACTCCCCTCCAAGGCGGTCATGGAGGTAGATGAGACCTTATGACGCGCGGAGCAGAAGATGATCGTACTCACCTAGCTCGGCGGGGTACCTGACCCTGGACTCGCAGTGACCACGCTTCTGGACCGCTTCGTGATGTGCCGTATCCCGTAAGGATATACGGGTCCGTTCGTCACAGGGCTGCGCGTGATTCAGACGTGGAGGTCGTGGTTATTTAGCTTAAGAGAAACAGATAGACGATACCCGTGGGAAGAGAGGCGGTGCAGTGTCACAGCCGGAGGGAGAGCCTCGAAACACTGGCGATGACCGTTGTCCACTGAAACAGAGGCTGAAATGATCGGAGGTCGCTAGGATGTCCAGTCTGGAGAAGAAGTGGGTGCTGTTGACGTCGATGCCCGATTAACCTTCTGGAACGGGCGCATGCGAATTCATATGCAAACGAGTGGAGTGGACGTGAAGGTGACCAACAACTTGAATTCGGCGCGTGCTTAGAGCTCACGTATGCTATAAATGTATGAGCTGCCCGTTGGCGCGCGTCGGTCACAAGTGCTGCTGCTGCGCCATCGAAGCTGTGGATCAAGTTCCGCTTCAAGCCACCGTATTCGGCTCGCTTTGAAACGGTCGCATGATGTTGACCTATCATGTATCGTTCGTACTCTTGGGCTAAGGCGTACTCGCTGCGTGGAGAAGGCCGTTGTAGCCTGCATGTCGTGGAGCCCAGCTTTGGCTTGCGCGTCTGTATTGGGCTTCAGGCTTCCAGATCAGGCATCGGCAGACTGCCCACCCAAGCTGACAAGATAGCACAGTGTTGAGCAGAGGGTTTTCTGTAGCACCAAAGTATATGGTGCTAATCCTGAAGCAAGGCTGCAGTTTAAATATACTCAGTCATCTGCAGCCCATGACGAGACCATGCGGGTATATGAGAAGCCAAAAGAAGAATAGTCAAGCACAAGTTGCAGACAAGGTTATCAACTCTTCCAGAGCGATATGGGGTATTTCTCATCATATTTCGTCTATGCAATGCACGCTCGTAAACCAGCAACAAACCCAAACCCAAACCCAACCATAAAGACCTTCAGCAGACAAGCCGACTGCGACCTGCAGCCCGCACCTAGTGAACCATCACGTCGGCATTGTGCTGCTGTACGCCTCCAGGCTGTTGCTGGGCTTGTTTGTCTCCGTTGGAGGCGTTAGGCTCGCCATCGTCCATCTCCATATCGTCATCACCACCCTCCTCTTCGTCCTCATCTTCGCCTTCTGAGTCTTCGATGTCAATGTCCTCACTACCATCAGAATCACCCTCCTCTTCTTCGGCGGCAGGGCCTGCAGTCCCCTCACCACCGGCCATTGCAGCATCCTCACCCTCTGTAGGGGCGCCCTCAGCCTCCTCCTCCTCTTCCTCCTCTTCTTCGATACCGTATTGGTCGCCGTCAGCGTTGAGATCAGCCTCGGGCTGCTCGGGCGGGAACTCGGGTGGAGCAGACTCCTCAGAGTCCCTATGACAGTCAGCCATGTAAACCAAGTAGAAATCGGGGTCTCGACAATCGATGTACGTTTAATAGACACCAGATTGTGCAAAGGCTACATACCACTTGATGGCGAAGCGTGTAACACGCGGCTTCTCTGCCAGAATCTGCCTTTGGACCTTCTCGATCACAGGCTTTGCCGGAGGCTCTAGCGCCAGTGCCTCGTCGACATACTCGTTGTTGACATAGTAACCGACACGCACGAATTCGCGGTCTTCGTAGCTACAGCTGAGCAGAATGACTGTGACGCCGATGATCTCGCTGTTGGGGATGCGCGATAGATCCGGAGGGTCGGCGCGGAAGAGGAACTTGTTCACGCCTACAGGCAGCGGGCCAACGAGGACGGAGTCGAGTTCTTGGTCGTATTCATTGCTGTGGCTTGTCAGTGGTTGCCTGACGAGATTGCGTTGTGGAGATGGCACTCACGAAGTAGCAGAGCCAACGTAGGTCAATTTCCACTCAAGATCTGGATCCAAAGTCAGCCTCGGAACACTCCAGAATAACACGCACGCTTACCCTTTTGCAATTGCTCGAGGCACTCGAAGGTGATCTCAAACTCGTACGGCGCGTCAAACTGGGCGGGGTTGTTCTTGACCTCGACACCGAGGAGCGAGACGACAGACATTTTGGCAGACGTGTGTGTGGATGTGCTGTAATCGCTGCTTTAAGGCTGGATGTATCGAAGTGTCGGTATTAACAGATGAGGTTGATAGTTTGTGGAGTTGAAGACCAACAAGCAAAGCAGCGAGTAGAACAGTGTTTACGTGGTAGAGCGGTGAAGTCTGTGCGGGTTGCGAGGTCAAATTTGGCCCGCTTTTCTGATGGCAATCGCGTTCGCGCGACGTGCACGCGTCTGCCCTGCGTTTTCACTGAGCCGCCTTGCAAGGCACTTGGCGCCGAGATCACGATCTCAACTCGACCACGTTTATCATTCTAGGACGACGCTTAACAACACGAGGTATTCATCGAGCGCAATGATGCCAGTTCTTCTTGAAGGGCTTATCGCCATGAGTCTGGGTTTGGGCTGATCAGGCTGGTTCGAAGCGTAATCCTAGATCATTCAAGGGCCATCTTCAGGCCGCAAGATGATTGCCTAATAGTTTTCCTAATCGGCGAAGTTGAGATGAGCTCATGATCCCTCATTCGAAGATAGATGGCTCCAACAGACCGCTTCCCAGAGTGTTCTGTAATTCGAGAGCTTGGCCAACTGCTCAGTGTTGACGATCGAACGTCAACGTTTACACAGTAGATACCATCAAAGCATCCACAAATTCCCATCTCGGAAACATCGCTTGCACGCTAATTGAACATGGCCTTGACTGCCGAGAATACAAAGGTTGTGTAAAGCATATAGTGACGGCAGCCTACAGGTCCTCCGCCGCCAATTACTACCCCTCAAAGATGCTTGGTTCTAAGAAGGTTGCGGGTTTAAAGCTCTTGACGCCTCTTTCTTAGCCTGGGCGGCGAGGTCGAGGAGTAAGCGCGACTTTCCAGGTCTGACATCCTATCATACAGCCAGCAGGAAAATCGGTACACAGAACAGCTCTCGATCCAAGCGGCCAAGAGACCAAAAGAGCCGTCCTGACCATCGTTGTAATCGCGGGTCAAGAGGAGCTTCGTGCTACCGCTTTGGATTAGGCTTCCATCTCCAAGGAGCACCGTTGTTGAGAGCGGGGTCGTTCATCTTGATCTCTCTTCCACCGTTAACCGTTGGAGCGAGCAGACGATTTACCCGCACTGTTGGCAAACCTGTCAAAATCAAAGGATAATCAACAGATGAGTGTGGAGTGGACATCTAGCTCGGTGCAAACGATCCTCGCAGCTGCAACCATCGCTGAAGACATTATAGATAATAAATCCAACGTCTCAAAGTAAGCTCGATCTCAATATGTATACAAAGTGTGGATAGCTTACCAGCGTACAGGGCTCTGTTCACGCGCCGAAGCCTACGTCCGCAAGGGCAGCCGTGGCTTGTCAATCCACCTCACCTGCATGCACCAGACTTCATCGAGGTACAGAAACAGTGATGGCTGACTCGTCAAGCTCTACGCGGTCGGGGCTCACCGGCCAGGTCCTAACGTCTTCATCGAGCACAACGGATGCTGTGGATGAGAGGAAAACACAGAATGCGCAGCCTCGCGTCCGCCGTCGTAATCGCATCATCAACTCGTGCCTGGAATGCCGACGACGGAAGCTCAGGTGCAACAAGGGACAGCCGTGTGCCAACTGCGTCAAGTCTTCTCGCCAGTGTCACTTCATCTCTCCAAGTTTCGATGCTGCAGCGCAAGCTAGACTAGATGAAGTCAAAGAGAAAATGGGAATCCTCGAAAGAAGCCTTGAAGAGGAAGTAGCACAAAGGAACCGAACACAGGCAAGCTCATTGTCACCTCAGAAATCAGACGCCGTCTCGATGGAAGAAGAGCCCTCTAGCGAAGAAGAAGAGCAAGAAGACGTCAAAGACCTGAAGTCATCAGCATATGCCACTTTTGACTCTGCATACTACGAGGACGAAGAAGGTGATGATGACATTGTCGATCTCGGCATAGCGCTGGGAAAAGTCAGGATCACCGAGAGAATCGGTGGTATGGTTCGACCTCGATTTACCGATGAAGTGAGTTGTTTTATGCTTCCGCTGTGGTTTGGCTGACTTAATTCTCTTCAGCTCGGTCAAGCACTGGAAGAGCTACCTAAAAGAGAATCTGGAGACCAAAGCTCGGTCAGCGCCGTAGATTGGATGATGCCATCGAACGACTACGTCGCACCTTCTTCGAGTTTTTTGTTCACCCCCGGTGCTGAGAGAACAACACTTATGAACTACCTTCCCGCGAAAGTGTTAGTGGACAGATTGATGGCACACTACTGGCAAGCTGTACATGTAGTCGCAAGAACAGTCCATCGTCCATCTTTCGAACGTCACTACGATAAGTTCTGGCAAAGTGTGGCATCAGGCATTGAGCCCCGCAACTCGTTTCAGGCTGTCGTGTTTGCAGCTCTGCTGAGCGCAGTCATCTCGATGTCCAGTGATAGAGTATTGACGGAGTTTGGCGTTGACAAGCAAGGCTTGGTGGACAACTTCAGAGAAGCCGCAGAGGCCGCACTCTCAAGAGCCAACCTCCTACGTACTACGAAGCTTGAGACACTCCAGGCATTCGTCATGTATCTGGTCAGTCCTCCTTCCCGGACATGTCTTGCTCCATGATTATGCTACAGGGTCCCAAGACTGTAGCGAACTGAATGCACAGATCTTGCTGACAACAGACTTCAGATCCCTCTGTGTCGAGCCGAAGTGTCTCGAGCTCACTCTGCACTAACAGGCACCTGCATTCGCCTAGCTGAATGTATGGGTCTGCACAAGGATCCCTCAGCCTACGGTGCGCCACCTATCGAATGCCAAGTGCGACGCCTCGTATGGCATCAGATATGCTTTCTCGATCTCCGCACCTGCGAAGCAACTGGACCACGACCACAGATCCGCTCGGACGATTTCGATACTCGTCTACCTCTCAACATTGATGACATTGATCTCGATCGTGCAGAGCACGGCGACAGAAGTATTGATGTCGAAAACGACCGCATATACTTTACTGACATAACGATATCGCGCATGCGTTTCGAATGCTACGATATGCACCGCTTTCTCTGGGTAGAGCGCCCTAAGCTCGGAAAGAAGAGGAAAGAAGGAGAGAGGAAAGTCACTATCAGTTCCCTCCTTGCACGCATCCAGTCGTTCAGAGCTAGGATGGAGAAGACCTATCTGCCCATGTTGAGTCGAACGGCTCCTCTCCATGCACTCGCCTCGCAGATCTATGGCATACTGTCGAACAGACTGTATATCCACATCCTCCAGAACTATTTGAGTTCAGACAGGCACAAGATGCCTGAGCGTCTACGGCAGGTTGTGATCAGCGCAGCCATCATGATTCTGGAGCACAGTCAGAACATTGAACAACAACCAGCCCTTACAAGCTGGTCATGGTACGTTGGAGCCCTCCACCAATACCATACTTCGTTGCTTCTTTTGAGCGAGCTATACGCACAACCTTGCCCACCGGCCCTGGAGCAACGAACATGGCGTGTTCTGGATTTCGTGTTCGACACGGGCCCAGGTATGACGAATCCAGAGAAGACAAGAGCAGTTTTGGAGGAACTGAGAAACAAGGTGCAAGTGTACGCCAGCGTCAAAAGGTGGAGGGCACCGAAAGGTATGCCACAAGCTGGTCCCAGGACGCAAAGCTTCGGCTACCAGCTGAGACAGCGAGAAGCCGAAGAAAGAGCGCGCAACGCCAGTCTACATACAGGAAGCAGTGACCAGGAATTCTCCAATAACAGAAGCCCTACAAGTGGGCTACCAGTACAGGACTCAGGAGGCAGTCAGGACTTGTCGCCGCCACTGCAGCAAACATTCCGGCCACCAAGGTTACCATTATCGCAGAGGCAGGGCTCCGGTTCAGGCGTCATCGACTATCCAGGAGCCATGCCCAACACTGACTGGGGCACCTTTGACGTTCAACTACCAGCGTCAACTCCAAGTTATCAGCAGCCTACAGCAAGCCTTAACGTGTATCTAACCCCCAATTACCCACCAGCCACACCTTCTGTCAATCTGATGTCTCCACCACGTGCGATGTCACAAGGCAGCGATCCTGTAGCCAGCTCGACATATGCTGCGCCAGCCGGTACAGCAGGCAGTAGTCCGATGGACGCCCTTAACGATCTTGACTGGGTGAGTTCCCCTCTTGAACAACATGATCGAGTGCAAGCTCCAGAACTGATAGCGCACCAGAACGAAATCGATCAACTCTTTGGCAGCGCCGAGATGGAGGCTGGTAATATGATGATACCTCCGTTCACATTCCCGCAGTTCTCAGCGACCGATTTGCAATGGCCACCAGAAGGCCTCCAATGAGACGAGACGAACACTATAAATTGTGTGTTCTGATCTCTCAGAGTACGATAGTAACTACTTCTCCAGGATACCTTGCTCTTTCCCTTTCTTTCTCACCTGCCGCCTGGGCAAGATGTGCGTTTCAATCATCAATTCGCTCAACAGTTACCCTGCAGACGGAAAGCAACATTGGCACACGTATGACATCTGGCATTATACATGCGCCGACGTCTAACAAGTAGCACGAGCGTAACGCACTGCCACCACTCACATCCCACCTGCTAAAACAGCGAACGCAATCTCGGCGCGGCCAATCTCCGGATCTTAGAGCGTCAAATATCCATTCGATCTGGATGCTGCATTGCTATTCCAGGAAATGCAATTTGCAGAATCAGGATTGCGGCAGGCCTTCGGAGCACGCGAGTTGGCGGCTTGCGTGGACTGGTGGAAAGGATCGAGCACGAACCCTCAACACCAAGCCGCCGGCTGTGAGGTTCCCCGTGCTTGCCAGTGGTCGTGCCGTGCTGTAGAACACTCGTAGACCAGTATCATTACGAATTGACGGATACTTGAAGAACGCAAGGAGCTAGGAGAGTCTGTTTGACAACGTAGAAACAAACATCGCCTTGAAGCTCATGTCAAACATGGCATTCGCATCCACGCAAGATCCCCATCATCCCGCCCTCTACTGCCAAAACAGGCCCACAACGCAAGCCACAACGTGCCACCCAGCCTCTTCCCCACTCGATCTCGATCGCTACTTACATCAGCAGCACCGATACAATATCATACCGTACCAAATCCAAATCAAGGCGCATAAGTGCGTACCGTAGCTCCAGGCACCCCAGCACTGTCCGGCCAACCAGCGCTCTTACCAAAGTATGGCCCGACGCCAAACTCGCACGTCGAAACGCGTCCGGGCGCGTCGCCATGGAGAGGGGTTTCATTGGGTCGTCATCGACTGCTCATAAGTTTACCCCTCGAACGTGCAGTATCCACTTGATGGCCGTGAACGGCTGGAGCTTGCGCCAGTGACCTCGAAATATAGACTGGCCGTGGTTGGTTTCTTTGTTCGATGTTGGAAGTGACAGGGCGAATCTTGCAGGCGAGGCTGCAGAAAAAGAAAGTGGATGCAGGTGCTACAAGGGTGGGACTTCCGGTGTGCACTGTGCATGCAGCTCCGCACCGTGACATAAAACCACCGGCTTTGCAGTTCGAGATGTCGAAATTTTGCGCAATTTTGCAAGGCTGCCCACTTCGCACATGCGAACGTACGTGATAGTTTCTATATTGGCCCTTTGCAATTAATGGCTCGCAACCGTTCCTGTGCAAGGAATCGCCGAATATGTGTTGGCGATCCTGGCTGTGGCGTAGTAACGATTCGCTGTCGTGTTCGTAATGCGGAGATGTCTTCAGGTTGGAATCTAGCGAAGGCTCGCAGCTGCACCTCAGAGTCAAAGCGAACCATACGTCAATAATCTCTAAGTATTAGGATCGTGGGTGTGGTGGGTATGTTTATTATTGGATATATCTAGATGCACACAAGTTCACACTGTATGTCGTGCAGTCCTCCACCAATCGTCTGTCGTGCTTATAGAACAAAGGAAACGGCTTCCAGGATCAGTCTTGCTGCCTGGCGGGTTGCGGGTAGTTGTGGTACAGAGCGCTTGATGTGTCACCCATGCCAAAAGGGTACAGCTTCAGATGTGAAGCCTGAGGTTACAAATCATCGAACAATCTGGGATCCAAATGTTTGTGTGAAAAGTTGAGCAACGCAAAGCTTCGCCGAAATGTAAGCAAAACAGCCCGGGGATGTCGCCCATAAACGCCATGCTAAACAATGGATGTCGAAAACAAGAAGCACAAGAAAGTGGTTTGCCGATTTGGCGTGTGGACCAACAACATCGTCTGGAAGTATCCAGGGTCGTTACAGGGTCGTTGTTCGCTCCTCCAAGCTCGAGGGTGTCGTTATACAGGTGTAAAGATCTTTTGCTCATTCAGGAGACCAATTCTCCTCCCAGGTCCATGCCCAGACCTTCGACCTTGTTGATGAGTCGCGGGCCTTCGCCTGTAGGAGGTACAAGGTTGTCGAAGTTGATTCGGCGCCTAGCTTCACGTACTGCGGCAGGTGTCTTGCCTGTGACTGGTGTGCGGTTCCACGAAGAGCCGAATTGTGCTTGTGCCGGGCTTGGTGTCATGTTCAGGAACTCAGCGAAATTGAGGTTGTTTGGTGTTGTAGCAATGTAGCCAGCATATCCTTGACCGCTGCCTCCAGGCGTCGACATCATAGACGATGGAAGAGGTGTGGTCTTAGAAGGCGGGGTGGATGGAGCTTGCATAACATGCTTTACAGAACCTGCTCGTACTGGTGTCGGTGATGTGGCCAGGTACATCAGCAGATTGGCATCATCGTCGCCATGCTTCTCCTCGCGAGCAGCGCCAGCGGCGGTGAACCCCCTCTGTCGAAGACGGGCCGAACGTGCAATCTCTGGTGGCGGTGTACGCGGAGCTCGAGGTCGAATCGGTGACGTTGCGAAGTGTGACTTATTGATCTGGAAGGATGTGATAGGGAGGTCTTCGTCATCTTCTTCGGACAGAAGAGGGGATCGAGGTTCGTCAGGGATGGTTGATGTCTCGGAAACGAAGGAGAGGCTGGGCACATGTGTCCGACCGAAGCGAGCATGTCTGCGATGGTACACCGGCGAGGACTCCGGCAGCTGGAAGTTGTTCTTCCACGACGACGAAGCCGTTGTGCTTGATCTCATGGCCTTGTTGCGGGTGTGGTTGCTCGACGCTGGGTATCTTGTGACAGGCTTGTCGTAACGAGGGCGCTTGTTGTGTATGCTGCCACTGCTGACCGAGCGAGTGCCTGATCGTCGAACATCGTCTGAGAAGATGGGGGCGGCGAGCGGAGAGGAGTCGAGTACACCTGGCTTGTAAAATCGCTCGGAAACGCTCGAGGCATCGGACATGGCATCGTTGCTGGAGCCAGGGCGCTTACGCTTGAGCTCCACATCGATGACGGGCTCGATGGCGTCCAGGCTGAGGCTCTCCCAGCCATTCTTGATCTTGACGTTAGCCAGAGCAAGTCTGTTCTGCAGCGTCCTGGTCATCTACAGTACGCAATGTTAACAAATTAGCCGAGGAAGGAAGACATCGGGTGAGCAACCTTTGAGACCTGAGCTCGCCGCAGGACCTTGTTTGCAACCTCGTTATGTTCGGCCATGGTGGAGACGATTGTACAGAGGCAGAACGGTGGGGTGAGCTGTCGAGTCGCTGGGCAATTGTGTCAAACGAAAACAGGCATTGAGATCTCGAGCTGAATGGATCGCCGGCGAAGGAGGAATGCAGTGGAGAAGTAGTTTAGCGTCGAAGGCCGAGCACAAACCAGAAACAAGGCTGGTGAATGTCAGACACACATCATCTCATGGATCTAGTGCCTCGAGGTCTTTGTGAAGCGAGCAGCCAGCCCACTTCACCTTGGGCTAGGATCGTGAGGAGCATCAGTCTAGCGGTGTCAGGGATGTGGCTGAGTCAGCGTATCATAGTATTGTATTTTGGGTCTCGATAGAGTGTAGCTCCCGCGGCTTCTGCGCCGCTGCCGGAATTGTGGGACATTATTGCCGTGCATCCTCACGATCCTTCACAAAGGTTGGGACGCGGCGCTGCGCAACTGGATTCCACAATCGAACATTTGGACATGAGACCATCTGCGGACATGTTGAAGTGGCCTATGTTCTTGGGCGAGAGCCCCCAAGAGTGGTTGTCAAAGCCTCGTTTGGCCGCCCGTCGTAACTGTACAGCGTCCGAGCTTCAACGCGCAGAATGACCTGCGTCTGCGTGGAACATGACCTGCATTTGCACTTTCAAAAGGCAGCTGTCACTTCAGATTCAACCAAATGCGCACAGTTGTGCTCAGGGCGTAATGTTCAGTGTTCAGTGTTCAGTGCTCAGTGCTCAACAACGGACACGGACTGCGTTGTCTGGCATGTGCAGAGTGCATCTTCATTAGCGCGGGCCGGCTGCTGTAGCCTCAACGTCATTTCGAGGAGAGCCGCTCGCTGCATTGCCCCGAAGCTCTGCAAGAGGAGCAACGCATCTTGTCTTATTTGACAATTAATTGTCGCGCACTGTCGTCCCTCAACTGAGCACAGCTCAGTACGTGCCTGCCTCCGAGTGACCTTGTTCTAACCCTTGATTGCGGTCCTTCTGCCTTGATCTGCAGCTTCGGCTTATCGACGATTGCGCCTGCTCTCTCTACCTCAACATCGAACGATATAGCAGAGAGCACAGCAGCGCCCAAGTTTCGCTCTTTACACCAGCAACTTCTAGTGACACTCGTTTGTTTGCATATATTCACCCTGGTATCTTGACCGTTGCCGTGCCCCGAAGCTCGATCGCTCGCACGCCCACCCACCGCGTGCATTACGCGTCCACACAGCAAGCCTGCTCAACCTCTCCAGCTTTTCAGCGTCTGCCCTCCGGCTGCCACTCTTTACGCCTATGAGTCCGTAATATTGTCCAGCGTACCAGAGCCACAGTAGCATAGCGGCTATGCCTTCCTTTCTTCACAACCTGCGCCGAAAGAGCAGCAAGCAGCAAAGTATCAGCGATAAGAATGGCGAGATATCTCCTAAGCATGGCATGGGTCGTCGCCCTTCCTCCTCGACCATGAACTCGTCACCAGTCGGTTCAACCACACCTTCCACTACTCCTGCCACATCGACGACCGAAGGAGATGCGCCTCCCGTGCCGGCCCGACCTCAGCGACCCAGCGTTGACCCTGTGAAGCGCTACAGCATGAATGTGAGATGATAGGCTTCTCCCCTGCTGTGCAAGGCTAATCAGATCCAGGGCTTGTCCACAACACCTACCAACGGCTCTGGCTCGCATAACTCGTTCAATCGATCGTCATTACTCGCGCCGCGCGTTATTTCTGTATCGGACAACTCTTGGGTATGTTTCAGGCCACTCAAAGCCTTGGGAGGGTACTGACTGTGTGCAGGTCCATCAGCAGATTCTCTTAGTGTTTGGACAAGTTGGCGAACCATCTCATAAACCACTGGACGGCACTCTCACGGTCAATCATCACCAGGGCCGATTCCCACCAACATGCTGGCCAGTAAGGGACTCGTATTTCAAGGCATTGGTACACTTGGAGCCAGGCTGGAATAGAGTTCGTTTGGAATTTGCCTCGCCCAAGGTCTCATCCGGCAACCAGTCCATTTCCCCACATGCTACGTTCATAAACATAAACTACCTTCCCCTGACACACTCACCACCTCTTCAACTGGCGATCATTCTAGGAAGCGACTCGCTTGGCACATACGACACACCGCCCTCACGCATGCAGACCGAGGGAAATGGACTGGATCTCGCAGTGAAGAAGTTTCGTATGGCAGCGTACTTGTGGCAGGCGTTCACAGGGGAGCAGATGAAGCGCCATGGCTTTGGGCGCCGCTGCTTCCGCCTTGAAGATACGTGGGAGCCTGGCACCATAAGCTACCAGGATTGGGCATCGGGCAACTTCCGGACGCAGGCTAAGGTGCACATCATACGCTCGAAGAAAACAGTCGCTGAGATAAGAGACCTTGATCGAGCGCAACAGTATGGTCCTGGAACGAAGAAAGGCGAGCTGTTCGGTATTGCTGCAGATGCTGTCAAAGAGTATTTTCACATCACACCCGGCCAGAAGCTCTATGTTTCTTGCATGTTCTTAGACTCAACATGGGATGCAAAGGAGCAGGTCATCCGCGGACACGCAGCGCTTGGCGGAGGTGTACCAGACTTGCAGCTAGGCATCTTTGGATCGCAAGCACTTCACAGCTACCCATCCAGTATCGAGGAAGTCACTCAAGCATTCGAAGATTGCACACGAACAGACACTCAGTTTGTAGCAAATGATTGCAACGAGTCTGGCAGCAACTGGGAGGCAGCCAATATCGGAATTGGCGCCCACCTACACGAGACCGGACATCTGTTTGGCTGTCCGCATCAAGAGTCTGGCATTATGTTACGCGACTATGTCACACTGAATCGCACATTCATCTGCCGCGAGCCTTACTCCACTCGCACAAAATCGCCCGGCCAGCGACTGGTCCTACCGGAAGATGAGTGCAAATGGCACAGACTGGATGTACTACGCTTTAGGTTCCACCCGTGCTTCCGGATACCGATCGATAGAGCCGACGTTAACAACGACGGAAGCGTACAAGTCTGGACTGTTGACCCCGGTCAGGGCGGAGTGATTGCAACCTCAAAGTCTGGAATTGCTTGGATTGAGCTCTACCCAGAAGGAGACGACGTATGCCATTACTGGCGAGAATGGCCGGAGATCGAGCTCCAATACCCTCGACAAGTCTCACTGGACGAGAACGAGTTGCGCTCCGTGTTACCAAAAGAGAAGCAGAAGTTGAAATTGAAGGTTGAAGTCTACTCTGCGGGAGGAGGCAAACATGTGATCGAGGACTTCAGTCAGCTAGCAAACCAAAAGATCGCACGTGTCAAGATCCCGGACGGCCGTTGGGGTTACCGCGGCAGCAAGCTGGGACACTCTCAGATGGAAGGTTCGCAACCAGTGGAAATCATCCTTGACAGTGCGCATATCCAGACCAAGCTCTTGCTTGGCATCAAAGTCTGGTCTGGACTATGCGTCGATGGATTGGAGTTCTACTACGAAGACTCCACGAGTCAGCTCTTCGGCAAGCGAGGCGGACACTCGACCGACTTTCCACTGGATACACGAAAAGGAGAGCTGCTTCTTGGTTTTGCGTTGCGAGCAGGACTTTGGATCGACGGCATCCAAATTCTGACAAGCCTGGGTAGAACGAGCGAGTGGTTTGGTAACGCCACTGGTGGTAGCGGGTAAGTAACACACATACATGGTCTTTGAGCACTCAACTGACACCCCCAGACACACCCTTATTCCTCCTCGTGGCTACACGGTTGGCGGAATTTCCGGATCTTCCGCCGCATGGCTCGACGGCTTCTCCTTGATCATCACACGTTAATCGTAGCGAATACGCAATCATATACCCACAGCATTAGGAGGATTGTACAAGCTACATCTTATCACAGCATTTCACCTTTGGACTGGTCTTGATTAACAGGCAACCAAGACGTTGTACATCTAGATGCCTACCAATTCAGCGTACAGTTACAGAGACACCTAGCATCAGGGTTATGCGATCATCTTTCACATCTAGAATTACGGGACAGGCGCATATGGATGGTGTCACACATGAACGAGGGCTAATACACTATGATCTCGACAGTCGAGATGTTCGTTTCTCTGTAGAAGTAACAATATAAGAGCGGCATGCAAATGCACGGCATTCATGAAGCGCGTCAAAGACACTAATGCCGAAGTCGGTCGCTCTACGTGCTATTCTTGAATTTGTTTTGATCGAGCTTCCCCAGCTGACCTATATTGTATCATCATCGCTCCATGCTACATGCAGATAGCAGATAACCTTGCTATTGATAGGTCTACTACGCTTGGATACAAGCAAAACCGCCTTTGTCCACCAAAACCTACTTCCTCTCCACATCCTTTGCCGCTTACGGCTTGGGAATGTGAATAGTCTTACTAACCATCAGACACCCGTGGAGAATGAACATAGCCACGACAGGGTGGAACTCGAACACAGTGCCCTCCGCCCACACACCTAGCGGTATCTGCGCATGCGTCCAGCCCTTGTACACCCAGAACGCCATGATCTGCACAATACCCAGACTCATGGGAATCGGCGTGCCCTCGAAGTACTTGCTCTTGCCGCTCGCATCCTTAGGCACCATTGCAACCGTAACATTGAACCTCGCCAGACGCGTCAGACCGCACAGCACAAAAAATGTCAGCAGCAGGTGGTCGAGCGGCGTGCGAATGCCAAGCGCAAAGGCGGCGGCTGCAGGAGATACGCCGAAGGAGACGAGGTCCGCCAGAGAGTCGAGTTCCTGCCCCATGAGCGAGGCCTTCTTGCGCCAGCGCGCCACTTTGCCGTCCATGAAGTCGAAGAAGAGGCCCAGTGGGATGAAGCCCAGCGCCCAGTAGATGTTGGTGTTCTCGTAGGGGTTTGCTTGGATGCAGTAGCGGAGCGAGGAGAATATGGACATTACGCCGCAGAAGCCTAGATAGTGTTAGTTCTGCGTGTTTGTGCGGTGCTTGAGCCCGCGCGTTGCGGAGGGCGGTGCGCAGAAGTCGGTGTAGGATTAGGCATACCATTGAGCTCAGTGATGAAGTCTGCAAGGTGCAGCGCGCGCACCAGGGAGAAGTGTCCCGGGTTCTCCTCAGCCAGGAGACGAGCCTGCTTGTCCTGCACTGTTTCTCGTCAGCGCTCAATGCCTCCATAAGTTGCAGTAAACATGCCTTTGTCTGTAGGCACAGGTGCCTCGTCCTTGGGGTTGTTCGGTCCATTTCTGCGAGTCGCCATGTCGAAGTCTGCACCTTCTGATCAAAGGTAGAGAGGTATGAGGGGTGTAGGAAGAGTGTTTGTGTGGGTTGCAGGAAAAGAAGTAAGCTTTTAGGGTTTGGGCGGCCTACGAGGACGTGACGGACCTAGTGACGTGCGGCCTCGATCTTGTTTGGCGAGAAGTCTCCAAACGTCATGGGGCAGTTCCAGCCACACTTCACCGCCACGTGATTCGCCAAGATCCGCTGGTACACAGAAACACGATACAGCCTGTTTGCTGCGTAACTGCTTGGACCTGACTTACGTTTGCTGATTCAGACACATGCAGGAAACAGGTAGTCTAGTCTCAAGCAGACTATACTGTCAAGTTGAAGAAGGTTGTATGGGTATGGCTCTGCATGAATAGTATTCAACGCTCTACTGTCTCTGCTACTCACACTTATCTTAATGAAATAACCACGTTGTAGCCCGACGCCCTACGTGCGTTTGTTAAGACGTGGTTTTGTTGTTTTTGAAGTTTCAATTGAACGTGAAATGACTATCATCCGTACACAATGCTCTAAAGCCTTTTCCAACATGGCGCCATGTTCCACATGTACAAGAAATCCCATTGAGCTCCCAAACGCCGTCGAATGTTCGTGGTATCGATTGGTATCCATGATGTCCAGGGTCATACCGCGACAAGGAAAATCCGCCCGTCCTGGTGTCTTCGTAGTAAAGGTAAACCGTTCCGGAAGGCGCTTAGTATCCACCTCGCCCGCGTCCACGGGGTGTGAATCCACCACGACCACCTCCACGAGAGAAGCCACCGCTGCCACCACGACCGCCACCGAAAGATCCACCGCGACCGCCGAAAGATCCACCACGTCCGGGAGGGCCACCACGCCCCCTTGGCGCACCACGGCCACGGCCACCACGAGCTCCACCACGTCCACCAGCAGGCTTCTTGACCTTGGGCGCACCAGGAGCCGGCTTAGGCTTAGGCAGGAACCTGTCGAGAGGCAAGAGCTTGTCACCGCCAATATAGAACTTGTCGCCGGCCTTGAACGACTTGGCCTGGATGCCTTCCTGAGGCTTGATGGTGAAGTAAACCTGGTTCAGGGGACCGCAGATCTCGTCGACCTTGCCAATGGGGGTCTTGTTCTCGAGATAGACCGGCGCGTTGAAGTAGGGGATCTTGGTGTTAATTGACTCGCAGAACATCTCGTTCTCGACTTCGTGGACGAACTTGCCCATCTCTGTTACTTTGTCAGTACTGCGCAAACACGCCCAGAGTATTGCGCATACCGAAAACCTGGTCTGGAGGACCGAAAGAGGCAGCACCGCCAAATCCACCGCGTCCTGGAAAAAAGTTAGCTTCGAGCACTGAGAGCTGCAGCGCAAGAACACCAACCTCCACGAGAACCACCACCGAATCCACCTCTGCTGCCACCGCCAAAACCGCCACGGCCTCCTCGAGGTGTTCCACGGAATCCAGACATGTCGTTTGTTGTGGGGTTTGCTATCGATTTGCGGAGTTCGAGCTGGTCGGCGGCTTCAAAGTTCGCGAAAAAGATCTGAGAGCTCGCGAGAACTTTTTGCGCTAACGCACAACCATCTTAGCGCGCCAAGACTGTATACCGCCCCTACGCAGCACTCAAGAAACATCACAAGGTCTGTATAATTAAACATGTATCTTAGAAATCATCTTTTATACACTGATAGTCCAAGACAATAAGGTACGTATGCAGAAGGAATCCTACGCCAGGGCGTCACATTATTCCGTTCACGGTAGACTCAACGCTAGTTGGATCTGGCAGCATATCGTATTAGCAGAAGTAGAACGAGAATCGCGAAAGAATATGTCCTGTGCAAATCCCTGTATTTAACGCTTCGTATGGTGCATCACAGTTGCACCGTATGCGCTGAGAAGGTATCTGCCAGATCGCTACACGGATCGAAGGGAACTGCGTATACGCATCGCCAACCCTTAAAGAGTACAATCCTGCGCGGTCGGTCGCGGCTCGCCACGCTCACCACTGCTCTTACTGTCACTGCCCTGCGTCTTCTCCCTAATTATACCGAGACTCATACGTCCCTTCCGCTCGTTCTTACTGAGCTCATCCCTACTCAACGCTTGTGGTAGTGTTTTGCTATCGCAGTTCTGTGAATGTGTGAATGTTCGACTGTTCTTTTAGCAACGCCTTTGTCTCGTTGCTGTCGATTGCTACATGGCATCCTACGCCGGCTCATGCAAATCTATTGTTCCATCTAAACCTCGTTCTCGATTCTTCGCCCGTCCCTCAACTTCACGAGCTTCTCAATCGCCTCATTGAGAGGAGCGCGCCGTCCTGCGACCAGAAGCCCATAGAGTCAAGGGGCCGCTACAAAGTACGATGAATGACCTGTCCTCAGCCGGGGTGTACTCCTTGCGCTTCTTGAGATCCTGACGCAGACCACGACGGTTTTCAAGTCGTAGTAGGAGCTCGTACAGTAAGACCTCTGAGTGAAGCTTGCCTTGCCTAGCTCCATGGTAGTAATCAAGCGGGATGCGGATTCCCAACGGCGTTCAGTGTGGTCAAGGTGATTCGTCGTAATGCGCCGGAGAAACAGTTTCGCCGTCGGAGTCTCGACCCCGCTATGCTGCGCAAGTGGGCTGTAGTGCGCGTGAGAGCTACTTGAAATTGTGAGTCGATTGCACATTCGCATCGCTCGCAAGTGCTGGCACGGACTGGTTTCGAGTCACTCAAGCTTTACACCAAAAGGTATGGTAATTGAAGTTACCCACGTCGAGTCATAGTCTATGTTTCAGTGGGGTTGACTCAGAACAGCACATAAATACAACAAATCTCCGCTTCCGTTGCGGTAACAACAGCAAATATGGCGGAAGCGGTCAAGGATACTGTGAATCAGGTTGCTGAGGCCGTTAAGGACCTTGCGGTGTCTGGCGAGAAGAAAGTCGAGGAAAAGGCACCCAAAGCTGCAAAGCCCAAGAAGGAGAAGAAAAAGGGCGGTGACGATAGTGGTCGACCTTTGATGCTCGAGCCTGTTCCTGGATTCATCGACCACCGGATCAAGATCTTGTAAGGTATCTGGAGCGTTTTACAAGTGCATTCACTAACCTTCCTTAGCGAGAAACTGAAGGCCAAGTATGACGAGGAGGTCGCCCAGAAGCCCCGCGAAAAGATCACGGTCACACTCGGAGACGGCAAGCTCATCGAAGGCGAATCATGGGTCACCAGCCCTGCGGATATTGCGCGCGGCATTAGCAAGAGCTTGTTCGAGCGCACTGTTATCGCTCGTATTGACCATGGCACACCTGAGGAGACACTGTGGGATCTTGAGCGACCACTCGAGAAGAGCTGCAAGCTAGAGCTTTTGGACTTCGATCACCCAGAGGGCAAGCGCGTCTTCTGGCACTCGAGCGCACATATTCTTGGAGAAGCATCCGAGCGCAGATTTGGCTGCGATCTGTGCATTGGTCCCCCGATCGAAGATGGTTTCTACTACGAGATGGCCCTGCCGGAAAAGGCCGCTGTTGAGCACTCCGACCATAAGCCCCTCGAGACTATCGTCAACAGCATTGTCAAGGAGAAGCAGGTCTTCGAGCGTTTGACCTTGTCTAAGGAGGATCTATTGGAGATGTTCAAGTCGAACCCTTACAAGCAGCACATCATTAAGGACAAGATCCCTGATGGCACATCCACCACCGTCTACCGCAACGGACCTCTTATCGATCTTTGCCGTGGACCCCACGTACCCCACACCGGAAGGATAAAGCAGTTCAAGGTCATGAAGAACTCTGCTTCATACTTCCTCGGAGACGCCAACAACGACAGTCTTCAGCGTATTTATGGTGTCTCCTTCCCTGACAAGGACAGGATGGCGGAGCACCTTAAGTTCCTGGAGGAGGCTGCCAAGCGTGACCACCGCAAGATTGGAAAGGAACAGGAGCTGTTCTTCTTCCACGAGTACAGCCCTGGTTCTTGCTTCTTCTTACCTCACGGACAAATCATCTACAACACATTACAGGCGTTCTTGCGAGAAGAGTACTGGAACCGTGGATACCAGGAGGTTGGTTCACCAAACATGTACAACTCAGCCTTGTGGAAGATCTCCGGTCACTGGCAACATTACCATGAGGACATGTTCACATTCGACGTTGAGAAGGAGAAGTGGGCACTAAAGCCTATGAACTGCCCTGGACACTGCCTGATCTTCAAGCACCGTGAGCGCAGTTACCGTGAGCTGCCCATCCGTATGGCCGACTTCGGTATTCTTCACCGGAACGAGGCCAGCGGTGCTCTCACTGGTCTCACTCGTGTTCGTCGCTTCCAGCAGGATGACACACACATCTTCTGTACAGAGGACCAGATCAACGAAGAAGTTCTGGGTCTCTTCGACTTCCTTCGTGCAGTTTACGGCAAATTCGGTTTCACATTCAAGTTGAAGCTCAGCACGCGTCCTGAGGGTTTCCTTGGCAACATCGAGACTTGGAACAAGGCTGAGGCTAAGTTGACTGAGGCATTGGACAAGTTCACTGCCGACGGTGGTGGTGCTTGGGAGCTGAACCCGGGTGACGGTGCCTTCTACGGCCCTAAGATTGACATCACCATCTCCGACGCCCTCAAGCGTGACTACCAATGCGCTACGATCCAGCTCGACTTCCAACTGCCCAACCAGTTCGAGCTCGAGTACATGACGTCTGAGGTCGCAGCTGCAAAGCCGAAGGAGGAGAAGGCCAAGGCAAGCGAAGCTCCTAAGGAAGAGGCTCCCAAGGAAGCGCTCAAGCAGGAGCAACCAGAGACAGCCGCAGACCTTGCTACGATCTCAAAGCAGATCAAGCCTCCCCAGCCCGGTTACGCTCGCCCTGTGATGGTACACCGCGCCATCTACGGCTCTTTCGAGCGTTTCATCGCGTAAGTTGCCTGGCTTCAAATACCTTGCACATATCACTGACATGCCACAGCATTCTGACTGAGCACTTTGCCGGTCGATGGCCGTTCTGGCTGTCGCCTCGCCAGGTTATGGTCATTCCCGTCATGCCTGGTGCCAACGACTACGTCAAGGAGGTCCAGACTGCGCTTCGCAAGCAGCACATCCACGCCGACATCGACATCAGCGGAAACACCATGCAGAAGAAGATCCGCACAGCACAACTGGCTCTCTACAACTTCATCATGGTTGTCGGTGCTGAGGAGCAGCAAAACCGCGCCGTCAACTGGAGGAACCGTGATGACCAGGCTTCGCAGCAGCGTGGTGAGATTGTTCCTCTTGATGAGGCCATTGAGAAGCTTGTCAAGCTAAGGGACGAGCGAAGAGTTGAGAACAAGGTTTAAGTGCAAGATACAGTAGATTTGCATGAGTAGGCGTACGAGCGATGAGATGATGTCATGTAGGAGTTGGAAGCAACCACACAGAAAAAGCGTTGCAAGAAGACAATCAAACATTTCACGACACCCTGAGCTCTCTGCCGTGTTTTGTATTTGCCTCAGGCATAGTCTGCGGAAGCGTTGTTTGTCATTAAGCGTCGACAAGATCGCAACAAGCCCGGAGAATTGAGAGATGGGTACGCTAGAAGAAGCGCCCGTTTCGTGCCTGAAGCTAAAAGAGACCCTGCGCCCAGCGCCAACGTTCATCCGTAAACATCTGATATTGTCCAAGATTCGAGAGGGGCAGGCCTGCATTGAATTCGAATTTCACTCTTCCTTTTATTTGCTATCACGCCGTCAGGGTGTCTACAACGTGACTCAGGTACGAGGTATTGCGTCAACCTGCAGAACGATGCCCTGACTCTTAGCGAGGGTGATCGCGACAAGGGTCACGACCCGCAAATCTCCAGTTGACAGCGTGCTTCAGATCCTTAACACTTGGACACGGGGTTGGACCTGGTGTTTCCATTGCAAAGTCTCCACCGCGCTTGCATCTGAAAGATGCGCAACGCGTCAACTGGTGGTCTGCGAGGAGTATCCCCGCCGTCTCTCCACAAAGTGCGATGTGCAGGGCTGTAAAAGGGGTTCAGGCGTTTGGCCAGCTGCAGCATGACGATGCCCAGGCCCCATTGCCAGGCTTTCATAGCCAGTCCCAGGTTTGTGGCTGGGCCATTCCTGATACAGAGCGGCCATCTTAGCCAGAAAGCATGTTTATTATGTTGAATTGCCCGCGATGCTTTCACCCTGTTCACAATTCTGGTTGTCTCTATGGACAAGTTGAAGTTCCAGCAGCGGTCGCGCACTGCGCGTAACAGGCTCGCTGAAGCCGTATCGCGAGGTAATGGGACCGGTTCTCTTGCTGTTCCTCCTTCAACGCTCGCAGTCAACGACAACGCTAGTACAACAGGCGTGAATGAGGGTTTCCCAGGCCAATCTGCAGCACACGACTTTGCAGTCCCAGAACGCGTACCAGTACCACAGCCAACACTCGAGCCGCCAACGTCTCTACAATCCTCGGTAGATGCCGGCAATCGCGTGCCTGTACCTCCTCCCAAAGATGCCCGCACGCCTAAGAAACGAGGGTCTGTACTACCTCAAATGCAAGGGAAGGTACGATTGCTAACGTGCACAAAGGACGTCATCCCCTTTCACACCACAAAGAGCAAGAAGTAGTTCGGCACCGCAGAGACCATTAAATCAACAACAACGCGTATCACTCCAACAGCAGCACAGTCCTTACAACCGCCCTTCACCAGGATTTCGTCAAGCTAGTATTGGTATTCGGCGAATGCCTTCTTCTGTTTCTCTGAACCAATACGCTCAAGCCACGAATCCTTCTTCACAGCGGCTCAGTCAACCACTGGATACCCTGGAAGAAGGCCGAGAACTAGGGAGAACTCCTTCGAAATCAACAGACTCGACACTCACACAACCAGAGCCCAGCAGGTTGAGGAAGGTCAAAAGCGCCATTCAGACAAGAGTGCCATTCTGGGGTAGTTCCAGCAGCAAGGAGAAAGAGAAGTCACCTGAGCCTGTCGGCCCAGCTGTTCAAGGCCCCGCAGATGTTGGGATGGACTACACATCTGGAATGGTGGATGTGTTGGACACAATTGGTAGGATTCCCAGACCCACGTTCAGGACCATAAGTTAACTTGTACAGACCCCGAGGTTGCGACTTTAACGTCCTTGACCAATCTGCAAAACTCATTGTTCGTGCCCAATCTGCCCTTCTTCAATCGCCGACCTACCTACAATCTACGACGCGCGCCAAGCGAGACCGCGAGTCTCGAAGAGATCAACCGCATCCTGGCTCCAGCACATGAAGCTCAATCTGAAGTCGAGCTACAACCACCTCCCAGACTGCACCGAACGGAGACTGAGGGTACAACAACCACGCTGGCGACCATCGACTCACAGCTGAGCGACTCGCGTTATGCTGTGCTCCCTAGTGGCACTTCTTTAGAGGGCTGGAGTAAGCACGATAAGGCAGAAGTGAACGACCATGTCCGACATATGCTTCACTCGAAACGTTCGAAGTTCAAACGCACAATGAGAGGTTTCGGACAGTATGTCAGAAGACCTCTAGGCTTCCTGGTCACGCTTTATGCCACACTCATCACCCTCTTCGGTCTTGCATGGGTCCTTTTCCTCATCGGTTGGATTAATGTCGGAGGTCAACAGATCTACGTCGTTCACATTATCGACAGTGTTCTGGTCGCCCTTTTCGCCGTCGTTGGAGACGGTCTCGCTCCTTTCCGAGCCATCGACACATACCACATGATCTACATTGCCCACTACCATCATTACACTTGGTCTCGCAGGAAGAAGGACATGCTCCCGGCATTGCAAGACCAGAACGACCTGCCATCTGGACATGCGCCTATCACTGGACCACGAACGACCGATCCTGAGGATCCTGAGAAGCAGTGGGAGTTCACCGTTCTCACACCCAAGCAGCAGGAGAAGCTCGAACATCACCAAGAGAAGTTCTGCAAGTCACACTCGTTCTACAAGCCGCACGAAACAGAGACGCACTACGCCTTTCCACTTCGCTTGCTTGTGGCTATTGTTGTTCTCCTCGACTGTCACTCCCTCCTCCAGATCTCGCTCGGCGCCACCACGTGGGGTATCTACTACAAACACAGGCCGTTCGCAATTACAACCGTCATTCTGATCTGCTCAATTACCTGCAATGCCACCGCTGGTCTACTCATCTGGCTTGGCGACAAGCGCACCAGGAAGAAGGACGTCCTCGAGCGTATGAACAGGCAGGAGCTGACCGAAGAGGCAATTCAGAAGGTTGAGAAGAAGAAGGAGCGCGAAAGCGAAAGTGAAGGTGATGAGCTCACTAAGAACGAGCACAAAGGCCGTATGAGCCTCGACATGATCAGAAAGAAGACGCAGGGCAGCAGCAGCGAGAAGGATGCAAAGCGCGGAGAGCCACAGCCAACTGCACAGAATCCCTACCCTTAGTGATGTACGATTTGCATGACTTTCAATTCGATCTTTTGCAGCGTTTGAGCGTATACCATTTCCGCGACAGCATGCTCGCAACTACATAGTATTTTAGATTCTTAATGCACGATATGAAATTCGTTCCCACCTGAGCTCGCTGTTTGTTGGCTTTCATTGAACCATTCACTGCAGATTCTTTCATGGTACACCCTCGTCTTTATCTGGTCGTTTCGATTTATTCTATACTGATACCGTGATCGTGGTGCCGTTTTGCAAGCTAATCGTGTTCGAAGAAAGACTCTGGAGACTATAGTGCTCTGTAGGCGCGGAAAGATCCTGCGTTAGCATTGTTTGTTATTCTTCTCTTGGACGTATTTTCAGCCTCCATCGCTCATACAAGGCCAATGTTTCGTGCGATTTAACACCGCTCGAGGGATTTTTTCAAGCATGTGCCGTCCCCAGCTGCTGGTGTGGCAGTGCAATGACTCTGACCATCTAGTCTAGACTTTGCATACACCTAATGCCACTCCTATGAATCAAAAGCTACACAAAGTCACAGTGCCCATACGCCGCGAAACTTGACAAATTTACTCCAGAGAGTGGGCGAGTCTTGATTTCCCAAGCATTGGGGTAAGTCTAGGCTGAGCGGAGAACCAGACGACATGAGGACTAGCACCAAACAGCTTCACTGAGATCATCGCTGCCGGCGCCTGTCAGGACATCCTCAATGTCAAGTATCCTGTCCACGAAGCTGTCACCTGCATAAGCTCCAGGTTCTTCTAAAGTGCAATAGAGCCAGAATGGGCAAATGCTCAGCTCAATCCTCAGATAGCAGATCCTCCCGACGAAGAGACAGATGTGTTTGACATCTACCTACAGTAGCTGTACTGTGAACAGTTCCCGACTGTGCGTTGTACGAAAGACGGCCCGCACTCCGAGTTACTGAAACTGTTCCAATGCTACGTGCTAGGCAACAAACTCGTAGATGTGAGCTTCAAGAGCGCAACGAGTCGACGTAGCTTCCAACCACCTGTACACGGAAGACCTGACATTCCCACGTCCAGGGCCGATAGCATTCCTCATTGCCAAAACAGAGCTTATCAGCCCATCGACCGGTGGTTGATATGTGAGTGAAAGAGGCTGGAGCAAATTGGCTCTAGTACCTGCAACCCAAAGTGCTGCCGCACGGATTCGTTCTGGAGTTCTCGAGGGCACTTCTGCTCAGTCGTTGGGAGAATAAGAAGGATAAGCGCCTGTGGAGGGAGCGAGTCGTGGACGGCGTCATGTTACCTACCCCGCATACATCACGTCAATATCACCCCTCACATGCTTACCTGCCCACCACCAATCAACGCACCTACCTTATCTCCCCCAGTTCTACAGCGCAACAAAAAAAAAGTACTTCGTATGTCGTATGACTCTCCGACGGGGAATCGAACCCCCTACACGCGGGTTAGACACCGGAACCTTCATTGAAGGTCGGAGAAAGAGCAACTTACGGTCTCCCGCGCTCGTTCTCATAGAGTGACAAGCGGAAATCATGACCACTAGACTGTCCAATGTTAGGACAAGCCGCGATGAACATGGACCAAGTTGCTTACCCATCGAAGATCTTGCTTACGTAAAGCAGATGGTTGTGCTTGATAGAATAGGTACGAATTTTGAAATATATCAATCACATCTAGGCCATTGTGCATTCAGACATGTTCGGCACGTTGGAAAGGTGCTGAGGGGTGGTGGAATGCGGGGTTGCTTGATGTGTGATTGACGTCGACGTTAAGAAACAACAAATCAGCAATCGAGCTGTGGTGCTGCTGAGAAAGGGGTCGGGCGATTCAGTCGAGCTGGAGCTTTCTACCTTGATAAGCTTTGAGCAGCAACACCTACATATCTGAATATGAAAACATCATCAAAGTGAATACAAAGGCTAGGTCAGTGCTGCTAAAGGAGCGGACGGCCTTCTTATACACTTTTGCGACCTTTTTGAGCACTTGCCACGCTTGAGAAATCTCTTGCAAGGCTGCGATCTCTGATTGGTCAATACTTCTCAACAGGAGCAGTAGGACAGATTCCACGATCAATTCCCCACGAATGTTTCAGCAACACCTGACTGGGATTCTACCGAATGCAAGCAGATAAGAAATGAGTAGCAGGAAAGGCGATCGTCATAGAACAATTGTTTGAAAGCGCCCCAACCTACTTTTTCCACGCAATTACAGTCTAATAAGACAATCATAAATCCAGTCATCGACGTCTCACAATGGTAACAGCTTCCGTCCTCCCACTAGTCTCAGACTTCGCAATCAGGATCCTGCCTTCAGCAACACCGCTCCCTCTGAACGTATCCTTGACCTCATCGTCCGTGGCCATAGCTCCATGGTGCACCGCATCAGCAGTGTCAGTAGACAAAACCTGCGAAACAGCCTGCCAGGCATTGCCAAGCAACGACATCTCTGACCTGGTGACAAAGAGGACCAATGCAACTGATAGCAACACGAGGTGTAGTCCGAGGATACCCATGACGGCCGCGAAGCAATTCCATTGGACAGGGATCAACACCTCTCGCGCAAGACCGTAGGTGGCTGGCGACTTGATGTTGTAGAGAGGGAGAACGTCGTAGTATGCCAGTTCCAACAAGATCGTCCATAGAGCCTGCAGTGCCAGAGCCGGATTGTTCGTTTTTGACAGAATGTGCTGCACCAAGGCTACATGGCTGCGGTGCATCGCGTCTTCTGGCAGAGACCAAGGCACAAATTGATAGGTAGCGCCCATGTGTTCGTCAGCACCAGCCTTGGCCAGGCTTTCCGTAAGTCTGGATGGGTTCGGAATGTTTTGCCGATTTACCATTCTCGAGGCATTCCAGTTTGTGGGTGGCACAAGTGTAAGCAATTGTCTTTGCTCAGGCGATAGGTCTTTGTCATCTACTCCCAACATCGTTTGAATCTTGGAGGTATCGTACACGAGCCTACCAGGCTCTTTGCCAGCTGTCACAGTTGTTGCTACGTCGGAGGAAGCATCGGAAGCACTCCATGCTGAGGCCTCGTAGTCTCGCGGTAGAGGATTGATGAAACACAGGCTGAGATCGAAAATAACATCCGCATTGCCGAATCTCGCCCATGGCGCTGCTGTGGATTCCTGTTGTTCAAGGGTGGTGGCATTTCGCTCAGTGAAGTAGACCTCGTAGGAGGGTGCTCTTATGGCGTTTAGCAGCAATTGCGCGGTGGTCGCTCCGGTAATACCGCCATCACTTGCATCTTCGGGCGAGATACCATCTAATATTCTCCCGTATCCAGCACCTAAAACGCATAAGGAAGCATTCCATGTCGTACTGTAATCAGTGAAGTCAAGACTAGGCGCTGTGCAATTGAAAGCGGTGGAGGGAGGATCGTTGTATAGATCACTGCCTATTGTTGATATCGCCGGGTGAACGTCTGTAAGATCCATTGAGCCAGTCAAGGAAGCGTGTCCCTCGTCCAATCTGTTGAATGTGATATTTGAAAGCCGGGGTTCTACACATACTGTACGGAGATCAACAACGGTCATCGGGCCGCTATAGTTCCGAAGTACGTTACGCTCGTTGGCGTTCATCAGTGGCAGGAAACCTCGGTATAATTTGCCGCTATCCGTAAAGTTGGATCCTTGTGTCGCTGCAGTACTTCGGTACTCTGCAAATCGGGGATATGACTGAGATCCAGTTCTCCTATTCGCTATCAGTGCTGGACAGAATGCAACTTCTTCCTTATCACGTACCATGGATCGGATCCAGCGTATGGATTGATGCCGGCTCCAGCTCCGTCGTCTCCCGTACCGTCTAGACTCGGCATACTGAAGTATGTGTCCCGAGTAACATTTTGAAGGACGATGTATTTTGGATCGAGATCTGCGAGTAGCAAGGTCGATGTGAATTGCATCACCAGAGCGTTCAGAATGGTGACGGTGATCAGTATCGAATAGCCAACTTGGGTTCCTGTGCCCATAGTATGCACAACGTTCCTTGTAAATATTAGATCAGTCCATGTTTTGTGTGCAACTTGTAAACATGTGGCTGCGTACCAGATGAGTGCGTTAGGTCCAGTATTCGCGCATCGAATCATGGACAGCAAGGGCAGGTCCTCTGTGGAGGCACCGACTCGTTCCAGAATTAGAGCTGCGACGATAGCTGCGAACACGCAGAGCTGAGCAGCGGCTGCAACGCGTACGACAATTGAGCATAGAGTGACCACACGAGACACCCATTTACGTTCCGCGATGATTCGCCAAAGTGGTGGAAGACTGCCGCCATTCGTGCTGTTGATTGCGACAGCCCAGACGAAGACAAGAAACCCAACAGCAAGAAGAATGGCCACAGTGCCAAGGGACAGTACGAAGATATTGTAGAGGCCGAGCTTGTCCTTCAATGTTCTTTGCTTGGGTGCAAGCACGGGTGGTGGTGTATCATCTCGGTCTTGCGGCTGGATGGAGACATATGGAGCCTTCTCTGTAATGTCTAGTTCGACCATAATGAGCGTGTAGTAAGGACTCGTCAGAAGGGAAAGGGCAAATAGGAGATTTCATCGTCCACAGGTGCTTCTGTCTTTTATAAAGGGAGGGTTTTGTTGTCCAAACTCAGGAGGATGCAGAGCAGTGTGGCGTTCTGCAAGTTGTACGGGTAAAGGTGATTCGGCAAGGCAGCTGTCGAATAGTGCGCCATGGCGCACGTTGCTCCTCAAGTGAAGCGTGAGATGGTGTTGTTGTGCGGTGCCGAAACTTGGTGACAAGCTGCTGCGCAATATTCGATCCCCTATCGAGTGCCTCAAGACTGAACATCAGTTTGGATTGCTGTACTCGAGCGGCACAGCTGTATTTCTCTTTTGCTTGATTGCTGTCAAACATTATGAAGGTTGAAATCTGGGTGAGGAGCGGCCCGTGCGCTGCGGAACCTCGATCATGCACCTTTCAGCTCTGCCACGCGACTGCCAAGATTGAGCTGAGAAGCCTGGAACATCATTTTGGCAACACACACTTCCAGGTTGGACTAAGCAGTTTCGAAAAGGGTATCTGCACGTGCAGCACTTCGCGCTGGCCGAAAGGACGCCTACTTCGATCCGAGACGCGCCTCCCGCCGACACATTCGTAGCTGTCATTTCGCAGCAACTTGCATGGAAAGGTGACAACTGACTAGCAGCATCGCCGTCGCCGTGGGAGAGACAAGCAGTGTGAACCGCTGATCGCGCGTAATCGTAGATAGCTGCCGGTCAACTCGCTCATACACAATCAAGCATACGTCAGGCTTGATCAAATCCCATCTTACAGCTTGGCCTTCACAGATCCAACACCAGCCTTTACTTGTACCTTGCCCGCACTATCCGTGTCCACCATGACTACAACACCCTCCTGCGCAAGCTTCCCTGGCTTCAAACTGACTTCCTGGCAATCCTCGATGCCGACTTCATTTGCAAACTGTACAACAACAAAATCAATTGGTCGGTCACCAATCACAATCATCGGCGCATGCCACGTCCCAGCGCCATAGGTCACTGCCTGACTGCCTGTAGCTACAAAAGCGCGGAGGTTCTTCAAGTCCGGCAGCCCAGGACCTTTTGGCCGCGCCGAAGGGTGTAGTTTCTCGAACTGACTCGAAGGAGGAGCAGACTCGGTCGAATAAGGCGCAGGCCGCGCGCGCGCAAAGATGTCTCTAAAGCTCTTCTTTCTCTCCGTCATAGGCGTGGGATACGGCGGCGGGCGACCAGTATGGCGTTTTGACGCACTGGCCGGCAGAGTCGGCGCAACGATGACCAGGTACTGTGTGTGCTTATCCTTCGCGTCAAGGCCCATTGGGACAAATGTCTGGGTGGTGAAGGGATGGCGCTCAAGGATCGTCACGTCTAGTAGTTGCCTATGGTAGCTCTCGTTACCGTCTTCGTCTTCATCGAGATCCAGGTCGCCCCAGGAGCTAGGCATGCTTTCGCTCGGCTCGTTGCTGCGCAGGTTCCGCGGCGAGCAAACGAACATATTCATGACTGCTTTTGCGGGCTTCTTCGATGGCGCAAGGCTGTAGAGGTTCGACATGTGTGTGACATCCAGGTATTTTGTTGCAGAGCCCTGATTGGCTTGGACATGTTTGGGCGGCGGTATGCGGTGCGGTATCGGTAGCTTGGAGCTGGGTGAAGTTGCGGGGTTCTCAACGACGGTGCCGAATTGTGCGAAGGCAGTAGGCATCAGAAGCTCCATAGGTATCCGTATAGACGGACATGGCATTGAGGTAGGCATTGCTGCCGTTTGGAAGGGCTTCACTTCAGTGGTGGAGGGAAATGGAGGAGCACGCGATGGGGCTGGGGAAGATGCGCTCGGGAGCTTGTGATAGCATCAGCGGCTGCAACCGACGCGCTAAGATAGCGATAGCGGGAGGATTTTGAAGTCATGCTTGTCATGCCGTGTCATTTCTGTGCGGTACCTGAACATATTTCTGTTGTAGAGTGCTAGCATCCAAGGAGCTTTCGTTATGTTGCTCATGTTGAAGTGCCTGACTAAGTCGTTAGTCACTTCACATGTGAGTACCACATCCAACGGGGCATGACGGGCCGACGCCTAGCGTGACGGCCTCGTGCCTGTCGAATTGTTTCCCTTCACATCTGTGACTGTCACGAACATCTCCCAGACCTCCGCTGCGACGTCGACAATCCCCGCGCCCCTTTGCCGCTGCGTGGTCGTCTCCCCCAAGTCTGCCCTTGGCCGATCGAAGAAACTTTACAAGCCACCGAAATACGTCACTCGCCCACACGCGAACGTGTCTCACTCTGACTTAGCCTTTCTCACCGCCAACGCAATCCCCAGCTGCACTGCACAGCCAGACTCGCGACCACCAGCACCTTGCCAACATCCATCTCTGTACCATCTACTGTGACTTTGACTAGTCATGGCGGCTCCCACACAGTTGGCTTGTACGTCCGGCAGCTCTACCAGTTTTGGAGTCACGCTAATGCGCTTTGCCAGATCGCACCTCCAAGGGCATCGGGGTCCTCAACGCGGCGCCCGCATACGAGGCTCTTCCCGGGTTCACACCGTGAGTGCATTGAGTATGTCTGTGTACGGCAGGGCGCTAATTGATGCATAGGCCGGAAGGCAACCTTCGTTGTAAATGCTACTCGCCTGACAGCAGGTACTTTGCCTGGGCGTCTCCCGAACAGTAGGTCCTTCAACAACTCACGTACAAAATCTGTTGCTAACGATATTCTAGGGTTTCGGTGATCGATGCCTCGACTGGCAACCTCGTTTCGACCGTCCCTGCAGTCAACGTCTTCCAGCTTGGATTCTCGCCTCTGGGCACCCACATCATTACATGGCAGCTCCCTAGCAAGGACGAGGAGGGCAACGCTAAGAAGAACCTGAAGGTCTGGAAGACTCTGCCAGACGAGTCTGAGGGTGCCGAGCGAGCAGTGATCGGCGAGTATGTGCAGAAGTCTCAGACTGGCTGGAACCTGCAGTACTCTCCGGATGAGAAGTTCTGCGCGCGCTGTGTGACCAACGAGGTGCAGTTCTTCCAGACGGAGGATTTGCGCAACCCATGGAACAAGCTTCGCGTGGAGGGCGTGACTGACTTCGCTCTGTCGCCTGGCAAGAACCATTCAGTTGCCGTTTTTGTCCCGGAGCGCAAGGTATGTTCAATGAAAACTGATAGCACAATGCGTACTGACTCAAACGAAAGGGCATGCCCGCCTCGGTCAAGGTCTATCAGGTCCCTCAGTTCAACTCCCCGGTCTCGCAGAAGACATTCTACAAGAGCGACAAGGTTCAACTTAAGTGGAACGACCTCGGCACCAGCGTGATTGTCTTGGCTCAGACTGACGTCGACAAGACCAACAAGAGCTACTACGGCGAGACAAACATGTACATTCTTAGCGCGAACGGCTCCTTCGACTCGCGCATCCAGCTCGACAAGGAGGGTCCTATCCACGACGTTTCGTGGTCACCCAACTCGAAAGAGTTCGGTGTTGTATACGGCTACATGCCTGCGAAGACCACTATCTTCAACGCCCGTGCTGTCCCTCAGCACAGCTTCGATCTAGGCCCGAGAAACACAATCAGCTTCTCATCGCACGGTCGCTTTGTATATGTTGCTGGTTTCGGTAACTTGGCTGGAGATATGGACATCTACGATCTGGAGAGGAACTACACCAAGATCTGCACCATCAAGGCCTCCAACTGCACCTACTGCGAGTGGAGTCCTGATGGCAAGCACATCCTTACCGCGACCACCAGCCCGCGTCTTCGTGTCGACAACGGCATTCGCATCTACCACGTCACTGGACCTCTCATGTACAACCAGGACATCAACGAGTTGTACCACGTCACCTGGCGCCCTCAGTCGCCTCAGCAGCACTCCTTGGATAATGTGCTCACCGCGCCCGCCCCTCACCCATCTGCAGCATCATTCACTGCTACTCAGAAGACTCCTTCCAAGCCTGTCGGTGCATACCGCCCCCCGGGCGCACGAGGAACTGCCACGCCTCTCATGTTCAAGCGTGAGGACGAGGGCGGTGCTGCTTACACCAACACTGGAGTCTCTTCCACCAATGTTGGTTTCCAGAATGGCTTCGGTCGCGGCGGTCGCCGTCAGGTGCCTGGCGCCGAGCCTGTTCAGAATTTGCCTCCAGGTGCTGCTCCTGGAGGCGGTGTCAGCCTCTCTGGTACTGGAGAGGACCAGGAGCTGTCGAAGGCAGCTCAAAAGAACAAGAAGAAGCGCGAGGCTAAGAAGGCTCGCGAGGCTGCGGACAAGGCCGCTGGTCTTACTGCCGACGCGCCCACTGGAACAGCTGGTCGTAGCCCTGAACGTCGCGATGGTCGTGACGGCCGTCAGCGCAGCCACAGTAAGAATGGAGGCTACGGAAACGGCAGGAGCCCTAGCCAGCAGCGCCCGTACGGCAACAGCCCCGATCGCCGTGCTCAACAGGGTGGCCAACAGCGTCAGAACGCTGGCCAGCAACAGCAGCGTAGCCAAGATGCACGCAATCCCGCTCCAGTCCAGACTTCGAATGCACCGGCGCCCGACCTCACCGTCACTAGCCCCGGCGATGGTGGCCCTCAGGATAAGAAGATCCGTGGTCTGCTCAAGAAAGTCCGCGCTATTGACGAGCTGAAGATGAGGCAAGCTGGCGGCGAGAAGCTCGAGGATACTCAGATTAAGAAGATTGGCACCGAGGAGTCCATCCGTAAGGAGCTCAGCCAGCTTGGATTTCAGGGTTAGCACCTTGTGGAACCAGGCAAGCTGAAATGGGAGGCCATCTACAACCAGTATATGCGGTCGCCGCTGCCGGACAGTCGAACTCCGTCGCCCAAGAGATATGGGAAGACGAAGATTCTAGATCCCATTCCGTTCTCCTGAGCTTTGGATGTTGATGGCTGCCTTGCAGCGTGCTGTCGACAGCAACGACCTTGACGTTGTGGTTTGACCAGACGGTAGATTGGATGGGGTGGTGGAGTAGAATGTAGCTATTGCTAAGCTACTAAGAAAAGCATAAAATCATTCTTCGTTACATCGTAGGAACTCCTCTGCATCATCACGGTTCATCGAGAGAAGTTCGCCTCGTAGTGTGTCTTACCTAGATCAAGCGATACGTTCAGCCTCCTGTCTTCACAGGCAGCGTTAACCAATGCTACGATACACGTAACTTGAACGGCCCTCGAGTACCTCAGACAGGCTCGAAAACCGAAACACAGTCAAAGGCTTTGACATTAGTGCGCAGAAAATTCGAACCCCAACTTCTGGAATAACTTCTCGCAGGCGCCGATTTTGCTACCGTTATCTCCTCTAGCCATACGTAAACTTCTTCAAGTCACCCGCAACATCCCTCACCGCATCCTTCGCCTCGTCACTCCAAGCAGTCATTTGCAACCACCCATGCGTCATCCCATCATAATGCCTCCACACAATCTCATTCCCAGCTTCCTTGCTCTTATGCGCATACTCCACTCCAACATCCCTCAGCGGATCGAAACCAGACGTATACACGCCGGCGCGACTCTGACCCTTCAAGTACTCCTTATCCTGCATACCGGGACTGATGTACTTGTGACTTGGTGGGGTTCCTCTGGGCAGATAATGGTCCGCGAATGAGAAAATGCCGTTGCACTCAAGATAGTATCCTGAGTTGTTCTCCGCTGCGGCGGGCGTGTCGAAGGGTAGTCGGGCCTCGGGGTACAACAGGATCTGGCTGTTCAAGGGCTTCTTATCCTCGTCTCTTCTCCGTAGAGAGATTGCAGCAGTCATGTTCCCGCCAGCTGAGTCGCCGCCGCCGCTTACACGGTCGGGATGCACACCGCGCTCTTTCCCGCCGGAGGACTGCAGCCAGTCGATTACAGCATCGTATTCGTCGAGTTGCGTTGGGAATTTGAATTCGGGCGCGAGCCGGTAGTCGATACCGTACACCTGCACCCCGCTCTCTTCCGCCAGGAATCTTAGTCCATTCTCGAATTCGTCGACAGAGCCGACTGTGTACCCGCCACCGTGGAAGTAGACTAGGGCACCTGCCTCGCCTTTCTTACGATGCTCCTCACCACTCTTGGGGTAGAAGACGCGCACTGGGATCGTGCCATGGGGGCCTCTTACGGCAGTAAATTCGATGGAGCCGATGGGGTGCTGCTTGTCCTTGGGGATGCTGTGGATACCAAAGACTTCGAGGTGCTTGCGGCGCTCGCTGTGGAAGTCTTCGTCTCCGCCGAGGTGGAGGGAAGAGTTGTCTTTTAAGAACTGTTCGATTGAGGAGACGAGCTTGGTCCGTGTCCCTGTGGTTGGGATTTCGGAGCCTTTGTTTGTGTTGGACATTTTGAGTAGTTACTGGTTGAGATATTGTATTGGAAGAAGACAGGACATCTCGCTGTTACTGTACCTTAAAGCTACGACTGCATTGCTTAACGTCAGTGAACGACATATCCGACACTTCCTGAACACGAAGGCGCGTTCTGTATGATTTGAGCTCTGTGGTTGAGTAGTTGCGGCTTCAGCGGGTAACCTACGTTACTTGAACGTCAAGATCCGTTGTAGGACCGCATTTGTATGCAAAATCGCTCTATACAACCAATGAAGGATTACCTTGGATCGGGAATAAAGTGGTGGACGGTGGCGTTTTGGTGATACCGGAAGCTGTTCCGTTAGGGCTTGACGTGGTTCCTTTTCTGAGGCTCTGCGGGGCTTGTTCAGACCTCATCCTTTACACGTCCTATCGACCTCTCCTGACATGTAGTATGTCAAGCACGCCACACCTGCAAATTCTTCTTAGTGTCTTTACAATAAACTGCTACTTCTGTGGCATGGTCCTATCTCTGAAGGCAGAAAACGCATCACCTTCATGCAAGTCACCAACCCCAACGTGGGGTAGCTGCGAACGAGAACTTTGGGACAATGCCAAAGCAGTGATGGATCTACTTCCAACAAAAATGGTCGAAAGAGTTGAACAATGAACCTCTGAATGTCGATCGAAACTAGACACATAACAAGCGACGTCAGCCGCTGACAAGGCTTGTTCAGCTTGACTGCCATCCTTCGTGGATGTGTGACGTCACTGCACGTGGGGCAAGCTCCTCGAATGCAGGGGCCCGCCCATCGTGCATGCGCAAATCTTTATGGTGTTTGCACAACAACACAGCAATGTCAAGCATCCAGCGTCATCAGTTCAAAACTTGACAGAGGTGTGAAGTCAGGGTTGTGATCGCAATGACGCAACAGTCTCACGAGGAAGCCCAGCAGCAAGCAGGTCTCGAACGTGGAACTCGGACATCACTTGCTATATTCGACAACCCCTGCTGTCTTGAATCGCAAAGGTAAACAAGCGAGTGAATCCCACCAGTTGGATTTGCTTTTAGTACCGCAATCTCCATCACACGACGTATGACGTTACTGAGGTGCTATCGTGTTCCTGCTCACAAGGCAAATCTCGAGGTCCCGACTGGATGATCTGCGCGATGTGTACCTGCTTGACAACCTGACAACGGTTATCGCAGAAGGCGTGGTCATAGGAATGACGTAGCTCTGGTTCTTGCTGTAGCCTGCACATATATATAGAGGGCCTTCTGGCATAGGTGAGGCATCATCAACGAAGCAACTCACTTCAACTGCATCCTACACTCAACAAACCAACCCACCACCAAACGACCGCAAACATGTCCGAAGCCGCACGCAAGGATTTCCACACCAAGGCCGGAGAGAAGCTCGTACGTTCCCCTTGCCTTCTTCGCTCACTCGAACCACACCACTAAAAGTATCCAGACTCCCGACTCCTCCAAGTCCACTCTCGACAAGACCAAGGAGACCATCACCGGCACCGCCGATAAGACCGCTCGTGAGGCCCAGCCTGGTACGCATTTCACTCTTTCCTCTTCAAGTATGATTGTTTTAGACATAGTTGCTAATGCGCGTTAGACTCCAACAAGACGACCGCTCAGTCTCTCGGTGACAAGGTCGGCCGCACCAAGGACAACAACGTCCACGGCTCTACCCACGAGTCTGTTGGCGACAAGGTCAAGGGCGCGCTTGGTGTGGGCAAGCACTAAATGCTTCGACCATACAACACCTTGATAGTTCGAAATGGCGATATGATACCCGGGACGGTCTCTACCGTTGACCTATGATCCCTGTACGAGGATGCTCTATGATACCAAGCCTGCGGGCTATGAATGAACATTAATTACATCAACCATGACTTCCCAAACTCCGTTCACCCTGACCATATTAATCTCAATGTTTGTGTTCCTCCTTCTTTTCTGTACTCTCACATGAAAGACACGGAATCTGGTGCACACTCACTGTCGTGAATTTTGAATTCATGTTCCCAGCATATAGTTAATGCTGCAACACCGATTGCTGGGTCAACCACTCTTCAAGCTTCTTCTTTGTTGCCTCATCTACCATAACAAAAGTCACGGGTCCACGCTCGCTCCAGCCTTGTTGCTCAACTGGGGGCTCGTCCAGCTCAGCAATTTCCTGTACCTTCTTCGCGGAGTCAAGTAGACCTCCAAGTCGGAACAGCAGGACGAAACCGCCATCAGGGTGCGGCACAGACGCACTCTGACTCTCGAATACCTTCTTCAGCTGCAAGCTGTGTTCATAAGATTCGCGATCATGGCCCGTAGCTTCTTTCTCTTCGCGGATTAAGTCCCAGTGAGAATCCGAGATGCGGTCGCGAGTGACTATCAGGCTCGAATGTTAGTCTCGAGCACGGTTGAAAGCATTTTACGCTTGAGCGGATCTGTACTCACCGTCCCCTCGCTGTTGTCCAATGAGGTTCACCGCTTCCATATTGCTGTATCCAAAGAGCTTGCGCCAACGGTCAATGGTTTCATTCGATGGATATTCGGAAGCCAGTTGAGCATCCGCAGCGCCGACAGCCTGTGCGAGACGCTCCAATTCCTCCCAACCAGCTGCGTCCGCGTCGTCCATCGTGCGCTCGATGTGCAAATCTCGAGTATAGTACTGTCTACGTGAAGGTGTGTCTGTTGCAGTTTATGTATGGCCTTGTTGTACGCGTGATGACTCAACGTATTCGTGACTCTCTAAGTTCTGGATGGTGTGTAGCGTTTGGGTAGCAGTCATCCTTGGTCTCAACCACCAAAGTAAAGCGCAGTTGCTTAGTCGAAGTTGCCTGCATGGCAGCTAAGGCAGGTATGACGTAGCCTCAGAAAACATCGATCCAGTCATCGGTCGCCTCTGAGCTTCTGGGGTGCGACTACACATAGGTTGGCTGCGAACACAAGCTGTCGCGGCAAGCCTTGTGGTAGCTGATTTTCGAAGTTGTTCTTTTCACCACGGACATGTCTCCATGTATCACAAATGCTCATGCGGCTGTTGTCTCCAAATTCAAATGGGTATCTTATTGTGCTTTTGCTTATGCTCGTCGTGAGTCCTTTCTATGCTGCGGCCTGTCCTTGTTGCTGCTGGGCGGCGTTTTGTATCTGGATGATCTGTGTGACTCGTCAATATACTGACTCCTACTGCACGCTTGTGCGACCTACCTCGACCTTGACCGTCTCGCTCTTCTCTTGGATGCCCTTGATCTGTGTCTCGAATCGCCTGATCTCTTTCTCAATGAACTCCAGTCGTCCGTTGACTGACATCAGCGCCTCAGTCTTGTCTTGCTTCAGCAGTACAGGGCCGATTTGCTTGTAGATGTTCGCATCGTCGTCGAGGATGTCGAATTCCTGCGTAGTCGTCTTAGCTACAGACTCCACTTCTAGAGATTTGGATGTCGCACATTCTTGACAGTTGTGTTCTCCTGCTGCTGCGACTCGAGCTTCTGTCGTGCTTCTACAGCCGTTCCGAGCTCTGCCTACCATCAGTGAAAAGCCATTGTGAAGTTTTTGCTCCTTCTCACCTGCCTGCAGGCTCTGATAGCTTTCGGAAAGCTCCTGAAGCTTCTTCTGGACCTCTGACATGATTTGTTGTTGCTGAGTAACAGCTTGCCAAAAGTTTCCAAACGTTTCAGTTCGCGCGGAGCACGCGAAGGTGGGATGTCGAACCAACTGCACTGGGTCTAGCGAATCGCGGGGCTAGATTCGGGCCAAGGCCGTGCATGGAGGGCATGGTGAAGACAAACCACACTTCACTGCGCTCCGACAAAGCTCGTCTTACCGGCCGCCAGATCGTTCACTGCTGAGGAGAGAGCCAGGACGCTGTTTTGTGCGTTGCCCGGGGATTCAGTACAGCATCGCGTCAGAGCAAGCGTTGCCCCGCCGAAGCACCTCCGTCGTCATAGCATCAACTCACACTCGTCCGCCGACGCGACGCGCACGCACATAACGCACGTACTGGAAGCAACTGCGGCAAACAGCCCAGCAGGAGTGTAAAAATGAGCAACGCCGACTTCTTGGGCCGCGCCATTGAGCAGGTCAAGAAGGCCATCGAGACCGACACTGCAGGCGACTATGAGGCGGCGTACCAGCAATACTACAGTGCGCGTGAGTAACACAGACTCTTATGATTCTCAAGAATATATGCTAACATGCCACAGTGGAGCTGTTCATGCTCGCTCTGAAATGTATGTCGGTCCCAACCTCGGCCCCAAAAGATACAGAGACATATTGAAGGGCAGACACTGACAACAAGCAGGGGAGAAGAACCAGAAGTCAAAGGACATGATTCGAGGCAAGGTCGCCGAGTACATGGAGCGCGCCGAGAAGCTCAAACAACATCTCAACCAAAACGACGCCTCGAATCGCAAGAAACCTTCAGCTATGGGCGCAAATGGCAAGTCTGCTGGCGGCAGTGGGAAGGGTGGCAAGTACGTCAATTCACGCATGGCCATATACATGGGCCACAGAAGCTAACACTGTACCTCAGGGACGACGAAGACGGTGAACAAGACGCCGACTCGAAGAAGCTCCGCGGCGCACTCGCAGGCGCCATCCTCACAGAGAAGCCCAACATCCGGTGGGAAGACGTCGCAGGTCTCGAAGGAGCAAAAGAAGCGCTGAAAGAGGCCGTCATTCTGCCCATCAAGTTCCCGCACCTATTCACTGGCAAGCGGCAACCATGGAAGGGTATCCTGCTCTACGGGCCACCAGGTACGGGAAAGAGTTATCTCGCAAAGGCCGTTGCGACAGAAGCGAACAGCACATTCTTCAGCGTCTCGAGTTCCGATCTGGTCAGCAAATGGATGGGAGAATCAGAACGGTACGTTCATGCCCTCACACCTCCATCTCACCCTACTAATTTGACTCTAGACTGGTAAAACAGCTCTTCGGCATGGCCCGCGAAAACAAGCCCTCCATTATCTTCATCGACGAAATCGACGCCCTGTGCGGTCCCCGTGGCGAAGGCGAATCCGAAGCATCTCGCCGCATCAAAACCGAACTCCTCGTACAAATGGACGGTGTAGGCAAAGACAGCAAAGGCGTGCTGATCCTCGGCGCCACAAACATCCCCTGGCAACTCGACAGCGCCATCCGCCGCCGTTTCCAGCGCCGCGTCCACATCTCCCTGCCCGACACGCCCGCGCGCATGAAAATGTTCGAACTAGCAGTCGGCAACACACCCTGCGAACTCAGCCAGGCAGACTACCGCCAGCTCGCCGACCTGTCCGAAGGCTACTCCGGCTCCGATATTAGTATTGCGGTGCAAGACGCGCTCATGCAGCCAGTACGCTTGATCCAGACAGCAACGCACTACAAGCCCGTGCAAGTCGACGGCGTGACCAAGTGGACGCCTTGTTCGCCGGGCGACAGCGGGGCCGTGGAGAAGAGCTGGACGGAACTGGATGGGGATGAGCTGCTGGAGCCGCCGCTGCGGGTGCGGGATTTCGTCAAGGCGATCAAGGGGAGTAGGCCGACGGTTAGTGGGGAGGATCTTTCGAAGAATGCAGAGTGGACGAAGGAGTTTGGAAGCGAGGGTGCGTAAGACAGGTTGGACGCTGTGTTGCCGTGAGAAGAAGAGGCTTAATTCATGTGCTTTTGGGCGTGCGTAGCATGTCTGTTCTATACCGGAAGAAAGGGTGGATTGGCATTTCAGGTCAGCGACTTCCTTTATAGCAAGTCGCTGATGGTACGAGGCTGTGCATACACGAATGAACATCACTCAAACAATGAGCGGGAAACATCTTGGAAGAACTGATCTCTTATGCGTTTTTTTTACATACACCGGACTGCAGTCCTACATGGGGGAATGGGGGAATCTGTGATAAAATAGTCTAACCAAGTACACCCATCGTCCATACCTCTTGTCCATCATCACATCGATAAGATCATACGAAAGCAAACGCCGCCCTATGCCTTACTCCACCCTCATTCGATTGGAGGGCACCATCGACAGGTGCAGCGCACACCCCACTTGTCGATGTATTCACCATCTTTCCTGAAGAATCTCGTCTTGAGATCCTAGTCTCTATTCTTCCAGAACTTCAGCCGCGGAAGCTTAAATCCACTCACCTCCTAGCTGAAGTAGGCTTGAGCAGTGCGCTGCTGATCCGGTGTGAGACTGCCAGCAACCTGGGCAAGATTTGTGCTGGTAGCCTGAATGAGGCTTTTGACGGTAGAGACGACATGTGTGGCAGTGGTGCCCTGCAGTGTCTCGGCCTCGAGGGCCTGGACGACAAATGTGAAGACCTTGGCGGGCTGTGAGAAGACAGCCTGGTTCTGCTGCTCGATCAATCGCGCCAGGAAAGAGTATGCGAAGGGCGCTGCTTCCTCGTCGTTGACGATGGGGAGAGTATCAACCCAGGCCGTGGCGACGTCTTGCCAGTTCTGGACCTTGGCGGTGTTGTGGAGGAGAATCTTGGCGATGGCTGCAGATGCGTTCTCTGTGGCGAAAACATCGTCGTCGTTGCGGGCGTTTGGTCGCTGGCAGACCTGGAAGAGTGTGGGTAGCGAGGCAGCGGCAAAGTCTGACCAGGCTTCGCCGCCCTTGTGAGCAGCGACACCGACACCGTAGACAGCAGCCTGTCGGTTGGCGGGAACTTCATCTTGCATACCAGCAATCAGCGGCTGGATGATCTGTTGGTTGTACTTCCACGACTCTGGCCCGGCGAACTCAAGGACATCATCGAAGATACAGATGGCCCACTGGCGTTGTGTGGGATCCTGGTTGACAATGGCATTGGAGTAAAAGTCCATCAGCTTCTCCCAGTGAGGCAAAAATTGTGTGCCCATGTTCTTGAAGATGGTGTGGAAAGCCTGGAGCGCATTAGGTATGTCTTTGGGGCAGTGATACTTGGATAACTTACCTTGTTCATGTCAGACAGGAGGTTCTGGTCGTCCTCGATAGCAAACAATGTCTCTTCAGAAGCCTCCTCGCCATCCTCGTTCTCGGCCTGCTCCTCAAGGCGGTCCTTGACACGCTCCTGGTAGTCGACCAGCACACTGCGAGCGCTTTCGATGAAAGCAGCCATATGGGTCTGTGTCAAGCAGTTCTTGCCAATACACTCCAGGCACTCGTAGAAGCACTGGTACATCTCTGCAAGGGTGTCGATTGCGGGCTCGGTGCTGAGGACCTCAAGGACGCGCTCAACGGTGCGTTCCCAGAGCTGACCGAGTTGTGTTGATTCTGGTCCATGTGCTTTCTTGTAAGCGTTCAGAAGAGCGGGAACACACTTTGCGGACGCAACACGGACGGGATCGTGGAAGAAGAATGCCAATCCGGGAAGAGCAATCTTGTCCATGATGTCGTTAACGTATGGCTCGAAAGCGTCCTCCAATACCTGGGCGTAGATGACGATAAGCTCGATAGCCATGTGCTTGTCATCGAGGATGCTGGTCTTGATGCCAATAACCTTGCCCTTGAGAGGAACAAGCTCCCAGCCTTCTTCGTCTTGGATCTGGGCAACCTGGTCCTCGTCATCGAGGAGCTGGATGTCAGCCTTGGCTCCAGCAAGCTCAGTCAGTGGAGGGATGACACCTGCCAGGTAAGGAACGAACTCGCGGCCCATGACACGGCACATGCGGCCCCAGCAATGGAGCAGGTAAGATGCTTGCGGGTCGTCGGATTCGGTGACGCTGTTTTGGATGCGACCAAGAAGTTGCACCAGGTTGAGTGCATCCTGTCCCATCCTCTCCTTGCCAACGGCAAGAGCAATGAGGGTGGCGCATTCCATAGCCTTGGCGCGCAGCAGACGGTACTCCTTCGATTGCTCCTCTTGCAAAACGTTGAAGAGGAGTGGCATCAAAGTGTTGTAGTAGTTTCCAAACGCAGTCTCTGCGGAGTCGGCGACAGTCGCAATGGTGGACAGAGCCTGCTCCTGCACGAAGCGCTTGGGGCTCTGCAGAAGCATGAGCAGGTGGCTCAGAAGCTGGTCGAGGTATGGCTCAAGGATGTCCTTCTCAGCCTCCTCGCAGAAGTTGACAAGGGCAGCGGCTGCATGGGCCTGTACGCGGGGTTCCGTAGACTCCAGTACCGGGATGATGTTGGGCAGAACGATCTGGTGGTACTGGCCCTGCATTGTTCCTGCAAAGTCAGTGCTCATCTGACCGACAGCGTTGCATCCAGCCCAGCGCACACGCGGGTGGGGATCGCGCAGAGCAGGGATGACGAGGTCCAAGACCTTGTCAAGTTCTCCAACCATCAAGTCCCGGCATCCCTCAGAAATGGCCGAGATAGCCATAAGAGCTGCATGCCTATCTCTCCACGCTGAAGAAGTCATCATGCGGGGCAGCCAGTTGAAGGTTGGGGGCAAGATAGCTTGCCCACCGAGCTTGTTGGCCAAGCGGTCCATGCACTGCTCTCCAGCGACGTGGTTCGAGTCGCTCTCCTCGTCGAGATCCTCAGAAACATTCCATTCCTCCGCATCGTCATCGTCGGCGCCCACGTCGGTCATGAGAGACAGACACTGTGTGACCATATCGTTTGTGAAGTTGGGGTCCTTCTTGCACATCTGCGGTGCGTTGTCGGCGAAGGTAGCCATAAGCTCAAGGGCGTTCTGGCGGGCGGTTTCGCCAAGGTCCTTGTCCTGAATGACAGAAATGCTGAAGTGCACAAGGCTGTTGAACAGCGGCTTGAACATCTTGGGAGCCACTTCGGCGAGGTCGATGAGGGAGATGAGAGCCTTGGTAAGAAGTTCTGCGTCTCTGGAGTCCTTGATCGGTGGGAGGATGTTGAGGATTTCGGGAACGAGGCCGAAGTACTTGGACTGAGCCTTCTTTGTGATGGAGCGGAAGAAGGAAGCAAATGCTTCGACTGCGGCGATGCGTACTGAGGTCTCGCTGTCGGCGAAGCCGCCCTTGAAAGCGCTCATGACGACATCCTCGTGCTGCTTCTCAATGATCTGGGGGGTGGTGGAAAATATCCTGAAAGCGTTCTCACGCTGTGCGGGGACCTGCGACTGGCTGGCCTGGAACAATGCGCCCAGGAGTTCCGGCCATGCAACGCCTACACAGGTTTGTCAGAATACGGCCATGCAGTGTTGCGAAGAGTGTCCTACCTTCGTCTGTGTGCTGTCTTGCAAGCTCAGCAACTGCATCGCCAACCTTGGACCTGACCGAGTTATCGGCCTCGTTAGCGAGGCATTGCAGCAGCTTCGCGCGGATAGCCTCGCGCTCTGGTGCCTGAAGCGTCAAAAAGAGGTCTGCGGTCTGGCCGGACTGGGTCTTGCGAGGCTTGGAGGACTGTCGCCTGAAGATGACAGCGGCAAATGTACGGGTCTGTGAGCCGGGTCAGAATGCTTATGGGAGCAGCTGTGCCTCTGTTGGACGTACTGGTGTCTCCTGTGCCAGCTCAATCTGTTCTGAAAGGCCCATCAAGAGGACCTCTGGTCTCTGGGCAACCCACTCCTCGTTCAACTGCTGCTCGGCGGCTGTGCGCTGCACATTGTCGGGCGACTGGAGGCCCTGCAGCAGGCTCGCAAGGGCGGTGTGTACCTCGGCGGGGAGGACCGACATGGTGTGTAGAGTTCGTGGGTATCGTGGGCGGCGGCCCGTGGAGGATCAGTGAGTGTGCGGTGCAGCAGAAGGCAAGGGATTCAGTCCGTCGCCGAGCGTTGGTGGGGTGTTGCGCGCGTGTTCGTCAGCGGCTTCCTCTCGAATGCGATGCCTCTCCGTGGGCGAAGAAGCTTGGGTGGGAGCAGTGGAAGCGTGCGTGAACGTCTGCCGTACAGGAGCACCTCCAGGCTGCGATTATTGTACGGTTGCTGTGGAAATTTCTTGGAAGAGTAAGGGCGCGGGTGCTGTCCCCCGCCAAAACAACAAAATGTTTAAGAGAGCAGGGGTGCGACTCATTGGCTGCCGGTAGCTCGCTTGCCTTGGCCACTCGTTGCTGCTGCGTTCCCTGCCAGTCAATCGCCGCGACAGTGGACATTCTGCAGACGTAGTCGTTAGAGCTCGACATGATTTATGACCATGTCTTGTGGATATCAGGACAGTTTCTCTACGTGGTGGTATCTTGCACGCTACATGGCGACATGTTCAGCCAGGATAACATGCGCAACGCCTGCCTGCATACATTTCTGAAACATTCGTTCAGATAGTGAATCTGCATAGCTGCAAGTAGTCCAAAGTGAATGAAGCACTACACTACATCGTTATAGATATGTGGCTGTCACTCAGTCAATATCTGACCAACACGCCCCTATCGCACAGGTCATCAGTTGCAGGACCCTTTGCTCGAGCTTGTGACTAGCGCTCGGCAACGCGTTGTTACCAAAACACACGACTCCCGCAACACTGCTTGACAACACTCCGCTGCTACTGGCTCCTTCCACGCACAGCATCCATCTGAACGGCCAGCCCAGCAGCAGAGACCACCGCCACCATGTCACACACCGGTACCATGCGCGGTACCCCCAAGAACCGCAATCAGCCTGCACGGGCACAGTTCGTCGACAGCCCATCTGGCATCCCCCGTCCAGCCCTCGAGACCCACGCTTCCCACGTATCTCACAATGACGGCGCCTCCACACTCAGCGCCAGCCGCGCGAAGCAGTCCAAGAGGGACGAGGTCAGTGACATCGCCAGCGTCTGTCAAAATTGCTGCTCACCGCCAATGCGTAGGCCATCCGCCGCAAGATCGAGACGGATCTGAACAAGAAGAAGAACCCCGGCGGCCGAGTGCGCCCAACCCGCAAAGCTCCTCCGGGCACCGTCCTGGCCCTGAAGCCCAGCCCGGCCCTCCAGATCCAGGCTTCGACGACCGTTGCAGAGGCCGCACAGCTGATGGCAGCAAAGAGGGAAGACTGTGTTCTGGTAACCGACGACGACGACCATGTCGCTGGTATCTTCACAGCCAAGGATCTGGCCTTCCGTGTGGTGGGAGGCGGTAAGAAGGCCCAGAATGTCACCATCGCCGAGATCATGACCAAGAACCCCCTCTGCGCAAAGACCGACACAAGTGCGACAGATGCGCTGGATCTCATGGTCCGCAAGGGCTTCCGTCACTTGCCCGTCATGGACGAGAACCACGACATTGCTGGAATCCTCGATATCACAAAGTGCTTCTACGATGCCATGGAGAAGCTCGAGCGCGCGTACAGCTCCTCTCGAAAGCTGTACGATGCTCTGGAGGGCGTACAGGCCGAGATGGGATCGAGTCAGCCGCAGCAAATTATTCAGTACGTCGAGGCTATTCGCCAGAAGATGTCGGGTCCCACACTCGAGTCCGTCCTGACTGGACTGCCGCCCACAACTGTGTCCGTCAGGACGTCCGTTAAGGAGGCTGCAGAGCTCATGAAGGAGAACCACACAACCGCTGTCCTTGTTCAGGATCAGGGTTCGATTACTGGTATCTTCACCAGCAAAGACGTTGTCCTCCGTGTCATTGCCGCTGGTCTCGACCCAGTCACCTGCAGTGTCGTCAGGGTCATGACGCCTCACCCCGACTTTGCGCCTATGGACATGAGCATCCAGTCCGCTCTCCGCAAGATGCATGATGGGCACTACCTCAACTTGCCCGTTATGAGCGACGCTGGCGAGATCGTTGGCATGGTAGATGTCCTGAAGCTGACCTACGCTACACTTGACCAGGTAGGCATACTCGACCCAAGAAGTAGACAATACACTAACAAAGTATAGATCAACAACATCAGCACCGGCGACAGCGAAGGCCCGGCCTGGAATAAGTTCTGGCTCTCCCTCGACAACGACAGCGAGTCCATGATGTCTGGCGACGGCTCCAGCCGCATGCCCGGCACCCCCGACGCCCGCTCCATGATGTCGCACAACGAGCGCCCCGGGCTCATGGACCGCGGCGACAGCGTGCTTCCCAACGAATCCGCCTCGCACCATGGCGAGTCTCCACCCCCATCCGTAGTCGCAAGCGCGCACCCCACCGCCGTCGAAGACACACCATTCCCCTTCAAATTTAAGGCCCCCTCCGGCCGCGTGCACCGTCTGCAAGTTACCGCCTCGCACGGTGTCGAGGAGCTCGTATCCGGTGTAGCCAACAAGCTCGGCAGCGAAGTCGACTCCATCGGCGGCACACCGACCTTCTCGGACGGCAAGATCAGCAAAGCGGGCTTTGCGCTATCCTACCTCGACAACGAAGGCGACACCGTAAGCATAACGACTTACGACGACCTCGTCGAAGCCATCTCGTTGAGCCGCCTGGCGCACCGCGAAAAAGTCGACCTCTTCGTTCATGACCCGGAGAAGCCGCCCATTGCTGCAGAACTTAACCCTCAGCCTGCACTGCCAAAGCCGGTCACACCTCCTGAGAGCGTACTCAGGGAGCGCAAGCAGTTCTTCGATGAGGACGAGGAAGAAGAGGAGAAGCCGAGGAGCAAGAGGAGTCAAGCAGCGCCTCAACAGGCGCCCGAGGTTATTCCCGGCGTGTCAAATGATCTACTGTTGCCTGGTGCTATTGGTGTTTTGGCGGTTGTGATTGTGGTTGTGTTTACTATTGGGCGGGCGTCGAAGAACTAGTCGCAAATGACTTTGTTGGAGGACGGAGGGTCGTGGATGTAGATTCCCCGTCAGACTGTACCGTTAGCAGGTCTTTTTTCATTGTTGATATCCATAGATTACTGGATCGTTCAGTCGAACAACACAGTTCTTACAATAGTTTTCTTTGAATCGTCGTTCCTATTATTACCTGCTATTATAATATGCTCATCTTCAGCAATTGTCCTATACGCCATGCAAGTGCACGTACAACAGCTCAAGTTTCCATAAAGATCCCAGTCTAATGCCAACCAGTCCCAAACGTATTACCAATCTAAACAACGGTATAGTCGCCATTCTAATCAAGCGTCGACATCCGCGCGAGGAACTACTTCAATGTCAGCCACCGACCTCTGCATTGAGCGTGTCTTGATAGCGTGCCGGGCACTCACCACTACAGCTCACTATCCGAGCTCAAACTCATACTCGCACTCATCTCCCTATCCCTGTCCTCATCCCTCTCCTCCCCAATCTTAGCCCATGCCTCAAGCTGGGCATTCTCTTTCTCATTAGGCTCATCCGACTTCTCCTCCTCGACTGTCTTTTCAACATGTGCTTCGGCTTTCGCCTCGGCCGCCGCCGCCGCAGCCGCAGCCTTGACTTCAGCCTCAACTTCCTTCTTCGCCTCGGCTTCGACTTCCTTGATCTGCTCCTCTACCGACGGCTTGACAGGCGGCTCAGACTGCGCCTGCGCAGCCACCGGTAGCATACTCGGCGCCATCGGCGCAGGCGTGCTCACGCTCGCAGCCCTGCCATTCGACACACTCGCTGATCGCGATGGTTGACGCAATGGCTCGCGGGGGTACAACGACTCAATCAGCGCAGCGCCGCGGTTGATACTGGGCATTGCGTATTCGTGGTCGGGCACTGGTGTAGGTGCGGCTTCAGATGCCGCTGCTGGAGCAGGCACCTCCGGCGCGGACGAGATACTCGCCCGCGCGCGTGTGGTCTTTGGTTCGGCGGCTTCGGTCGTAGAGCCGCGTCGTGCAGCGGTAGAGATATAACCTTTGGCATCCTCGTTTTCCTTGTCGGCATTCGCTTTTGCCGACGACTTTGCGGGCGTGACGTTTGACGATTTCCGAGGGCGGCCGCGTTTCTTGGGCGTCAAAGTTTGCGTCGTGCTTGTTGTTGTCGATGGCCGAGATGCATTCCTTTTGGGCGGTGTTGTGAGATCGTGTGCTTCGGGTTCAGGATCCTTCTCCTTCTGACTTGACGGAGCGGCTGTTTGCTTTGAAGATGCAGGCGGCGGTAACTCGTCGTCTGACTCGTCGCGAACGATCTCGGACGAGAGCACGCTCTTGCGTGGGCGGCCACGGCCGCGCTTCGGTGGCTGGGAGGGTGTTGCCTGAGGAGTGGGCTCGCCGTCGAGCATGCTTGTGTCGTTGTCTGAATCGTCACGGACAATGTCTTCAGATAGATTGCTCTTGCGTGGCCGACCGATCTTTTTCCGCTGCTTGGGCGTGTCGTCAGTAGCAGTCTTCTCCGCTGCCTTGTCTGCTTTGGCTTTGGCCTTGTCGGCCTTTGTCTTTGCGGCTTTCGCGGCTTTCTTCTGCTTCGGCGTGAACTCCTCATCTTCGTCAGATCCTTCTTTCTTCCAGGCTCTCCCCTTGCCTTTGAAGTGCTTCGGTCTGGATGGTTCTGGTTCTGGTTCTGGCTCTGATTCGTCAAGTTCGTCGTCCTTCTCTGTAGTCGTTTGTCGATCCGGGGTCGGTTTCTTGTACAGCTCCTGTGATTCTTGGAGAAGAGCATCCCATAGACCCATAGTCACGTCGTCATCAGGAGGAGGTGTAGAGGTCTCCGATGGAGAGGAATTGCGAGTGTCCTCTTCAGGCTCAGTCTCGGCATCTTCGAAGAGTTGCGCATCGTGATAGTACGGTCGTTGTTGGGCCGGCTTCCTATTGCGCAGACCTCGTCTAGTATTGGAGGCTGCTGTGTCGGGTGTGCCTTTATTTGTCGCTGTTTCCGCAGCTTCGTGTACTGTTGTATCTGTCTTGGTGCTGTTGCTGGTGCTGGGTTTAGATTTGGCAGGTGTGGTCGCAGGTCGTGAGACTTCGGCGATAGAAGCATCTCCGTTATCGGTATCCTCATCGAGTACCATCTCTTCGGACTTCTCTTCTAAGTTTACAGCATCCCAGAGATGGAAGGGCAATCTTACGAGGAATGATTTCCTTGACTTCTTGACAGAGCTTTGCTTCGGTGTTGCTTTCTTCGGTGATTCTGTATGCCTTGTCGCGGTGGCTGCGCGCGGAGCTGTGACACGATTAGCATAACTGAACGTGATGATGGAAATGCTGGTTGGAGTGTTATGTAGGCGATGTGGTTGAGGAAGAGTAAGGTTAGTGGCACCAGCTCGTCACTCATCAAACCTCGCAAGGCGGGGCAGGAGCAACACTGAGTTCTGGGAAAAGCACAACTTACCGGAGCGAACAGGAAGAGGGGATGCAGTGACAGGAGTGTCCACCTCCATGGGATCATCGTTTTCATCTTCGGGCGATATGGTTTCATCGGACTGTGGGAATAAGCATCGCATTCAGCCCGCTTTCATTGATTCACGCACGATAGGCTTCTTCCTAGGCTTCCGTGAGCCTGACTTGCGTCTACCATTCACGGTGACAGCTGGCGCTGCAGGTATTGCAATCTCTGTATCATGCGTTGCTGCTTCGCCGTCGTCTGCTGGCTCCTCGTCTGATGCAACAAGCTCTTGTGACTGCAAACGTCAGCATGATAATCTTGCGTTACTCAGCTCGTCCGCGTACCATGTACTTCTTTCGCGGTTTCCTTTTCCTCTTTCCAGATGCATTGAGCTCCTCTGAGTTTGCAACGGGCGTGGGCGTTGCTGAGCCTGCGTTCCGCGGCGCAGCGTTTCCGTTGGTTGTTGCTGTCTTGTTCGGATCGTGATCTGGAACACGTACAACACGACGGCGTTTTGTAGGTTCATCATCCTGTATCCATCAACGAACGATTCCTATCTGTTGGTTGGTGTGTTGACGTACGGAGTCGCCGTCTTCGTTCCACACCAGTGAAGCTACGTAGAAGATGTATCCGCCGTAGACCTGATCGCTTTGTCGCCAACCTTCGTACGAGAGTTTGGTTGTGGGATGCCCTTTTTTGAAGTCTTTGTATGCATCTTTACCTTTTGACTCAAGCCAAGTCTCGAATGAATCGTACAATGGACGGTCGCCGTTCCAATATTGATCTGTGTGTGGATTCCCATTTGTAGCCATGACTGCAGGAATATGCCTCAGATGGCGAGGGACCAACAACGTATTTCAATCAGAACAACGAAGGAGAAACGACGAAAACTGACTTAAACGACAGAATCAGGCGCAAGGAAAGGTTTTGCTTGAGGCAACTCCAGACTGCAGCAACGCGGTGTGATGCGCGTGGTGCTGGTGTGTTTGTTGTAATGGCGGTGGAGTGAAGTGTCGAGTTGTCAAATCCGAAGGTTCCAAGTCCCTTTCAAAGCAGATCCATGCCTCGTGGCACGTTAGCCCCAGGAACAGACAGAAAAGAGTTGCGATAGCAGATGCAATACGACTTACAAGTACGCTAAAATGATTAGATAGATTTTGACGCGATTTTACTTGTGCACGTCACTTCGGCGGAATGGAGTTGATTGCGAGGTTTGCGACAGGGAAAAGACAATCAATGCGCTAGCTCATAATCCAATTTCAGCTCGGCACCCTATCGATTTCAGTATACTCGTTCGACCACGGTTTCACACGTTGCAAGAAAGTCTTCCGTCGCTAGAAATGATTGATTGTTTTACATCTCGAATCATTTGTTTGTCCATAAATTCTTCTGGTTGCTTCGAGAGATCAATGATGCACGAACCTGCAGTCAAGGATACTTCGTCATCGACAAGTGTGCTTGATTCCAGCTCGGTGCAATTGCTGCAATAACTGCACACCTGACTGATACCTTGCAGAAGCTGATCATAGGCTCGACAGCCTGTGGCGTCGCAAGACGATTGTTACTGCACTGCCATGCTTCATGGGTTTGAGATTTGACACGTCGATCTCGTGTTCAATATTACTGGAGGCCCTCAAGGTTTGTCCGATATTCTTCGCAATTCTAGCTTCCAATTTCGTACGAACTATGCGATCAGGGTTCTGCGTGATCGTCATCAACATTTTACTTCCGATATCACCATCTCATTCAAAGATTACGAAGACATTGCTTTTTTTTGAAGCTCTGTATTGGCACACTATCATTATCCCACTGACGTAACGCGTCTGTGGGAGGGACAGATATATACAAAGCCCATCCATCATCTTATCGTAGATCCAGACCTCGCATGTCCTCGTGCGCAAAAGCAAGTAGCCATAAGCCGATGGGTATACAAATAACGATCCCACCACCAACTCATCCAAAACCTAAAGCATACTCACGAAGCGGCCAATGACCGCGCAATGCGAAACGCCAAATTCCATCTTTGGTACAATAGCCGGGGCTGTGTGAACGCCGATGCCATATCTAGGCGTGAAAGTGGTAATAGCAATATTGTGATAATTAAAGTTGTATAATCCAGCCAAAATTCGTTCTGGGCTCTCCAAAGCCGTGTGCTGAAGGTGATAGTAGGCTGTAGTGACTGTTCAGGGCGATCTTACAAAATGTGCCCATGAGTAGACCCCGACCGAAACATGGCCGAGGCGTTTGCAGCTTTGGGGTGGAGACTGAGACTTGGCGGGAAACGTAGCCCTCATCGATACTCTAGAAAGATTCAGGCGGGCTAGGCATGCCACTGCCATCGTCTTTCTCGGGCTCCTGGACACTGTGTTCATCTCGTCGTGGCTCCAGCTTGAGTTTGCCAATTGGTTTGCCCAGGCCCTTCAGTATGCCAGCGGGTGCACCTGCTTCGCCGCTCTCCTCTTTCTCTTCGTCCAGCTTGCGCTTCTTACGAGCGAGCTGTTGCTGTTCACGCAATGGTCGCTTGCGAGGACTGGAAATTTTGCCTGTAGGAGGCAGACGAGGCTTAGGGAAGCGCTGCTTAGGCGGCAAGTCGTCGTCTTCTACAAGCGACTGGTCATTGGCGTTGTGGAGCTTGTTGAGGAGCCAGTCTCGGACAAGGCCAATTTGACTCTCAGCAACCTGTGTAGTGACTGGCTCAAACTTCGGTGGCTCTTCCATGATGTTGCCAGTAGCAGCAACGTTACTGAAAGCGATTAGCAAGAGAGTAAAAATCTTGTGCGGAAACGCATACCTGTTGTCTTGTCTGGCGTACGCATTGTGCACCCTGTTCTGCAGTAAGTGCAGAGGCACACTGAAGGTAAGACCAAACTCGCGGTCAAGTCCGAGTTCTTTGAAGCCAAAGAAGTCTTCGCCAATGTCTTCGGCGAAGTCACCACCAACAAACTGCTCGCTGCCATCGTTGAAGGCACCCGCGCCATCTGCACCAACATTGTCGAGAGCCGGTCGCAGCAGCTCAGCGTAGTAAGACCGCATACGATCGTGCATGCTGACCAACTTTGTACCGAGTCTTTCAACATCGTCCTTTACGTATGTCTCCAAAGACTCCAGGTCAACGCCATTGACGTGCAGGGAATGTAAGACCGCCTCTTCCTGAGTGAAGCGTGGTACCCAGCTAGTCGACTGGCCATTGTCCAGAATCACTGGAGTGTCGGACTTCATCTTAGGCGTCTCGTGGTAGAGACCAAAAGACTGTACCAGGTTCTGGAAGAACCTCGCAGCGATGTCTGTTACTGCATCCAGGGCAGAGGGCTGGAACTCCTCAAACCCAGCGTGGTAAAAGATCTTGCCTACACTGCGCTGCAAAGCTGCTCGGCAAACATAAGGTGCCATGGGTGGGCCCTCCTCTGAGACCACCATTGGCTCAATGTCTGCCTCGTGAAAGGGCTGAGGCTCGTACTTCTGGAACTGGTTCTGGTAAAGCTGAGACTGAAGCTGCATCTGCTTAACAATTCCAATTTTGGCGCAGATTTTCCTTGTCTCCTGCATCGAATTCATGTTCTTGTCCATTCTCTCCGTCAGAGCGCTGTCTGGTGCTGTGAACTGGCCTTTGGGGAAGATGCGCATGTACTCTTCACGCTGCTGAACGACGTGACCTTCGGCATCCTCGACCCACTGGAGTGAATCATTGAGGTCTGGTACGACACAGACTGGATCGTAGTAGTCCGGAATCTGACGTTCCTCCTCATCCTGGATGCCTTCAGCCAACGACTCGCCAGCAACAGCTTGGACACCGTCTTTGCCATCAGGTGCAGAAACAGCGTCCTTCGCGATGTCTGCCTCGGCTTCTTTGCGATGACGAAGCCATCTCCGCATGCCGGCTTTCGAGCGCAGAATTGCCGGCTCATCCGGCTGAAGTATCTCATCACGGAAAAGACGATGTCGCTCGGCAGCAATTGTGGCTCGATCCTTCTTGGTGACCTGCTTCCAGGTTTTGTACTCCAAGTCATCAAGGTCGGCGTCTTCCTCAAGGACAAAGCCACTCACAGAGGCACCTGTGCCGTCTGCTTCGGAAAAATCAGCTTGACTGCCCGGTGCGCCACTCCTTGACACGCCATTGGGGCCAAAGGGTGTCAAAGTTCCAGGTGGTGGAGGAGTCGAGAACCCATTTACGCTTCCTTCCATTTCAGAATCCGCGCGTGAAAACTCATTCTTCAGGTTGGACACGGTGCTGTTCAGAGCTGGTACTGCAGGCTTAGTCTCAGGTCCTGGCGTATCTTCTGAGCCTGCCGGGGGCGCCTTTCGTGCATTGTTCGAGCCCTTTCCGCCTTTACTGGGTGCTTTTCGCCCTCGTGATGCCATGATAGGTTCCTCGTCCTCGCTGTCGTCAGCGCCGTCAGCATCGACATCGCCATTGCGCATTCTCCGTTCTTCGGCTTCGACTTCAGCTCGGTCGCGAATCGTGATGTCCGGAATGAGCGGTACAAGCTTCTCGGTTTCCTTCTTCATGTGAAGAGCTTTCTTCCTAAGAAAGTGGTTTGGATCAGCGTTGTACTTCAAGCAGTTAGACCAGATCAGCATCAGATCGTCGACGAAGTCCTTTTTCGACTTATACTGCAGCTGCTTGAGCTTCTTCATCATCGTGCCAATGTCCATGGGGTGCTTGATCACGTTGTAGTAGTCCGGGGCTTCTCTCTTGTTGACACGTTGGAGGAAAGGATGTGCGTGCTCGCCAGCTTTGAGCTCCATGAGGACCTTCTCGACACTCTCATACAACTCTTCCTGGCCAACACGGTCCTCATTCGCCCACTTGCTCCTATTCTTGCGAACTTCACTGATCAGACTGCGCAGTTGGGCGTCGGTGGCATGTACTCGGTCACGCTGGGCGTCGATGCGGGAGATGAGATGTTTGAGGGTGAGCGACGACGCGCCGAGGTTCGTGGTGCTGAGAGTGCCTTGCTGAGGTGCGGCGACGGCAACGCCATTAGCAGGTGCGGTGGGCTGTGTGCCAGAAGTCTCCTGTTCTACCTGTCGGTCGAGCTCATCAAGCTTCTGCTGTTCCAACATGGCATCGCGGTCGCTCTCGAGGGTGTAGAACAGCGTGTGGAAGCTCTGCTTGGCCGCATCCTCGGCGGCCTGCTTGTCTTGTTGCAATTGCTTGCGCACATCGTCGGAGGACTTGGCCTGCTCTGATGAGGGTGTGCCTGTTCGGTCGTTGCTGGACTTGTGGGGGGGCGGTGGTATGCGGATGCTTGGCGTGGTTGGGGTGGCAGCGGCACGGTTGAGGGCGCTTTTGGCAAGCAGCGGCGAGGTACGTGTGTCGTCTTCGTCTTCGTCGTCATCGTCGTCGCCATAGTCGTCTTCGTCGATGGCGCGGGCAGCCTTCTTCGGTGTCACGGCCGGGCGCGCGTCATGCGCCGCCGGAGCATCATCGGACGCGGGCTTGGGGGCAGCATCAAGGGCATCAAGCAGCTCGGTAACATTTGTTCCCCCAAGCACCGCGTTCAGACGCGCTTCGGTGCGCAGATAGTGTTCCCGCCAGCGCGCCGTCCGGGGGTCCTCCTCCGCGGTCGAGTCGGCAGCCCCCTCCCCCAGGTTGTGTGCATTTCCGCCGTTAGACATGTCTCCGTCACTCAGCGTCGCATTGGGGGTGCGCAGACGAGTCGCATTGGGCGCAGAGTAGGGCGCGCGGGCATTGTTCGGACGGTCTTTGCTGGATGGCCGCTGTGCTGATGCCGCGAGGGACATGTCGTCGCTCTCGCGGTGTGGGGAGGCTTGGCGCTACAGCACTGGAGCGGCCTCACAGGGAAGGCCGGCTAGGATGGCGACGTCCTGCCTCAAGCGGGTGTCGCACTGCGATAAAACCTAGCATGGAAGCAGCCAGGCGGCGATAGAGGCGGAAATCGATGGCTTCGCGATGAAATGGGTCGTGTTGGCGCGCGTCTTGATGAGCGAGTGCACACGGCCTGCGAAGGACTGTGGTCGAAAGTAGGTTGGGGAAGGCACCACCAGTGCGTTCCTTCTGGATTAGTGCGTCGGCAGCACGCTGGGATCGGCCACGCACCAGCAGCTCCAGCAGTTCCCCAATATCAGACCGTCCCCACTTCAGCGGTGCTATGATCGGCGAACGCGTGCACAGAGAGGCCGCAGCAAGAAACTCCAATGCTGGATTGCTGTTGTTTGTTCATTCCGTCTCCACGTCTTCAGAGTGAGTGGACAGGTAATTGCAAGGACCCTCTTATTGCAGCTACTGTGTCAGGCGGTTCAGTGGGCATAGGTCACGTTTGCAGCCAACTGTTCCAAGTACTGCACAAATGTACAGATTCGAGGTTCTAGTATCGTGCACACCTCTTGTAGACTTTCCATACGGCAATTGTCGATCAATGCTGCATTCAATGGCCTCTGCAGCAGACCCTTTGTATCACAAGCTTTGACTGCACGCTTCCTCGATGCACCAGAACCATTCTGACAACATCAAAAAAAGAGGCATGCGCACGGTACTGGGTCCAGATATGCTCGACCTTGTACTCATATCCTCTCCATGTTGAGGTTGCAGCGGAGTAAGACGCACCACCACGTAACCGGTTAGCTGCTAGTGCCAGCTACCTAGCATCACCGCCTTACGAGCTGTCTCGACGTTGCAGATCCCCAGCCACCTCTTGCTCTCACACACCTATAGCGGTCTCTGCTATGCTTCTTGGTCGATTATAGCAGTAGAAGAGCCTCAAGATGCGCATCCGAAAGCCGTTCGCCGGTAAGCCACTTCCACACTTCCACGTCATAGGCCGAGCTCCAGCACATGCAGGGCCGTTACTGCCGGCACCCTCCATGCAGCCAGACGCTGGACGCACTCTTCAATGCAAACGCAATGCTGTACAGACTCAACATGGTGTTTGAGATGCTTATGCACTAGCGATCAGCATCCGCCGTCCAGCTTGCGCAAGGTCTACCGTGTAGCTACGCTATTCCTTCGATGCCTCTACAGACTGCGCCGCAACGCCAACACCAAAGAAGCTTAATCACAATCTGAATATACCACTGACAGCACATCACAGGCGCCTTCGTAGCCCTAATCCTTATCTCCGCCGCCGCCGGCTTCTCTCCGTCCGACTACTCCATTCCCTCGTATAAACAATCCGACAAGGTCCTGCACTTCGTCGCCTTCTTCCTGCTCACCCTTGCATTCTACTGGATCCTCGAGACCTCGCGGCGCAAAGTGTTGCAGTTCACGTTCATCGTGTGCACAATCGGCCTGGGCGTTGCGAGTGAAGTTGTGCAGGGGCTGCTACCGGTACGTCTGCGGATCTATAACACATAGAACAGTTGTGGAAATGAGTGAGGTGCTGACATGAGCAGATTCACCGCGAATTCGACCCTTACGACATCGCCGCTAATGTCTCCGGCTCGCTCGTCGCCATTGCCCTGAGCAATTGGTACCACAAGCGCATGATTGAGCGCAAGCGCGCCGCGCGCGGGTACAATGCTGTCGCCGGCGACGACGATCTGGATGTCGAGCTTGGTGAAGATGTGGGTGGACAGGAGACGGGCGTGGTGAGGTCGACCGTGGATAATGAGCTGGACAACTGGGATGAGAACGCGGAGGATTGGGAGACGACGGATCCGGACCCTGTGATTGGGAATGGGGTTAATGCGGCGACAGTTGTTGCAGTACCCGAGAGTGAGGATGGGAAGAAGAGGAGTGATTAGGGTGTATGATGAATGACTGTATGATCATAACGATGATATATTGTAGCGAACTTGAGCGACTCTCATATTGCAGAGGAAATAGACCCCAGAAATATTACCCCCAAGTTGGATCAGAATGCTTACAAAACTTGGAGATACTAGCTTGACAGACAGCGCGAGCTACAGTAGTCTTAGAATCCACAATCTGGCCATTAATGTCGCGGACTCTGTATTCCTTTGTCACTAGCAGAGGTGTGTATCGAACCTCACGGAGTACGACCATGGACTTGTGAGAGACCCTACCTAAAGAGGGTGCCATACAGATGTCAATTATTCTGCCCACGGCGACGACGCGTACCGTCTCGCGGTCAGTATACGGTACAGCGGGGGTGACGGCGTGGAGCTCTTCGCTGGAGAACTGAGGATGGTGCGTGGAAACTAGAACAGGGCCGACCTGATGAAGCGGATTATTTGATGCGAACTCGCTGACCTTTCAACAAGCCGAAATTTACACTGCTAGCGCCCCAAATGTCATCGGCGAACATTTCGTGGGCCATGAGAGTGAACTTGCTAAGCTTCACATAAAGTCGTATGGACTCCTTCTCCATCACTCACCGACGGAAGAGATCTTGCATAAGGAATTGGCCATGCGGAGCTCGGTTCTCATCTAGCCTCCTAGACACTGAGCTGCCCTGAAGTGTCGCTGGTGCTGGGATTGTAGAGGTCCACAACGCAAATGTAACCGCATTTGAAGTGATTGACATCGAGTCTAGGATAGTGCAGACGTACAACGAGGAGAGACTTCAGGCGATCAGAAAGTCTTCCCAAATTGAAGCGAGTAATTTTTTCCGTGGTCTACCTAGATGAGCATTCCCGAGATTATTGGTGGCTTCAGCACGAAGTGCAGGTAGATAAGGAACACCAACTTGGTGTTTGGAGACTATAAATTTCGGTATCCTAGAGCCAGCCCTGGAGTCAATGTACAACTCGCTCATCGATATGCGACATCAACCGGCTGTTTAGCTTTCAAGAACAATGAGCTTCAATTACGACGGTTATCGAAAATACAGGAGGCGGTCAATGTCCCTCTTGCTGTCTCTGCACGCACAATAAGTCGGTCAGATACTACAACACACTTTGTTGCTGATAGCCAGCTGCACAGCTCGCTCGTGGCCTTGAAAGATGCTCTTCCATCCGTGGGCTATGCACCAGCGACTTTGTATTGCAAACAGCGAGAATTACCGGTAACTTGAGCGGGCTTTCCGGACACAGACGAAGACCGTTTAGATCTTACATGAGCTTCTTGATTGCTTATGCTGCAACTCGAGGCGGCGTCCTAGTAACATCGGTGCACATACGCTGTGTGTCCCCTCTCAATCAAGGTCGACAGGTCAATTGATTGCATCAATCCCGGTGCACATGAGACTCCGTAACGTGAACGTATTGTAATCTCCAAACACTGAGTCGATCTTCCGTGATCGTTGCAAGTTGTTATGAAGCCATCATTAATTTCAGTGCAGCAAGGTTGAGTGCTTATTGAAACTGTATCGCTGTGAAGAAACGAGCTCATTCACAACAACAAACGGGCTATGATCCTTTACTCACTCGTAACCTGACAAGACGTTCAAGTACGGCCTTGGCTGTCTCCGGATGTGCTTCGGTGAGGTTTCTTTTGTCGCCTACTAGCTTGGGAACATGGATGCGTATGTCACAACGGACGATTTTCCAACAACACAGATGAGGTGGTGGAATTGATGCAATCGACTTGGTATCAATTACAATGTCATAGCTAGCTCTGATGCTATACGCATTATCTCGGGCTAACCTGCCATAAAATCGTCACTTGCGGCATGCCGGCTGGCCATCATCTCTCATGATATTACTCATGTTGTAGAGTATGAGGCTCCGAACGAACCATAGACCCAAGCTCCATATCATTCACGCCCGGATATCATCGTGATGTATTTAGGAAGTCTTAGCGGCGACCTGGGGAGTGATCTTCTTGCCGTCTGATTTTTCTTGTCAGCTGTATCCAGATCTGTGCAGGTGGTTTTACATACCCTTGTTGAACCTCACACGTGGGGGAGGAGCACGGTTGCGGCGGCCCTCGCGGGAACGGACACGTACGATCTTGCCGTGAATGGCGCAAGAGACGCAGTACTGAAGCTTGAGGTACATCTTGGGAACGGTGTACTCGGGGAAGACGGAAGCATCAGAGATGTCACCTGCCCGTTGTCAGTTCCAAGGTTCTTCTCATGCCGGAGGCTCGCAGAGCGATCTCAACGGCGGTTGTATGATTGTGTGTGCGGTCTTTATAGACGCGCCAATCGTGTATGCTTATAGGATTTCGAGGGACGTACGGATGGCGGCGGACTCGACCATGTTGCGGATGGTGAATCTCTTGATTGCCTTGTCCTTGGGAGTGCATCGCGAGCAGTTGGAGCAGCGGATGGGCTTGACGTGGCCGCGGCCCTTCTTGTTACGGCCGCTGAGAGGAGGTTAGCATTCGTTCTTGTGCGAGCTGCGACAGCTTCGAAATTTCGCGGTGCGCGGGCGCGGTGAGTGCGTACTTGGATGCTCGCTTCTTGACCATGATGGGCTGATTCTGCGGAGTGTAAGTAACTGTCTCTCTTTCGCGGCACTGTTTGCTGGGGATACACACTGAAGATATGGAAAACCTAAAAGTCAGTGGGTTGTCGTGGACGTGAGTCTGGCGTTGCAAGCAAGTAACTCGCGTATGCGAAATTGGTGTGGGCGCTAGGACCCGCATTCTTCGCCTGGCGCTAGTACGAAAAGAACCCCACGCGCCACCACTCGCTCAACTCTCGGACAACGCCCAGCTACGATGAACAATGTGATGTGTCTAAACAGTTCTCAAGTCTCTCTAGACAGTCTTGCCGGCTTTGCAATAACAATGTTCGGTGCCAGGGAATTCGAGTCGACTTAACGCGTTCTTTACTCCCACAGCGCTACGCTGTTGCTGCTTGCATATCGCCATGATTATGTCGTTGCACTCTTCGAGACGCATCTGCATGAAGTTCTTTTGTTCTTGCCATTGTTCTACACTTGATTTTACAGTATCTCGCGAGTCTCATTACGGTTTTTCAGAGGCTACCCGGATATTGCAGCCTTCTCAGCTTCAGGAAGTAGTACGCCACACCAAAGGCCAGACCACCAAGATGTCCAGCGTGCGCGGTCCTGGTATTTTCGCTGTTCAGGTAATAACCATCGTAGACCGCGTAGCCCACAGTCAATAACCAAAGAGGAACAGGTACCACTCCGAAAAGTTGCACCTGGTTCTTAGGCATGAAGCAAGCAACAACGGTCACGGCGCCGATCAAAGCGCCAGAGAAGCCCATCGCTCGCTGTCTGCTGACTGCCCCAGCTTGCTCCTTCATGTTCTCTTGACCCAACCAGAAGAGTGAGCCTGCCAACCCCGATCCAAACACAATAAGCATGAACTGACCAGGTGTTACTGGTAACGCAGCGAGTGCCCCACCCAGAGACCAGAACGTGATCATGTTGAATGCAATGTGCATGATTCCAGAGTGCGCGAACATGCAAGTGATCGTCTGCCAATAGTAGCCGTTCTTGACATCCCTCAGACTCATGGTCATGTTCTGGTAGTATTTCCTGAAGTTGTCCATGTAGCCTTGCTTGGCCTGTTCGGTGGCGTAGATGCTGTACCCGAACACGGCAACGTTAACACCCACCAGGCCCTTCAAGAGGAACATGTTCGCAGCGAACCGGCGGTCATGACCAAAGCCACTGGAGTAAGAGCGAGCTTGCCGTAACCTGGAGATCAGCGATGATGGTGGCTGTCTGAAGAAGCTGGAAGGTAGTGGCCGCTTCGGTGGCGCTGTGCTGAAAAAGCTAGAAGACATTGGTTTCCTCAGGGCGGAACATGGTCGAGCAAGTCCAGCGAACCGGAAGAGGGACGACATCCTGAAGTTTGAGGGCAGGCAGATGTTATGCAATCTCGTCGAATTGTTGCACGTGTTTCAAATGGTTGAGTTAAAAGAATCGGACCTTATAAACCCTAGCCGCGACCTCGCAGATGTTGAGAAGATTCAAAAGGGTATCGAGTCGTAATGTGTTATTGATCGATGTCTCCTGGCTGTTACGAAGCCTTTGTATGATTGTAGTCCGAGGCCCGGGTCGATGAAATCGCCTTGCCGAGTTGATATGATGCTTGGAAGGTGGCGATACGAGTGAGGCAACAGTCTGCAGTCGACCAAGGGGCCGGCGCCTTAATAAGAGTGTGTTGAATTGATTTCGAGGGGCCTTTTGGTAGGGCGACCCTGCAGTTGGAATCCCAGTGAAGGAAGAAGCCGATGTCAAGACCAAGCGTAGCCAATGAGGGCAGGCACGGACGCGGGTGGAGCTCGCTCCTCCCACTTCAGGTTCGACGTGCGCATAAAGAACGGCTCTACCTCACCGGTCTCACTGCACACCACAACTCGCGCACAAACCCTGCACTATTCTTCACACCTCAAGCTCTTGAGGCGTCCCACGAACCACACCGCAATACCTTCATCTTGCGCGACCCACCCATACTCAGCTACTACGCTCAAGACTGCTTCAGGTCACGAACAACGACATCATCCTTCCGACACCGCTCTCCTGCTGAGACAGTAAACAACAAACGACGTGAACCAACTATAGCTGCCGCAAGTGATTAGGCACTCTTACAACTACCTGTCGAGCCCCACTCTTCTCGACACCTACCCCACAAGCCCTCCAGCACGAGTCTCCCCACCACGGTCGCTGTCCACCACCATCGTTGCTATTGCGCTCTGACGATCGTGCTCATCACCTTCTACCTCACCCAAACTCGACCATCCACACCACCGTAGGTGGACTACCACACAATGACCTCACAAATCACCGATCAGCTAGCAGCAACCAAGCTGAATGATGCGCCATCGGAAGCCAATTGGAAGGAGGGGTTGACAGCTCCTGCAAAGGATGCGCGACCACAGACTGAGGTACGCACAGGCGATGAATCTTGGCCCAGCAATTTCTGTTGTCCTCAAAGGAAGGGCAGCGTGCGATCAACCGGAGTCTTTGATCGTTTTACGTGTATTCGCAAACTGACATTTGGGCGCAGGATGTAACTGCGACGAAAGGCCTCGAGTTCGAGGACTTCTTTATCAAGCGTGAGCTCATGATGGGCATCTTCGAGGCAGGCTTCGAGAAGCCGTCGCCAATTCAGGAGGAGACTATTCCCGTCGCTCTCACAGGACGAGACATTCTTGCGCGAGCGAAGAATGGCACCGGAAAGACCGCGGCTTTCGTCATTCCCACTCTCGAACGCGTGAACCCGAAGAACCCCAAGACACAGGCGCTCATCCTCGTACCCACCCGAGAGTTGGCTCTTCAGACATCGCAGGTCTGCAAGACCTTGGGAAAGCACCTCGGTATCAACGTCATGGTTTCGACCGGTGGAACAGGACTTAAGGACGATATTATCCGACTCAGCGACCCTGTCCACATCATCGTTGGAACACCCGGTAGAATCTTGGATCTTGCGGGCAAGGGTGTAGCCGATCTTACCGCTTGTCAGACGTTTGTCATGGATGAAGCTGACAAGCTTTTGTCTCCTGAGTTCACGCCCGTCATCGAGCAGCTGCTCGGATTTCATCCTAAGGACAGGCAGGTGATGCTGTTCAGCGCTACCTTCCCCATCGTCGTTAAGGACTTCAAGGACAAGCATATGAACTCGCCGTACGAGATCAACTTGATGGATGAGTTGACGCTGCGCGGTATCACACAGTACTACGCTTTCGTCGAAGAGAAGCAGAAGGTGCACTGCTTGAACACTCTCTTCAACAAGCTTCAGATCAACCAGTCCATTATCTTCTGTAACTCCACAAACCGTGTCGAGTTGCTGGCCAAGAAGATTACCGAGCTTGGCTATTCGTGCTTCTATTCGCATGCCCGTATGCTTCAGCACAATCGTAACCGGGTGTTCCACGATTTCAGAAATGGCGTGTGCCGAAACCTAGTTTGCTCGGATCTGTTGACTCGTGGTATTGATATCCAGGCTGTCAACGTTGTCATCAACTTCGATTTCCCGAAGAACGCTGAAACCTACTTGCACCGAATCGGTCGTTCCGGTAGATTTGGTCATCTGGGTCTGGCCATCAACTTGATCAACTGGGAAGACCGTTTCAACCTGTACAGGATAGAGCAGGAGCTTGGCACCGAGATTCAGCCCATTCCCCAGGTCATTGAGAAGAACCTTTACGTTTATGAATCACCTGATACGATTCCTCGTCCTATCTCCAACTCGCAACCACGCCCACAGGGCCAGGGCGAGCGCCAACCCCAGGAAGGTGATGGCAGTATGGCGCGAGCGGGAGGCCGACAAGGATACCGTGGTGGCCGTGGCGGAGGTGGACAGTTCCAGGGACAGCGCCGTGGGCCTTCTCAGGGACAGAATGTGCCTCAGCAGTTTCAACAGAACCAGCAGCGCCAGAACGGCCACAACCCGCAGCGCAACCCCAGGCAACCGCCCGCCGGACCAGCTTAGGATGCTTGTCCACACGGGCGGTAGGCTGACTGCGCAGTTATCGTTGACTTTGACATCTCATTTTCCAATTTTGTGTCACGATATCCCTTTGCACAGGGGCCAGGAGGTCGCATTTGTTATTTGGATGCACATACCTCGGAGTTGTTTCCTTTTGTTATGATTATGCGATTACTCTGCGACGACTCGATACGGGATACCTGATTTCCTTTTCTCGGGCATAACGGATCGAATCATCGGCGCACCTGGAGTTCACGACTTGACTGTCTGTACAGTATACCATGGTCTGTCCGGATCTTGCACTCATCTGTCGGTCGGCTGGTCTTGCCGACTTACACTTCTGGTGGCGCGCTCTTCAATCCGACTGCTTGAAGTGTGTTACCTGCCACCATTCTTTCTTCTTCGCCTCTGTTTCCAACCTACAGCGCTGGCGGCTTGTGGAGCTCTTTACAAAAGTTCGGACGGCTTTGATAGAGGTGGGCCAATATTTCGCCCCATCGTTCTTTGTTCGGCTATCGTTTACACTCGACATCCACTGGATAATTGTAGTTCTTCTGGACCTTCACCGGTCATCTGACCACGACCCCCCATTCTGCCATGTTCTGGCCACCATTCTCGACATCCGTTTGACCGGCTTCGCGCTTGTCTGTTGCACACGACCTGTGGTTCCACTCCCTCATCACGGACACCACATCACTTGGGCGCTACTCTCTCGGCTCACACTCAACGTTGATTACTAACTTGCCATGGCATTTTTAGCCCAATCAGTCTGAGCTTTGCACTTGTTGCCATCCAAACAAGCCAGCATCGACTGGCGCTGCAGGCATCGCTCGGTAGAAAGAATTACAAAAAGCACAAGGAAGCTTGTAGGAGCTGTGGGTTACAGTGCGCACCATGCTCTACTCAATGCCAATTATTGTTCCTTGGTTTCCAGTCTTCGATTGCAACGTGACGTCTCTCCTGTGATAATGCTGGTTGAGCTCGCAACAACTGATATATGGTTATGCTGTCTTTAAACTGCGCTCATCGATGCTCTAGGCCAGTCGAAGCTTGTGAGAGCTTGGGCGATATCACGATGTAGCACGACACGAAATAGACAGCCATTCACTCAATTTGCCATGCAGTCCACATGAAATGCAGTACGGGAAAGATCTTGTGGAAACCAAAGAAAACGTAGATTCGATTGTTGTGCATTCTCCTATGCGATACAGCCACCAAGGGCGCCACTTCCACCTTCATCCCTCTCTGACTGCTATATGTACAGTTCCAGCCACAGTGCCTCTTCTCTTCTATACTCAATCCTCCCCTACTTTGTCTCGTTCTCAGGCGTGATAGCGAAGGTTGGTCGGACAAACCTGCAACTCTAATCAGCAAGCAGCCCTCATAAAATGCGTTATTTCCGGAACGTACCTGTCGCTGTTGTAGACCCTCGTCTCTGTGCCGAGAAGCTCCTTCTCCCTGGCCTTGTCGGCGAGGTACCTTCGCACCTGGTCGCGGTCCTCCTCGGCTTGCAGCGCAGGAATCAGGTGTATCCGCGCCCACATCTTCTCGCGTGCGAGTTCGCTGTGCAATTGTCAGTTCTGCCGGCCTCCTGCGACAACGCGAATAGCTGTGCTGCTGCTCGACGGAACTGCTGAGCACTGCTGCACTGCTTGGGCCCGCTGCTCTCGCTGCGCTCCGCCTTCGCCGCTACAAAGCTAGACATCCACCTACTTGTGCTCCCTAATTCCCTGTCCGACCCTCCAGAATCCGTAGGTCATGAGTACACCAGTTCCGATGAGGTACACGGCCGGTCGGAAGCCGCGAACGGGCAGGTTGCGTTTGTACTGGACGGGGTTGTACCCGCCCACGGGGGGCATGTCCTGCGGCATTGTGGGCGGTGTGGTGCGGAGGCTCAATGGGGTGGTGAAGGGTGCCGTTGGCGGTGCGGAGACGTGAGGTTGGCTCTCGAGCTTGTGCAGCACTTGCGATGACAAGGGTGGTGCGGGAGTGCCAAGAGAGGAAGGCACGCTAGTGATGTGAGCATAATTTTGACGACGGTGAGTGGTTGAACGTCACTGAACATCACTAGAACATCAATCTTGGTCAATTAAAAAAGAGAAAGAAAAGCGGAGTGAACATGACTGACGACGAGAGACCGAATAAGATGAGGAAGTTGGGGCATTTGATGGAAGAGGAGGATCCGGCTGCAAGCGTGGGCGTTACACCAAGCTACACAACCCCAGTCGATTCTCCAGCTCCAACAACAATGGAAGATGTTGATACCGCAGCATCAGAAGCTGGATCAGCCAAGCCAAGGAACCGTCTCTTGGACCTCGAGGAGCCACCTGCAAGTGTAGGCGTGACACCCTCCTACACATCACCAGTAGACTCTCCAGCCCCAACAGAAGCCAGCGAAGCCTTGGATTCCGATGCCAGACCAGCAAAATTGCGCAAGCTGGCTCACCTTCAAGAAGACGTAGCAGCCAGCGTTGGCGTCACGCCCTCCTACACAACACCTATCGACTCACCAGGCGGCCCCATGGACCCAGCAAACAGTGAGCCAGCCATTGCCGCCGACGAAGCAGCCGGCGAGGTAGTCTCGGAGCCCAAAATCTCCAAAAACCAACTGAAGAAACAGCGGCGCCACGAGCGCTGGGAATCCGGCCGCGAAGACCGCAAACTCAAGCGCAAAGAGAAAGCAAAGGAGAAGAAGGAACGCCGCCGCGAAGAATGGGCTGCTGCGCATCAGCCAGATGAGAATGGCAATGTTCCTACTCTACCGTCAAATCGCCCGAGTCGCAACACCGCGGGCGCGGGCACTCAGGTCCCCATCACGGTGGTGTTTGACTGCAGCTGGGAGGATCTGATGTTCGATGCAGAACTCAAGAGTCTGGGGCTGCAGATCACGCGGTGCTATTCTGATAATCGCAAGGCGAAGTACAGAACGCACTTAGCGATCAGCAGCTGGGGCGGGAAGATGAAAGAGCGGTTTGAAGGGATTTTGGGGAATCAACACACGAGCTGGAAGGGCTTCAAGTTTTTCGAGGAAGACTTTGTGGAAGTCAGCAACAAGAGCCGAGAGTGGATGACTGGTCCGAGGGGCGGTGTGGTTGCGGGCGCCATGAAGCCGGATTTTGATCCTGACGCTGAGCCTGAGACTGCAGAGGGACAAGCAGAGGGCGCGGAAAGTGTAGAGACGCAGGATAAGCCCAGCGATGTGGAAGGCGAAATCGTCTACCTGAGTTCCGAATCCGAAAACGTCCTCACCACCCTCAAGCCAAACAGCACATACATCATTGGCGGGCTGGTCGACAAGAACCGCCACAAAGGTGTCTGCCACAAACGCGCTGTCGAGCGGGGTATCAAGACCGCTAAACTTCCGATCGGCGAGTTCCTCGAGATGAAAAGCAGGCAGGTACTGGTCACGAATCATGTGCTGGATATTATGCTGAAGTGGTTGGAGACTGGAGACTGGGGTAAGGCATTTATGACTGTGCTGCCGGAGAGGAAGGGCGCGAAGCTAAGAGAAGAGGGTAGCACTAGTGGTACTCCTGCTGAGAGCAACGAGGGCGGAGAACAAGTTGACCAGGATATGGAGGAAATCGTTGCAGTGCAAGAGGGCGAATTCACAGCAAAGCCGACTGCGGCAGAGACAGCACAGGCTGCTGCAGCGACGGCTACAGAAGTTGTCGCCGAGGACGCAGCTCAGTAGGCGCAGGAAGGCTCACAGCTTTACGATTCAATGAACAAAAGTCTATCATCTCCTCACTCGCCCTTCATCAAAAACCGACGACCGACTTCCATCCACAGCACATCACACCCTGCGTCCCCCTTGACTCTCTGCGCAAGCTCAAACAGCCTTCTACGTCTCCCCTCATCATTGTCAAGCCACTCTGCCTCACCAACGTCCCTGACACCGTTTTTATTAACCATCAGTCCTCTTCTCTCCTTCGTCCCAGCACTGATATACTCCCCACACGGCGGCGTTCCATCGACGACGAAGTCCAAAATCGTGTCACGCCATTTTGAAACGACTGGCGCGTACGCTTCAGGCAGCCTTTCTTCATGTACACCGCCTAGCAAAGTGACGATATCGAAGGTGTGCGTTGCAAACTCGCCCTGCTTTCTGATCGGCCCATCGAATGGGTTCGGGAGGTCGAAGATGTGGAAGTATGTTTTGGGGATTAGGTTGGCTTCGACTGTCGCCAGGGCTGCGGCAAAGAAACCGATATCGCTTTCGAACAGACACACAGCTTGGAGTGCGTCGGGGTCCGGTGTCGAGGTCTTGACACCGTAAATCGAGCAAAGGTTTGCGCCTTCGTTGTCGCCTAGGACCTCCTTTGCGATCTTCTCGAATGCCTTGGCGTGGTCTTTTCGACTATCGTCTTTGCTCATCATGTTGTACGATATCCCACCATCATAGGTTGTTGAGCCGACGATCTGCGCCTCCACGGGCGTGAACTTGTCTTTCCAGTTCTCAGGCGCTAGTTTGCCCTTCTTGGTTAATTCCATACTCGGCTTCTCGACGGGAAAGAAATCTGTCTCCGCACATGGAAGCCCGACCCAGGCTAGTTCGCGGATCTTCTGGACGTCGGCGTTGATAAAGTCGTCAGCGATAGCCTTTGCATCTCTTTCCTCGCCGGCAGAGTTCTTCATCTGGATTTCAAGACTCTCGGCTTGCGAGAGGAAGTTGGCGTGGTGTTCAGACGGCGTCATGCTAGGCATCGTGACAGGAGTGCCGGAGAATGCGATCGCACGCTTGAACACTGGGTCTCTGATGGTTTTCACGCTTATGCTCTCTCCTCCTGCGCTTTGTCCGATCACAGTAATGTTATCTACATCGCCGCCGAAGCCGCCGATGTTCTCTTTCACCCATGATAAAGCGAGGTCTTGGTCGTACAGACCGTTGTTCTCAGGGATCAGCCCGCCGGTAGAGGGACTGTGCATGAAGCCCAGGATTCCGAGGCGGTAGTTGACGCCCACCATTACAAAGGGAGTGCCGCGCTGGATGCCGTGCTGGACGAGGTTGGATGGGTCGTAGTAGGGCCTGTTGGCGGAGCCGAGGAAAAAGGCGCCACCGTGGATAAAAACTAGAACGGGGAGTTTGGCGTCGCTCCGGAGGTGGCCGTCGCTGTTAAGACATGTTGGAGGCAGTCTGATTGAGAGGTTCAGGCAATATTCTGACTGCTCTTCGTCGTCTGGTAGGTTGTCCGTTGGGAGAGGGATGTTTGAAGCATCCATGGTGACGCTGCCCCATGGCTGGACGCTGGAGGCTCCGGGTTTTGTTGCATCAAAAACTGTGTTTTGAAAACGTGGGCTATTTTGTAAAGTCTTGAGTGGCTCTGCACGTCCGAAGCGTTGAGGGATGGTGCCGTAGGGTAGGCCTAAAAGCTTGATCAGAGAGGTCTGCGTATCGCGAATGCCCTTGATGGCACCGAGTCTGGCATGGTTAAGTGTGATATGGGCCATAGCATCAATGTTCTGTGTCATTCAAGCTCTCGTCGGGAGCTGCTTCAAAAGTATTCATTGTCACTACCTCTAGCTATGTCAACGACATGTGTTGACGTCAGGAGTTCATTGTAGGTCACCAACGATTTCAAAAGCTTACTTTGCGCCCAGCAAAGCTTATATTGATATCTTTGCGCCTACAAGACATGGCACATCCACGTTCGTGCATTCTCTGTTATCGCGTCGTTCTGTATAAGAGTTGAAGTCCGTAAGCCTTGCCGTACCCTTCACGACTAGCGGCGGCTAAGCTTCCTGCTAGCGCGGGATGATGAGGCTCTGGGGTACTCGAAGAAAAAGCATTACCTTACATTCAAGACGATTTTACAACTTCAGATTCTTCGTATTCGAATAGACAAGTCTTGAAGAAAGCTACTGTCACATGCTATGAGCATTGGAATGCGCTGGTCGCTCTCCCCTTGCTGAGCGGTCAGCCCACTGATTATTACGCAACGTCATTCTCAACGGCGCGTCAATCTGATCAACCTGCAACAGCAGAACCGCGTCCTCACGCGACCCGCTTTTCGCTTACATGAATGTTTCCACTGCAATTACACCTTCTCGACCCACGCAATGTCGTCCACTACAGATACACCACAGTCTTCCCCTCCGCCCAGGACACCACAGCGCGCATCCTCGTTCTTCACATACCCGGTCTCGTACGCTGTGGGGGGCATACTTCGACGACTGAACTCGGACGCAAGTCCGCCCGCGACCACGAACACGACTGTGAACGACACGCCGAATAGACGCCAGTCACAGCTAGCATCGACAGCGAATTCCCTTTCCCAGTCTCTCGCCAGCCTTTATTCGAATACCGCGAACTCGCTCTCCTCTTCCACAGCAGACGCAGGCTCAGACATGCACGGCGCACTGCACAACCCACACCGCACAGCGAGCCCCTTCCAACCACCGCCTCTCACACCGTTGACCCTGCAAGGATGGAAGGGTGGAATGAGGGAAAGCGGCAAGCTGCTGAACAAGGCGCTCGCAGAAGAGATCAGGCTACTGGTGCCGCCGAGGCTGCAGCTTGTGGACGAGTGGAGCTTGATGTACAGTTTGGAGCAGAACGGCGTCAGCCTGGCGACACTATACAAGAACGCGGACGACTACCGGGGGAAGCGAGGAGGTTTCGTACTGGTAGTCAAGGACGGCAGTGGTAGTCTGTTCGGCGCATACCTATCTGACGCGCCACATCCGTCCTCGCATTTCTATGGCAACGGCGAGTGCTTTTTGTGGAGAGCACATGTTCTCAAATCACTACCCGATCTTTCGAACCTACCCCCGCCGCCCTCAGCGGACACCACGAACGCGACGAGAATGACGACGATTGCTACGACGAAACCAAAATCAGACACACTATCGCCTCCAGCGTCTGGGCAGGCGAGCAGAAGTGGGACGAGTACACCAGAGAGGATAAGATTCAAGGCGTTCCCGTACAGCGGTGTAAACGACTACATGATTTTCTGTGAGCACAGCTATCTGAGCATCGGTGGAGGGTAAGTCTGCTTTGTTTGGTCCGTGAGACACAGATCGCTAACCCATGTGACAGTGACGGTCACTATGGCCTGTGGCTTGACGACAACCTTGAGAACGGCGTCTCGGCGACCTGCCCAACATTTGGTAACGAGCCCCTGAGCGATGACGGTACAAAGTTTGAAGTAATGGGTGTGGAGCTGTGGTACATTGGGTCCTAAATGGCCTCTTGTTACACAACATATTGCCATTCATTTGTCACGGCTTCTCACATGGCATCAATCTGCGGCGTTTCACGGACCAACAAAATATACCCTTGGCGTTGCTTTAAGACGAACAAACAAACATGCAATCTTATGTGTCTCACAGCGAGGCCATTTTCATGACTCGAAGCGCATCTTCTCGGTCCTATTTGCAGTAGACCTACACCCTACTGGCCCAGTGCTCCCTCAATCTAATCGTGTCGCCTTTCAAAATACTGCAACAACATCGTCGAGAAAGGCAATCGTCAACAATCGCAGCGCAGCGGAGAATCTGATTGCTTTCGGGCAATTTACGTTCCCACTTTCCAACATCAATACCGACTCAAGAATGGTCTGTCGGATGGAGAACAATGAGTTTCAAATTCAGCAACCTCACATTCGACGGCATTGGGCCATGTTACAACGTCCACAAGAACCTTGTTCGCGCAACCTCAGACCCCGTCGAAAACGAGCTTCAGGAACGTCGCCAGGTCGCCAAAGGAGATTGCTGCATCTGTGACGAACCTCTAGTCCCAAACGGATACACCATGACCTTCTGCAAACCCGAGTGCGGCTTCCACAAACACTGCGTGCATTTGAAGGTGGGCGAACAGAACCTGGTCGAATGTACTATGTGCAGAGAGGATATGGAAGCCAACACTCTGATCTGGATAACCAAGAACCAGAGTGATCAGGAGACTGTTGACCGATATTATATCTGGCTGTACACAAAGCAAATTCACATCGATCTGGCAATCCTGCAAGACTCCGAAGTATTCGGGCTCTGCATCCTTCAAGCTTAGACCGTGGGCTGGCACATTGAAGACCAATCCTTCAAGCGCGCACTGGCTGCTTACTACATCACCGAGAACAAGTTCGAGAGGGGCTTCTGAAACGAATCCATCAACTACGCTTGCAAAGACGATGCGTCTCTTGCAGATGATGATGACATGATGCTCTTCGTCATGGCCATCTCCGTCAAGAACTGAGATCCTGAGCTTTACCTTGCCGACCTGCACAAGGTCTCGCACAGCTTCAAGAGGGAACTGGAACGCGTGTTTCCAACCATTGGCGAGGAGAAGCGCACCGTGATCAACGAGGTCATTTTGGAAGCAACCAGCAAGCCGAACGGCTTGCGGGCACTCTTTTGTGATAGTCTTCCGGCCGGTTTCTTCTACGTGACTTCACGGTTCGCAGGCAGTCACCGCTTTTCTTCAGCCTCATGATCGCTGGATCAAATGCTTTGTGAGATGAACGTCGCGTATTGGGCTTCTCAGATGTGTTTCAACAACGCTTTTGAGAGTCGCTGCGCATTCCCTTTAGCATTTCTTTGCAAGTTCTCGGCTTACCAAATCATCGAGGATCCCTCACTGCAATTAATCCTCCATGTTCATGCGCGTCTGCATTGTCAATCGAAAGATTATCACCTTCTCTCACTTGTGCTTCTCTCACCTATGAGGTATCTCCTCTCACGCGTGTATCTTCCGCATCGGAGGTAGTCACTCATATTTTTTCAATATAAACCTGCCACTCCCTCCAATTCCTTCTGCATCTTCTGACTCCATACTGCGAGCTCAACAATGGCAGTCATCAGATCCCGTGGCGCCACAAAGAAGCTAGGCACATTCGCGTAAGTACACCACACACCTGAGTAGAACGTCGCTAACAAAGCTGGCTTCGGCCGACGCACTGTGACTTTCAAGCTTGGAAGCAATAAGAAGCCATTCACCGTTCACGAAGACCTCTTATGCGCCACCTCTGCAATCTTCAAGAACGAGCTGCAAAAGAAACGCAAACCCGTGAGCGGAGAGTGTCCGATCTGCCATGAAGAGGTGAACCTCAAGGATGGCAGTGTCGCCTTTTGCAGATCGCAGTGTGGGCAGAACTTCCATGATCACTGTATCGATGAATGGTCAGAGTCGCAGGATGGACCAGCTAGCTGTCCAGTCTGTCGATGTGCTTGGAGCGAAGGTCCGCAAGAGATCATCGAACTGTCGTGCGATGAGAATCTGGAAGCCACCGCTGTGCAACTGTACTGCAATTGGCTCTACACCAAGCAGGTGCAAATTGATGAGAACATCGCTCGCGACTCTGAAGACTTCGGCATTTGCGTACTGCACGGGCTGGAGGTATGTCGCTGGGTTGACGCTGAAGACTTTGCACATGCGCTGGTGGCAACCTATCTCTCCGAAAACAAGTTCGAAAGGGGTTTCTGGATCAATGCAACCAAGTATGTTTACGACAACTCGAATTTGTGGTTCTCCATATGGGAGCGTTTTGTCATGGATGTCTTCCTTGCGAACCTAGAGCATGACGCCTTCCAAGCCGAATACGACGAGTTCTCATCTGAGTTCAGGAAGGAGTTGACCCTCGAGCTCCTGGGCAAAATGGCGGCACCGCCCACGAACAAGGATATCTTGAAGAAGTACACCAACGGCACGTATGAGCTCAAGGGATGAGTACGCGCGTCATCGAGCGAGTCTTTCGACCTTTAACTGACGTCAACTATTGCTTCTGAATGGGTTCTTGCCGTCGGGCGACTCTATGCTCGTCGGCCTCGCGCCTTGAGCATCCAATTTGTCTCCATAGCAAGTCCATTCTCACTCTCACATTCACCTTCATCTTTGATATCACACCGCTGTCCGCTAGAAGCAATGTATCTTGAATACCTCCACCTCCTCAGTAATCCCAGTCGGAAAATAACTCGCTACTTTCCCACTTCCAATTGTTAAATTCAGCAGCACAGCAGCACAGCAGCCCCGACAGCAAAGATTGGCGTTGTCAAAAGTTGAGGAGCAACGAAGAAGCCAAGGCCCGTCAGGTACATGCCCAACCAAACATGCAGTCCGCTCCGCTTATCTTTCACCAGTCTCGGCCGACTCGTCCAGATCCAACCCAGCAACATCCACCGTGCCTTCGGTGTCCACGAAGACCTCCTCTGCGCCACATCCACCGTCTTCAAGAAGCGCCTACAACGTCGCCGCAAACCCATCTCTGGCGACTGCTCCATCTGCAGCGAAGCACTCGACCCCTCCATCGCAGACATCACCTTCTGCCGCGCCAGCTGTGGCCAGAATGTGCACGTCCACTGTCTCGAGAACTGGGGCCAGGCAAACTCGGGCGTAATTACATGTCCCATATGCCGCAAACCATGGCAAAGGCGTTCGACAGGCATCCTAGAACTGAAGAGTAAGACAGCTGTAGATCCAAAGGCAATGCAGACCTACATCGACTGGCTGTACACGGGCAACATACACATCGACACGACAGTCGATGCGGGATCCGACGCATCCAATGTCTGTCTACTTAGGACCTGGCACGTCGCAAAGCTCATGGGCGATACAAAGTTTCAAAACGCCATGGTCGCGCTGTACACGGCTACGGTGGAGTGCAAGCAGAACCGCGGCTTCTGGCTCAATATTATCTGGTACGCCTTCGAGACGACGGGAGGCGACGTCCCGGATATGCGAGACTTGATTGTCTACGACTTCCTGGCGCAGGTAGATCCGGACTGGTTTGGCAAGGAGAAACATGGGTATCCCGAGGACTTCCTGCGGCGTGTTGGGGAGCTTGTGTCGTTGAAGTTTGGCAACGACGGTTCTCGTCCGAGATTGCTGATGGCTATGATGGATGGAGAGGTTGAGATGCAGACAGACGACGCGGATGAGTCTTGAGAATGCGATCTATCTGGAAGTAGGCTCGCGTATGGAGGAAGGGATTCAGACGCGCGACCAGCAGATTCACAGATATCATCCAGTCGTCATGCATGGAACTCAGTGAGTTGTCTTCGTTTTCTGATAATCTTGACCGCCATTTGTGATTTGCAGTCTCTGTGACTCTTCGCACGGTCAGAGGATGTGCACAAGCATCACGTTACCTTCACTGAAGATAGCACTATCTGGTTTTGTACTCGACTCATCTAATTATCTACCCATCAATCTGGCTGCCATGATCGACGTCTGGGCCAAACAATGCTAATCGGGTAACCATCTCAACCTCCACACGGGTCACCTCACAATCTCAAACAAGACAATAAAACCGGTACTGGTAGGTGGTGATAACGATAGGTGCATTTTGTCCTTGCATGGTATCCTCTCCTCTCGTCTCATAATCAAATCAAGATGAGATCGGCCCCAAACGCCATTTGCGTTGCCACATATCCGTGTTACCCAAAGGTATCTACAAGAACAAGATGCGCCGTACCCATCCCAATCAGACCCAAGCCCTGAATGACTTGCGCCAAAACCAACTGACATGACTTTTCCCCGCATTACAAAGTGCCATTTACATGACATACAAAAGATCCGTGTCTGCTTTATATCAGCAAACTGGACGACATACATGTCTGGGGCGGAGGGGGTAACGGCTTACTCAACGGGTGACTACAGCTAAGCTGCGGCTTTTGTTGGTACTTGCCCTGGAGCTCGTCACGGATGCTATTGAGCAGCTGGACGTAACTCTGGTTGGGGTTCTTGCGCAGCGCGGTAATGAACGCCCACGACATAGCACCGGTGGCTTCGCCGCCAATCGATGCGTCGGCGGAAGTCTGTTGGTCTTTGGAGCCGGACCACATGATGACGTCGGCGGGGGAGGTCTTGGTGCGCAGGTTCTTCTTGTAGACGTCGTCGCCTTGCGTGACTTTCTTGAAGAGACTGCTGGCTGTGGACAGCATGCCACCGATATCGTTGCGGGCGTAGCTCGACACGATACCAAGCAGACCTTGGCCTGCTTCCTTGGCCAGGTTGGGCTCCTTGAGTACACCCTGCGTGGAGTAGAGGTATGGCAGGTCGAGCGCGGAGCCTGAGTGACACGAGTCGAAGATGGCGGTTAGACGCACGCCAGGCTGGAGTGGAGACACCATGATGCGGTGCATTTCGTCGTCGACGATGTGACCGGCTGTGCGGAAGTCGACGGGGTAGATTACTTCATCGTAGCCGTCGTCTTCGTCGCCGTCGAGATCTTTTGTTTGACCGCCGTGGCCTAGACACGTTAGCGTCACGTCCTCTTCTGTGTCAATGACAAGACGTACCTGAGTAGTGGAAGAACAGCGAGTCGTTCGGCCTGGCGTCCTTGACCAGCCAATGCATCGCCCTCAGGATATTCGCTTTTGTTGGCTGGCTCATAGGGTTCTGCTGGTCGTCTGTGAGCGTGACCATATCCTCCCTCTTATACCCAAAGAACTCATTCAGGTATGTGCTCATGTTCTTGACATCGTTGATGCATCCGCGAAGCTGCCCCCGCTGGCCAAAGTAGTTGATACCGATCAGCAGCGCTTTCCGTCGCCCGTTGCATGCCGAGTACTGGAAGGAGTAGCCGTTGGGCGCACCGTGACCGAAGTTTTGTGCGCCGGTGGGCGGCGGTGGTGGGCCCTGGTGGTTGCCGTGTGTCCACTGGTTGCTGGTTGCCGTGGGCATCATGCCGGGACGCTGCTGGTGTGATGGGGGTCCTTGCTGAGGGACGGGCTGGCCGTATTGGCCGTATGGCTGCTGAGGTGGCTGTTCCAGGTCAGCTATGCCTGACTCACGCGTATCTCGAAGACTGACCTGCTGGTACCCATACTGCTGTGGAGGAGGCGTTGATTGATACCCGCCGTTGTACTGTCCGTATCCCTGCTGTGGTGGTCTGCTACCCGTCAGCTTCCACTCCCCGATTCCCACGTGCTCGTCAACACTCACGGTGCTCCGTAGCCCTGCTGTGGCGCGCCGTATCCTTGCTGTGGGGCCCCACCATAGTACTGCTGCTGGGGCGGCGGGCCGTAGTTGTTGTGGTACTGCTGTCCTGGGAATCCAGACATGGCGGCAGATGTGCGTGTGAGTCGGAGCTAGGTGGGTGGTTTGGCGCGTGGGCCGGAGTGAAGACCGAGGCAGCTCTCCGTCAGCGACGCCTGAGGCAGCTCGAGCTCTTTTAGCTGTCCCAAGGAGGAATTGCGCGGTGCAGATCCGGGGGGCACGTAGTGACAGGAAACGTCAGGTTGTGTCGTGTCGTGAACTGGCGTGCGGCTGACAGCAGTGACGGGGTGTCGAAAGATTCGTGCAGCTTCGGCGGCGGGGTTTCCTTGGTGAGACGGATCCTGAGATGGCTAGGGCTGAGAATGTATGACCGCACACGAGCGGCTGTCCGGCTAGCTAGTCCCCGCTTTGGGCCTGTGGATCACTTTGCACGCGGTGGGCAGGATGGGCGTCGATCACTCGTGCTGTGCCTGGGGAGTGGTATGAAATAAACCTGAGAGCTGCGATGGTTGAGAAATCAGGGGCATGAGGTGCGGGTTCGGGGATAATAAGCAACTGCTTAAAGACGCCATGAATCCACTGCGGTGCAGCTCTGCGACTGACTAGCGCACTTTTGACGCGTCCCGTACCGAAGTGCTCGCGGAGACAGATACCCGACTATTGCTTCACCCATCCAGATGCACCGAGAGCAGCACCCATGTCGACTCGAGCCACGTCCACGGCGAGCACTGACAGCGACGTTGTTGTTTCGCAAATACTGCTTGTCCGTTTGCAATGACACTCCCGTCTCTAGACCTTACAGTCTTCTCCAGACTCGCAGATCTGCGTGTCCATCATCTCCACCAAACCTACGTGTCTTTCACAACACTGGTTATGCAAGACGATATCACCGTGCCCTAACGTTCACACCCTCCTCTACTCCATTCGCCAGCCCTGACTGCGTTCACCTGCACGGAAGATTACACCCCCCCCCCCCCCCAAAGGGACTGTCAAGCCTCGCGTGGCTGAGGAAGCGCAGGAGCAGCATGCCATCGTTGCATCTGCACCAGGGCTACGCGAACGGGCAGCCCGAACCCAAGGGACACCTTCTGAACACCGCATCCGGAACTGGCACCGCGCGCTACCAGAGTCACAGCCCATGCAAATTATCAGATCAAGTTGCGGTAAAGACCCGTACGGACTTAGCAACCACGAAACCTAATCTCTCAATCTCTGTTGTGACCCTGTAAACCATCGAGACAAGCCCGTAGAGATCTCCTTTTGCCGTGCCCAGGTCCCTTGCCCTTGTCCTGACCCTGGTGCCCCCACGGCCCGGAGCCCAAGATCTTGAACCCGGCTTCATTGATCCGCCCTAGCATGGTGTCTCTCTTGAGTATTTCCAGCGGTATGTCCATACTCATGGTCTCATGATCGTCAGTAGCCGCTGCAGCATATTCTCTTCCGTCAACATGCATTTGCTACTGCCCAATTGATCCGTGGCAATCGCTGCTGCTGCCCCATTCATCTAGACATTCATCGTGCTGGATGTCTTGGTGCAGAGAAGTACAACAGGGGTAACGTTTTGGGACGAGCTGAAGTCCAGCGCGTTCGCGCTAGAGAGTCCAGACCGTACTCTTGGGCCGACCAACGCGCACGCGAGTCTGTGGCTTGCGTAGCGCTGTGAAGCGCTGCGAAGCACTGGCACTGAATATGACCACTTCTGTAGGCTGCATGCACCCAGACGGCCTCACCGAGCCTCTGCATCCAATTGGTCCCATCTCACCCAAACTTGACCATTCACCGTGCTTCAGGCTCTGCAAGGCGCCGGCGTACGGCTCGAAAGCGTGGTCACAGAGGCAGAGCGTTGAATTCAATTGGGTATCACCGTGACTTGGCGACGGCAGAGGAGTCGGCTGGCCGCTGCCAGGCGTCATGGACTTGTGTGAATTGCATTACCATTGCATTGCCTCAGATTGTATCGACGCTCGAGCGTTAAGCGTTGAAGCGTTGTGAGCGTTGTAGGCGTGTTACATCGGCAGTTAGCTGCGCCCACAGCCTACGGTGAGGCTTCGGAGGAGCACTCGAGCTGAGCGACCCACGAGCAGTGTCCAGTGGTTCACCCAAACGAGCGGATGCACCGTTGATCCAACGTCGTAGCGCATCTTGCACATGGGCTTTGCTCCGCCTCATCAGCGGGCGTGTATAACGATGTGCAGCGTATAGGGCGATTGAAGCTGAAGCCAAGCTCATGCAGCTCGTCATGCGGCTCGATTTAGAGGCTGTGTTGACGTCAAAGTGCGTCGAGCTGAAGATGCGATGCAACGAAGATCTGGGGTAAAGCTGTGAATAGAGTAAAGCTGGGGTATATAATCGTCTGACTCTATGACGCCTCAGAGTGTCTCGAATGCTTCTACCAAATACAGCGTCTCCCATGCAGATGAATTTAAATGAATCTTGCGGACTGTGGTCGCAATCCACTCCCAGTGAACAATAGTTATACATAATGCTTCGTGACTTTTCTTTCGACAAGCGATGTCGTGACCATGCCAAACGCAGACTCGAAGATAGAAAGAAATATTACAAGGGTATAGAGCATCAAGCTATTGAGTGAGGACGCTCCCTCAATGTAACTCTAGATGAATGAAGTAATCGTAAACGCCGCATCGTTCGTCGCAGAGGTGTAAGGCCTGAGCAGTACATAAAGAAAATCGTCAGTATATGCAAAACGACAAAGTTCAGGCAGATGTAGGAAAGATTAGGCGCTGATGGACTCGGAAGCTTTGGGGGCTTCTGTCGCACCATCAACTTCGTCTGATGGCGAGCACCCGGCCGCGCCATCGTTTGTCGCAAAAGTGCTTTCTCCGTTAGCCTCTCGTTCGGCGTAGATCTTCTCCTTCTGGTTCTGAGCAAGAGTCAACGTATCGATATAAGTTCGAAACTTGACAATCTCTTTGAGAAGATATTGAGACTTGCGCTCCCAGTTGGCCATAGCTTTGGCTGCGTTAGGGTGGCGCGGCGAGAACTGATCATAGGGTCAGTAGCTGGAGGATTCAGGACCCGTGGATGAAACTTACAGTAATAAGCAGGGGCGCTCTCAACTCGTTGTGGAGCGCCAGCTCTGCCTCGATAGTCTTGACGTAGTCGGTAAGAGCTCTCAGCTGGTCGACTTCCATCAAATTGCTAGCCATCATGCTCGCAGTTGGTGGACTCCAGTCAGATAGCACGACCTTGTCACCAGGGAGCCTAGCCCGCGGTGCACCTGTTGCGTGATCCATTGAACTACGAAGGGAGCTCGTCACACTAGGACGAGGCATATGGCCTTGGATGGAAGGTGTGCTGTCCTGCCGGATTAGAGCTGGGTTGATGACATTCTCACCCCACCCGTATTCCATACTGCTGACACCACCAGTCAGAGGCTCCTTGGACAGCCTGGCAGACCAGTAGTTGGCGGTCGTAACGAATTCGCGAACGATGTCAGGTGTGCCGACTTGAAAGAGGTGAACAGCACCTGTTGGGAGCGACAGTGCCCACACATGAGGTCTTGTCTTAGAATAGCCTGGAGGTGGTAGCGCACTGGCAATGGTCTGGCGCAAGGGAAACGCCTCAAGAACCTCAGCGTTATCCATCCAATTTCCACCGCCGACGATGCCTCCAGCAGCTGGCTTAGCTTTGCTCTTCATGCGTGCAGACTTCGAATTCATGCTGAAGGAGAACAAACGCATGTAACCCTTCTCGATGACGGCGAAGTTTTCACTCCAGTTTCGGTCTTTGGCCTTCTTGTCGACGGTCTCCAGGTGGTGCTTGTGTTTCAGGATACCTTCTTTGGCCCAAGGTGCACCAACAAGCTCAAGTGATTCGTCTTCGAGAAGAGGAGCCGCACGAGCAAAGTCTTCGTCGCTGGCGATCGTCATGCCTTCTTCACGGATGATGGCTTGGCTGAGAGCATTGGCGAAACCAATGGCCTGCTGGTAGTCGCCAGCAGCAAAATGCGAGCCGAGTGAGTCTACAGACATGGAAGTGCCGGTCTTGCCATAGGAATAGCGGCTCCACGTGCTTGACCCTGCAGGGCTCCATACGGATGTGTCGTCCAGACTAGTCCGGCTAGAAGCCACCGTTGACGCGGGGTACAGCCTCTGCTTAGAACGATTCTTCGAAGCCCAGCGAGCGCCCACGCTGCGGAAGTCGGCTTGTGGGCGTCCACGGTAACTTGTTGTGTCCGATGGTGCTTTGCTCAAGACACTGGGCGTACGGCGCAGCATTCCAGCGACGGAGAGGTTGTTCGAAGAAGGCTGGTGGTGAACAGTCAAGTCGGAGGCTCCGTGGAGAGGCAGTCGTTGTTTGCGGATCAATTCATAGAACTCCTTGAGCACCGTCTCGATCTGGAACTCCCATCCCTTCATTGGGCCATTATACGGCGTGTTGACAAGGGTGTTCGATTCGGATGTTGTAGAGTCAAAGGACAGGATGCCATCAGACCCACTTCTGATAGGTGGTCTGACTGATAGACGGCTTCGTGCACGTTTGCCTTCCGTCGTCTCTTCGGCCACATCTGCAGGGAAGGTTATCTGGTCGGCAATAGGAGTCGTGGGTTCCGACTTGTCGTTCCATGGCAGAGATCCTCGGCGGAAGTGAGTTGACTTAGGGCGCAACGTCTCGTCTGTCTTCATGGCATCTTGACAAACCCGAGTTACGGTTGGCAGAGTGTTCCTTACGAACTGACTGCGAGTCATGCGGGTCTCGATATCAGCTACATGCAAGTCCGTGTTGAGCAGCAAGATCGAGTAGCAGATAGTGTGGACGACGTCTGGGATGATGTCAGCGCTTGTAATGTGACTGATTGGACTTTTACTAACCGACTTGCTTGAAGCCATGGTTTGGGTTGCACTCGCACCATCGCTCTGACAAACTCATCAAGATGCGGTCGACTTGCTGGGTCTCGGCCTTCAGCACAAGCTTGCCACACATGTCGCGCATTGCAGCAAGGATAGTGAAGCCAGACCAGTCGAAGAGGTCCATGAATGCCTTGCGAGTGCGTGCACTACTGAGGGTGACATCACCAAGCACAGCAGCAGCCTGTGACTTCTCCAAAGGTGACGCATTGCCATTGAAAATTTTCATTGCACGCTCCCTGTCGGCATCGGTGGGCTCAGGATGAGTCGAGCGGTCCTCCACGATGGAAGGCATGGTCGTGTCTGAATCGCGGGTTTCGACATAGACTATGGGCAGGCTTGTTGCAGAGTGGAACACATCCTTCTCTGATGAGGGTGAGGTCACGTCTGGCGTGACTGGTACGGACTGATCTAGTGGTTGTGGGGATGAGCGTGCGCCTTCCAAAGGTAGCTGCAGGCTGTCAGTACCGTCAACAGGCGACTCTTCGGTGACCGTGGTATCAAGCCAGACGCGTTTGGCACTTGGACTATGGCCTCTTGCGTTCTTTTCGTCTTGTGGTGGTGCTGTGACGACCCAGCCGTCCTCTTCAGTTGCTGATGCAGGTTGCAATGCAGCCCCGCTGCCAGACGTCACTCTCGCATTAGGTGTCAATAGTCCACGCTGGGGTTCTCCGCGTGCTTTGGGTTCGCTCGTTCCTTCCATTACAGTTTGGTTGAGTGACGAAGATGTGGGGCCAGGACTGGGCTTCCGCGTTTCAACCGCGCCACTGGGCTCGTGTACGGGGGTCGCGCGACCACTTCGGTCCTCGTTGCAGCTGCTGCTGTCCGCGAGGAAGGTATCTTCCTGCGGTGTCACCACAGCAAGTGCTGGTTTCCCATGCTTCACCTTCAGCCTCATTTTAGGGTTGCTTGTGTCCTGGGATTCCGAGCTCTTCGCCAGCTCGCTGCGAGACACAGGAGGAGTAGGAGAGTTTTCGCGGGGACTTGCATTCACTGCACGCACTATTGCATCTTTGTGAGGTTTGTAACCAGGGGAGAATCCTTGGGGACGCTCACCATCTTGCTCACCTCCAGTACGCTGATGCTCCTGTGTGTCGTAGAACTTCTCTTTCGCAACTGAAGACTCAACCAGATACGGGTTCATAACCTGGCGCAGGCTGCTCACGCTTGGGCTCGGCTGTGCAGGAATGAATGGTTTCGAGGGAGGTGCAAAGTCAAGGGGCATGACAGGAGGTTTCGTGGCTTCGGAAATAGACTTCTTGCGTCTCCTGAAGAAGGACGAGGGCTTCTTGGCTAAAACAGGTGGTGCGGGAGGCTGCATCTCGTTTGAACGGCCTGCAGCTGTCTGTGGCATCTTGGGTAGCGATTTTAGCTGATTAGCGATGTGCGCGTTATTACTAGGTGTTGTCCGCGGTCGATTGTTGGAATATATCGAGTCAATCTCAGCAGGTCGCGGTTGTGATGCCGGTGACTCGCTAGGCACTGCATTTGAGGCATCAGAGGTGGGTGCTGGCTGAGCTTGAGTTTTCGAAGAGCCTCCGCCGAAGACTCGCCTGAAGAAGCCGGGTCGTTCCTTGGATGCAGGAGCTGAGTCCTGTGATCCAAACAGTGACTTTCGCGTTCCCACGGTTGGAGCTGGCGCCGTTGCTTCTTGGAAGACTGGTACTGTTGGCAGATCGCGTCCCAGTGTACTGGCATTAACGAACTCCTGCGCCTGAGCCCTCATGCTTGGTTCCAGCTGGCTCTTGCCCTTCCTCAAGGTTCTGTAACTTGTGTTCGAACGGACACTGCCGCGGCGACGAGGCGCAGGAGCCGTCGGGGGTACGTAGGCTTGCTGCTGGGGTTGTGTGACTGACGGTTGCGGTGATGGCTGTGGTCTCCTGGGCCCAGCAGGAATGGTTGGCTCAGGAGCAGCATCATAGTCTTGCTCGTAATTCATGTATGCGACTCTCCCTCTATCCAAGACGGAGTCATTGTTCACCGAAGGGATCGCAGATCTGTTGCTGTGATCAAAACTGGCAGATCGCTTTCCAAAACCCAGCCGATGTGTACCCAACACACCAGTCTGTCCAAAATCCATGCTCGACGAGCCACCACTGCTCTTGCTGCCCTTGGTGCCGCCGCCGCCTCTCATGTGCGCTGTCTGCTGGTATTGGCCGTATGCGCCGTTTGTCTGTCGTCTTGGGTAGGGGTCGCGTGCGCTTCCATTCCTGTGCGAAGGCGTGCCAATGTTATTACTGCTGTTGCTTCTTCGTGCGCGCGAGTGAGACGGGTATTGAGGCGTCGAGTCGTCGACGTGCAGGTCGTAATCAGAGGAAGTAGACGTCGTGTATGTGTGTCCTCGATTGCGGTTCCCTGGCGGCCTGTAGGAATTGTCTCTGATAAAGAAGGACTCGTCTTCGCGCCTGCTGCTCGATGATGCCCCACCAAACATATTGCCTGACGAGAACTGGTCTAGTGAAAGCAGCATGTTGTCCACGACCGAGTCCCGTGCAGTCGCTCCCTCGGCGAAAGAGAGGTCGTGGGAATCGCGCAGGTGGTCTGGCTCAGACTCGGCCCTCGAGTCTCTGGGATTGTCGACGGGCGTTGCATCGTCGAAGAAGGTCTCCTGTCTCGGCGGATTCGTGTTGAGGGCGCGCATATTTCCATTCGCCCTGTATGTCTTGGACGGACCCGTGGGCGTGGTCGGCCGTTCGTCGTCGTGCGCGAAGCCTTGCATCGTGAAGGGTGGTGATCAAGGATGGAATGTCTGCGTCGAGTAGTCTCCCACGACGGGGCGCTGGAGCATGCTCCGCTGCGGACAGGCAGCACCAAGACGGCAGAATTGCAGCAATTGTCGTCGGTCCTCGTGGCAGACGGTGGCACGCGCAGGCGCAGCGGGTGGTGTAGCTTCAATTGCGGGTGGTCGCGCAGGAAGCTTGCGCCGTCGCTCGTGGGTCGTTACTCGTCGCCAGCAGCGGCAGCCGGCCTTCAATACCAGAATGCAGGATAGTCTGCTCGCATGATGCGAGACAGAAACAGCGGACTGAGTGACCCGCGCGCTGGTCGATGCGGGGACGCGGACGAGGAGTTGACCCCTGATTCTCTAACAATCGGCGTTGTACCTCGATGCTGCAGCACGGTAAGGCCAAAAAGAGCCGCTAACACCGCAATTGTCCTCGTCGCTGCAGGCCCAATCTCGGCGCGGCGGGCTGCAGATTAAGATGGTAGAGCAAGAAGAAGAGAGGAATACAACGCGGTGAACGACGCGTCCAACGCTCAATAATCGAGGGAGAAGCTGAGGTGCTGACGGGCGACTCGCTCGGTGCTAGGCCAATTTTCAGGACGACTTGCAGTTGCTCTACACTAGCTCTGGGGATCCCTGACTATCCTGACTTAAGACCGCCCGCTGCGAGTCAGTCCCTCTAGGAAGGCATCGCGGCCAACTCAAGCTCGAGTTGCAGCTGCCGTTCTGCTCCTGCGTCCGAATAGTTTCCGCTCACTTGCTCGCCCATCTGCCGCACACCCTTATGAAACGCGGCGACTTGTCCTGGATTGGACGCGGCGAATCAGGAGCACGCGTGCCCCGCTCGCTCCTCGCTTGCGTTTTCAGGGACGGTCAATTGTGGCCGTCATCCCTGCTGCTGTCACTCAGCGGACGCAGGTCGACTAAAGAGGAACCACGCCGTTCGCCATGCCACGTTATATTGGCTCCACTTGCATCGTTCCTGGCGAGGAACTGCCAGCTCCAAGAGATGAACACTCGACGCAGCAGCCTGTGATGCGTCGACGCGGAGAACAGCACCGGCTCAGGCGCGAACCGATGTTCATTTGATCATCGTCTATGGCGCATTGGTCGACCTTGAACTTCCTCATGTGCGCTCCTCGTCAGGTGCGCCGAGAGAACGCGTTGGAGCAACGCGAGACGTCCGCCAGCAACGCGTCCAATACCGTATCCGCGCTGTACCGGATCCCGGGCTGCTGCAAAACGATATCTCGTCTGTTGGCGCTAACGACTTCCTTTGCATTCCTACGCAGCTGGAATGTCACTTGAAATTGCGATTCTCTAGTGCATGAGATAAAGTTTTGACCTCGTATCGGAAGAGCTGTCGAAGAACTGTATCAGAATTCCATACGTCAACAGCGGTTATTTCTCCGAAACGAGCACCTGTTCTATGCCCTCTGGCAGCTTTCTATATAGTACTAGCGCTTGTGAAGTATTGGGTTAGACGTTTTTGGACCTTCGAACATGTGAATGCTCGTCTACTGCTCACTTGCGCTCTACAATCGGTGGCCTCGATTGTGATGATGACATTCAGCCCAGACTACGGTCTGCGTAATAGACCGAAGGCCTCCGGTGTATCCTCTTAATTCTTACAGGTTACATGTCCACGAGTTCAGTACTGCTCGTTTGCATGTCATTTTTGGTTAAGCTCGGCCACCTACTTTCCGGCCACCCCTAGTTTACGGCCACCTGCCCGAGACGGCCACAGTGTAGTACACAGTACAGTTTTATCAATAATAATAATTATATTTACTACTCTGTACATATAGATTATAGTAATAAAGCAGCAGCAGCAGTAGCTGCTTTTTAAGCTTTTTTCTCTAGTAATATGCTTGCCTGTTAAGCCTGCAAAGCTGCTGCTTAGTTAATAGTAGCCTAAATCTTCTTAGCGTTACTAAATTACTTATTTAGGTTAACTTAAACGCACTTTCTTAATTGCGTAATTAGAGTGCTATCTAATTAATATTAGAGTTGTTAATTTTAAGCCTCTAGCTAGGCTACCTTAGTGTTAGCTTTAGTAATAGCTTTACCTACCTTACTAAGCACAAGCTAGGTACTCTATATAAGAGATTTAGATAATAGCAACTATTGTTAAAGCTTGTATAAGGCCTGTAAGCTCTAAAAGGTACTAAGTAGTTAATTAGATAGATCTAAAGGCTAACTAGTTACTAGTAGAGTAGTTAGACGGCTAGATATTTAAGATAAGTATAGTATAAGGCCTAAGTTATATAGGTAGAGCCTAGTAGCCCTCTAACTAGCTTATATAATATGCTCTAATAAAGCTTTTTTCTTTACCTTATTATATAAAATAATAAAGCGCTCTTTCTTAATAGGTGCTACGTTATTAAGGGCAAAGAGGGCCTTAATCTTAGTATAATAGCGTAATTAAAGTACTAAGAAAGGAGCAAGATCTAGTAGCTGAAGCAAGTGTAAGGCATAAGCTAGAAGATATAGAATATAGATCTTATTAACTTTATAAAGTATTATAAAGTTAATTAGTATATAGGAGCTATAGCTATTAAGTAGGAGCAAATAATAGCTACTAGTAGATAGTAAAGTATTTAGTATAAAAATACGCTGTAACTATTTATATCTAATTGCGTTTAATATCTATCTATTCTTTAATATAGTATATACCTAGTCTAGTGTACCTTATACTAGAAATTACGTTAATTACAGATGCTTACCCTTGAATATAACTAGGCACTAAAGCTTAACGCTAATAGCTAAGATTATCTTAATAATTAATACCTACTTACAATCTTCTAGTAATTTAAGATAAGCTGTTACGATCTCTAAGCACGAGGACGGCACAGCAATAAGTAACCACTAACTAGACCTTAGAGTTACTATAACAAGTAGAGAAGTAACTACTAGGTCACGTCACGTAACTACTCGTTAACAAGCATAATATACGTAACTACTTATCTATAAGCATAGTATAATACTGCTTGTTAACAAGTATTAGGACTTATCTAATAGGACTAACTCTAGTTGCTTATTAACGAGCACTTTCCTTCCTTAGTATATAGCACGCAGGAATATAACCCTTATAGTTTATGTTTAACTTTAGTAATTAAGTTTGTTATTAGAATCTTAACCTTATAGATAATAAGTTATAAAGTATGTTACTCTTTTATTACCTTAAGCTACTGTATTAGACTTTGTCTAGGTATCTTATCCCTACCTAATCCTAACGTACTCATCCCTAAGACCTAACTTAAACTAGTACACTTTTAGACTTCGTCTAGTACAACTTTAACACTTTAAACACCCTTTAAGATAAGTACTACTTTAGGATCTTATACTACCCTTAGTAACTCTAACGCATCGCGCAACTAAGCTAATAGCAACTATAATATAGATAAAGAAATGTTAATTCTTACTATTATAAGCATCTATCTAGTAGCTAAACCTAAGACTTTTAATAGAACTTACAAGAAGCTAAAAGACTAGCTTATAAAGTTTAACTTATTTTTTATGTTCTAGGGAGAACGTATTCCTAAGGACAAGCGTGTTACCTTTATATCTATGTTTATAAAGGATTAAGCCTTTACCTAGATTAAGCCCTTTATCTAGCGTTATTACGCAGAAGGGGACTTAGGCAACATTAACTTATAGATTAAAGACTTTAATCTATTTAAGGAATAGATTTATTAAGTATTTAGAGTATATAATAAACTTACTATTATATGTTATAGAATCTAATATATCTAATAAACTACGTCTACTGCTAACTACGCTGCTAAGTTTTAGAAAGTAGCTACATTTATAGGCTAGGACGATAACGCGTTAATAACTATGTTCTAATAATGCCTAAAGCCTAAGGTTAAGGAAGAATTAATGCGAACTGCTACTTCTACAAACACCTTTAACTCTTTAGTTAATAAAGCTATTAGTATTAATATTAAGTTATATAAACTCTAATAAGAGTTGCAAGAGGATCTACGCGCGTAAGCTATAGTTATAGTCTTTTACTTACTACTTTAAGGTAACTAATAAAGAAATAACAACCTTTAACAAAGACAACAAGGTAACTACTACTAATTAAACACTAGTTGTTGTATCTATAACAACACTTAGAGTAGATACTATAGACTAGAAGCTATAGACCTCTAAAACCTTAATAAAGGACCTACACGACGCGACACGGGTAGTAAAGGGAAGGATAAGTCTTTACTAACTTGTTATAACTGTAGTAAGCAAGGCTACTTTGCTAGGGACTGTTATTAAAAGAACAAAGTGTTCTAATAGTTAAACGTACTAACTAGTAGTTGTAAGAATAATAACGCTAATACTAGTAAAGAATAGGAAATTCTTACTAAAGAAGATGGGCGTTTTATAGAAGACCCTAATTCTAGAGCTAATAACAACTACATTAAGGACTCTAATAAAGATAAATAAGATATCTAAAGCTAAGTACTAACGCTATATTACAATATAGATAAATAGTAGAAGCATGTTTAAGATATCTTAGGAAGATTAAGTAGTAAGCTAGGTTAGGCTTATATTAAGCTACCTTTATAAGTAGAAGAATAAGAACAACTTTAGCAACTTTAATATACACATAACTAAATATAATAGGAGTATCTCTCTTCCTAACGCTTAGACTAAGCTAAGATAAATTCTTTAGGAGAAGAACACTAAGTTAATAGAAACTTAAAAGACTACTTAGATAGCTATAAAGGAGCCCTCTTGGCTGCTAAACGAAACCTACAAGCTTACATACAAGAAACGTAAGAATAAGGATAATAACTTAACTTAATAGTAAACTTAACTACTAGACTAATAATAGTAACTAGCTTACTAGTACAGTACAACCTAGACTATTATAATTTAAAGTATAAATAGCTTTTATAAACTGCATGCACGCACGATTATTATACTATTTACTACTTAGAAAAGATAGGCGCTTCGTAGTCTCCTTATAAGCCTAGATAATGCAAGAAGAAGTGGTATAACTGCCTTAACTATTACTGCAGAGAATATCTATTTAATAAATACTAGAAGAAGCACTTCTCTAGTATTAATAACCTGCAGGTAATTATATAAATATAGTTAGTAGTTAATAGAAAGTGCTATAATAATGTATAGCTACTCTGCCTAAATAACGCATATATAAAGCACTAACGCGCAAAGGCGTAGAATAGATTTAGTAATAAGGAGTCTTTTTTAGGCACAGACTAAATAAGAGCTCTAGGATACAGTCCCTTAATAATATTAGGACTAATCTACTTATTAAACTCCCTATTAAATTAGGTAGAGTATAGATAATAGTATTATTAGACTCTAGAGCGCAATTAAACTATATCTCTTCCTAAGCTGTATAGCGAGCTAGACTTAAGCTATAGTAGAAGTAGAACTTATACCTGCTTATAGTAGCTAATAGAGAACTAATACTAGTAGAATTAGAAATTACTTATAAAGTATTGTCTGTTCTATTACAGATATAGAACTATATAGAGTAGTTAGACCTAGACGCGTTTAGGATAGCTACTTACAACGTTATTTTAGGCCTGCTATAGTTATAAAAGCACAATCTATAAATTAATTAGAAAAATTAACAGCTTTTATTTAATAGGTGTAGATGTAGCACTACTACACGCCAGCCTACGTAACCTACGCTAGAGTTAGTAGATAAGAAGGAGATTAACAACATCTCTTTAATATATAAGACGTACTAATAGAAAAGAGCAGTTAACTATGTAGACTAAGAACGCCCTTCTATAATAGTTAAGGAGACTAAGAGTGTACCTCCTACTATACTAGACGTATACTAATAGTATGCCTAGATATTTAAAGAAGAGTTATCTGCAAAAGCGCTACCTAAGCATTAACCTTAGGATTATAAAATTAAACTTAAGGAAGGGAAAGAACTACCCTTTAGGCTAATATACTAGCTATCTAAGAGGGAACTAGAAGTACTCTACAAGTATATTAAGGAGAACCTTATAAAGGGATTTATTAAGAGATCTAAGTCCTTAGCGGGATTCCCTATTATCTTTGTTGCAAAGAAAGACGGCAGTTTAAGACTCTATATTAATTACTAGAAGCTTAATAAGATTATAATAAAGAACTAGTACCTACTACCTAACATTAAGGAGCTACAAGATAGACTTTAGGGAGCAAAGTTCTTTACTGCACTTAACTTACGCAGAGCGTACAACCTTATATGTATAAAGAAAGGTAAAGAATAGAAGACAGCATTTAGAACCTATTATAGTTATTATAAATATATAGTTATACTATTTAGGCTAACTAATATACTAGTAGTATGTTAGGCGTTAATTAATAACGTGCTCTAAGAGCACCTAGATATTACTATAGTAGCATACCTTAATAATATCCTAGTATATAGTTAAACACTAGAAGAACATAAGGTCTACGTAAGATAAGTACTAGACTACTTAGTAAAAGTAGACCTTAGGCTAAAGCTAGAGAAGTACAAGTAGTATAAGGAAGAAGTAGAATTCCTTAGCTATATTATAGGAAGATATAGAGTAAAGATAAGTAAAAAAAAGATTTAGGTTATAAAGAATTAGCTAACACCTATATTAGTTAAAAGAATTTAAGAATTCCTAAGGTTTATTAACTTTAACTAACGCTTTATTAAGGACTACTCCTTAAAGGCTTTACTGCTTACAAAACTTACGTAGAAGGACACACTATTTAAGTAGGAATAAGCGTAAAAGAATGCTTTTTAATTACTTAAGTAAGCATGTATTAAGCTACCTACGTTAATTACGTTTAAGAGTAGTAACCTAATGCGCCTTAAAATAGATGCCTTAGATTTAGTATTAGGAGCTTGTATTACATAAGAACAAGATAGATAGTAGCACCTAATTACCTACTACTTAAGGAAGTTCATAGCACCTAAAGAATGCTATAATATATATAATAAAGAACTTATAGCTATTATTAACGTGTTGTAACATTAGAGAGTCTATGCAGAAAGCTGCTCTAAACTTACTATCTATATAGATTACAAGAACTTAGTATATTTTATAATAACTAAGGTTCTGTATTAAAGACAAGTTTGTTAGTTAGAAATGCTTAGTTAATATAAGTTCAAGATCTTGTACACGCCTAAAAAAGATAATAGTAGAGTAGATGCGCTTAGCTAACGCTATAACCTTATAGGTAAAAAGATAATTAGCAGATTTACTATTCTTAGAAAAAATAAGGATAGGTCTTTAGGACTATTACAGCAGCTTAATCTTATAATAGTAATTTAGTAGGAACACTATACGCTGGAACAAGTACTAGAGGAATTAGAAGAGTATATTATAAGTAGTTATTATAACAACCCACTTTATAGACATCCTAGTATTACAAGAATAATAGAACTTATTAAGAGATACTATAAGTTCCCTAACATGCGCGACAAAATTAGTAAGTTTATTAAAAATTATATAAGCTATTAGTAAAACAAATATAGCATACATGCTAAATATAGAGAAGTACAAGCAATAGAGCTACTAATAGCACTATAGATAAATATTATAATAGATTTTATTATATAACTGCCTACCTCTAAAGACCCTGTTATAGGCTATAACTATAACTTAATCTTTGTCGTAGTAGACAGATTTACTAAATACGCTAAGATAATACTATTTAGATATAGCTACACTACAGAGTAACTAGTACATGTCTTTAAGGATTAGATTATCTACTATTATAGAATACCTAAATTGATTATTAGTAATAGAGATAAGCTCTTTATATTAAATTATTAAACTACGCTTTTAGCAGCAATAGGAACTAAGAAAAAGCTCTCTATAGCCTATTACCTACAAATAGATAGATAGACTAAACAAGTGAACTAAACAATAGAGATATATCTCTAGATATACTGCAACTAGTAGCAGGATAACTAGGTTTTACTACTACCTATAGTACAAATTGTATATAATAATAAGTTATTAGAAGTAATAGGCTATTTGCTGTTCTTTGCAAATTATAGTAGATAACTAAATCTCTTTACAAGGTTACTAGACAGTAATATCTAGATAGAATTAGTAATAACCTTAGTTAGGTCACTAAAGGAAGTATACTAGAAATTGCTTAAAAATATTACTAAAGCTTAGTTAAGGAGCATCTCTTATATTAATAAGAAATAAAAAATAGCGCCTCTGCTAAAGGAGGGGGATAAAGTGTATTTTTTTACGAAAAATCTACGCACACAGCAACTAATAAAAAAACTAAACAAGGTTAAGGTTAGACTATTTTTTATTTCTAAATAAATTAGCTTGGTTAACTATTAACTTACGCTGCCTAAGGATGCAAAGATCTATTCTATGTTCTATATCTTGCTACTAGAACTAGCTAACTCTAAAACGCTAATCTAGAAAGACTTCTACTACTAAGCTAACAGCAAGGACGAATAGGATGTTAAAAAAATAATAAAACACTAGAAGAAAGGCTAATAAAGCGAGTATCTAGTTAAGTGGTTAGGATATCTAGACTTGGAAAACATATAGGAACTAACTACAAACCTTATAAACTACTGCTAATTAGTATGTAAGTACTATAGTTTACAATAGATTCCTTAATAAGACCTAGAACGCCTTATGTTATAGGAGAAGTATACATCCTAATAGATGCTACTAGATAATCTACCTCCTTAGCAACGTCTAGCTCCTTAGTTATAACTATTTTATTTACTATATATAGTGCCTTTTGCTGTACGCGATTATTTGCTTATTTTAGAATCTTCTTATTACAAAGTAACTGTGCAATTATAGTTGCTAGTAGAGTTTTATCCTCTTTTACCTTCTTTTTATACTCTTTACGAGTTTTATCTAGTAATAACTAGGATATGTTTATATATAGCTTCCTAGCCTTGGTGCACTTAGTACACTTTAAACAGCTTAAACCCTCTAGCATAATGTAGCACTTATAGCCCTTAAAGAAACAATAGTTACAAGGAACTTTAGTAGGCGTATTAGCTTGTTAGATTTTTAAAGTAAGGCAGATATTGTAGGTATAGGAAGATATTGCAACTTATAGGTTACTAGATATAGGGGTAATAGACTATATGTAATTCTGGATATGTGTTACGTGGTTTAAGGATAAACCTTGGAAGGAGGGAGGATAGTATTATAATCTCTAAGCACGAGGACGGCATAGTAATAAGTAACTACTAACTAGACCTTAGAGTTACTATAATAAGTAGAGAAGTAACTACTAGGTTACGTTACGTAACTGCTTGTTAATGAGCATAACACACGTAACTACTTATCTATAAGTATAGTATAATACTGCTTATTAACAAGCATTAGGACTTATCTAATAGGACTAACTCTAGTTGCTTATTAATAAGCACTTTCCTTCCTTAGTATATAGTACGCAGGAACACAACCCTTATAGTTTATATTTAACTTTAGTAATTAAGTTTGTTATTAGAATCTTAACTTTACAAATAATAAGTTATAAAGCACGTTACTCTTCTGTTACCCTAAGCTACTATATTAGACTTTGTCTAGGTATCTTATCCCTACCTAATCCTAACGTACTTATCCCCAAGACCTAACTTGAACTAGTACACTTTTGGACTTTGTTTAGTATAACTTTAACATAAGCCTTCTTCTTTAATAAGCTAGTAATAACTGTTATAATCTCCAAGCACAAGGACAGTACAGTAATAAGTAACTACTAACTAAACCTTAGAGATACTATAACAAGTAGAGAAGTAACTACTAGGTTATATTACGTAACTACTTATTAACAAGCATAATATACGTAACTACTTATCTACAAGCATAGTATAATACTACTTATTAATAAGTATTAAGACTTATCTAATAAGACTAACTCTAGTTGCTTATTAATAAGTACTTCCTTTCCTTAGTATATAGTATGTAAGAACACAACCTTTATAGTTTATATTTAACTTTAGTAATTAAGTTTGTTATTAGAATCTTAACCTTATAAATAACAAGTTATAAAGCATGTTACTTTTTTATTACCCTAAGCTACTATATTAGACTTTGTTTAGGTACCTTACCCTTACCTAATCCTAACGTACTTATCTCTAAGACCTAACTTAAACTAGTACACTTTTAGACTTTGTCTAGTATAACTTTAACACTTTAAACACCCTTTAAGATAAGTACTACCTTAAGATCTTATACTACCTCTAGTAACTTTAACGCATTGCGTAATTAAGCTAATAGCAACTATAATATAGATAAAGAAATGTTAATCCTTACTATTACAAGCATCTATTTAGTAGCTAAACTTAAGACCTTTAATAGAACTTGCAAGAAGCTAGAAGACTAGCTTATAAAGTTTAACCTATTCTTTATATTCTAGGGAGAATATATCCCTAAAGACAAGTATATTACCTTTATATCTATATTTATAAAAGATTGCGCCTTTACCTAGATTAAGCCCTTTATCTAGCATTATTACGTAGAAAGGGACTTAAGCAACATTAACTTATAGATTACAGACTTTAATTTATTTAAGAAATAAATTTATTAAGTATTTAAAGTATATAATAAACCTACTATTATATATTATAAAATCCAATATATCTAATAAACTACGTCTACTACTAACTATACTGCTAAGTTTTAAAAAGTAGCTATATTTATAGGCTAGGATAATAACGCGTTAATAACTATATTCTAACAAGGGCTAAAGCCTAAGGTTAAGAAAGAATTAATATAGACTACTACTTCTATAGATACCTTTAACTCTTTAGTTAATAAAGCTATTAGTATTAATATCAAGTTATATAAACTCTAGCAGGAATTATAAGAGGATTTATATATATAAGCTATAGTTATAGTTTCTTGCCTACTACCTTAAGGCAACTAATAGAGAAATAACAACCTTTAACAAGGATAACAAGGTAATTAATACTAATTAAATACTAGTTATTATATCTACAATAACACTTAGAGTAGATACTACAGACCTAAAGCTATAGACCTCTTAAACCTTAATAAAGGACCTACACGACGCGACACGGGTAGTAAAGGGAAGGATAAGTTTTTACTAACTTGTTATAACTATAGTAAGCAAGGCTACTTTGCTAGGGACTATTATTAAAAGAATAAAGTATTCTAACAGTTAAACGTACTAACTAGTGGTTACATAGATAATAACGCTAATACTAGTAAAGAATAGGAAATTCTTACTAAAGAAGATAGGCGTCTTATAGAAGACCTTAATTCTAGAGCTAATAATAAATACATTAAGGACTCTAATAAGTATAAATATAATGTCTAAAGCTAAGTACTAACGCTATATTATAATATAGATAAATAGCAGAAGTATATTTAAGACATCTTAAGAATATTAAGTAGTAAGCTAGGCTAGGCTTATATTCCGCCCCCTATATAAGTAGAAGAATAAGAGCAACTCTAGTAACTTTAATATATATATAACTAAATATAATAAGAGTACTTTTCTTCTTAATTCTTAGACTAATCTAGGATAAACTCTTTAGGAGAAGAACACTAGGTTAATAGAAACCTAAAGGACTATTAGGATAGCTATAAAGGAGCCCTTTTACCTACTAAATAAAACCTACAAGTATATATACAAGAAACACAAGAATAAGGATAATAACTTAATTTAATAGTAAACTCAACTACTAGACCTATAATAGTAACTAGCCTACTAGTATAATATAACCTAGACTATTATAATCTAAAGCATAGATAGTTTTTATAGCCTATATACACGCACAATTATTATACTATTTACTACTTAGAAAAGATAGGCGCTTTATAGTCTCCCTACAAGCCTAGATAATATAAGAAGAAGTAGTACAACTGCCTTAACTATTACTATAGAGAACATCTATTTAATAAACGCTAGAAGAAGTACTTCCCTAGTATTAATAACCTGTAGGTAATTATATAAATATAGTTAGTAGTTAATAAAGAGTGCTATAATAATAGGTAGCTACTTTACTTAAATAATATATATATAAAGCACTAACGCGCTAAGGCGCAGAATAGATTTAGTAATAAGAAGTTTATTTTAGGTATAGACTAAATAAGAGCTCTAAGAT